>JANBXA010000651.1:72182500-72717500 GCA_030556225.1 Cricetiscus sungorus
CAAACCTGTCCTTCATTGTCTGGGGAAAGGGAGCCCAAGTGGGGCTCAGGAGCCAAGAAAAACAAGCATTATCATCTTGGGACTTTCTAACAACGCAGGACCTGGCAATTTCAGAGGTTTCCCAGGATAATTTTGACTGAGTTTAAGCCCACTGTCTTGTACATGACCCCCAAACTTACCACTGGACATGCTTCTATGCCTGGCTCCCCTGCCAGGAAGTGCCTGGAAACAAGGTCTGCCACTCAAGAAAGTTACGGATTGAGTGACACCTCCTCACCCCCTTCCTCAGTGTCTTCCTTCACTCTCTGGCTCTGGTCCCCAGCTCCTGGGATCTGGTGTCAGCATCCTCTACAGAGAACTTTCTTAGAAGCTTGCACTATGGGACCCTGTGGCACCCGAGGCAAAGCTAACAATGGCATTCTTGCACTTGCAAAATCATCAGTTTGCCTACCCTTTCTACTTGACCAAGCTCCTCAGGGACAGGCTGTGTGACGTACCTCTGGATTTTATGCTAGTTCTTAGTGAGCAGTAAAGACCTAACCACATTGGAGGAAAGGAATGGTGGAGGCTGGAGGCAGGAGTTTTGGAGTCTAAGGGTGTCCTCAGAGCACCAGCAGAGGTGGTGTAGTGTGGTTGGATGCCAGCCAAGCTTTTCAAGAGGCAGAGTGGGAAAGAGTCAAGGATGACATTTCTGTATGTCATGGACAATGAGGGTTAAAAACCTGTCCTGCACTCAGGCAGATAAATAAACAGTAGAATCAAATGCCCCAATGTGTGCTAAAAACAAAAGTACAACAGAAAGTCAAGAAAGGCATGCTAATTCAGAGAGAAGTGGACCAAATGAGCCCACATGTGAGGGTGGTCAGGTTCAGTGTGTGTTTGCTGGGCTGGGTGTAGTGGGTGTAAGTCTGTCAAATGAGCCTTTCCTATGTGGGGTTCATTTCTCCAGGAGGTCCCTGAGCTCATTAGGAAGAGTGACTCTGGTCCACTGACATGCTGAGACAGGTAGGCCTGAAGGGGTCTGGGCTTCTGGGGCCGTTCTTGTTCTTAGTTTTGCCCTGGGAATTCTTCAGCCAAATTAGGGATTTTGACTGTGTAGTGGGTGAGCCTTTCAAAGACTGATCATTCACATAAACAGAGGCAATAGTCCTATTCTATTCCTCAGTTTATAACCTTCAAAAGGGTCTTCTTGCATGAGGGAGGCCTTCCTGGACTTCTATAGAACTAGATCTGCTGAAGGCTTAGGCCCACTGCATGCATTCCAGAGGCCAAGCATGTGTCTGCACATTTGCATGTATATCTGTTTATTATGTACATACTATATATATGTATACACACACATGTTTGTATTATATATACACACACTATCTGTCTCTGTCTTTCCATCCATCTATCCATCCATCTATCCATCCATCCATCCATCCATTCATCCATCCATGACACACACACCTTAAAAAAAGTAAAGCCTTCTCTTTTGGAATAAATGTAATAAAATAAAATAAAACCCAGGTGATTCTGCTATAGCCACCAGGTCTGAGAACACAGCCCTCATCTTAGCAACAGCATAGGCTGGGACAGTGGGATTTATTTATTTTTGCCACCTCTCTTGAGGGAAAATGTTCGTTCCCTCCTCCCTGATATCAAGAAAAATCTCAAGTTTCCCTAGAGTTTGGGATACAATTGCTCTCAGAAGTCACTAAGAGCTACATGACTACTTTTAAAGTGCCAGGTCTTCTCAGCTTGACCAGACACCTGAAAAAGCAAAGCAAAACCCGGCTCCTTTAAGGGTCAAGTAACCAATCATGCCATCTCCCCCACTGGCCTTTGTAGGAGAACAGCCAATACCAGAACAGAGTGGTTCCTGCAAGTGGGGTGCTCTTTGCCCTGGCTGGGTCCATCTTGGTTCAGAAGGACTCACCTGATGGGTCCAGTGAGGATCTACTACACACCTCCCATAGTGCCACGAAGAAGCCAGCCTTCTTCATGGGTGGGAAGGGGTGGGGGTAGGGGTAGGGGGGCAAGCGCCCTTTAGTTTTCCTGTCCTGACTCTGGCCCTGTGCATGGAAAGAGACATGCCAGCAGGTGGCACTAGGTCCTTCAACTGCCTCTCCCAGCCAAGGCCCCCTCCCTAGTTCACTCACACACACACACACACACACACACACACACACACACACACACACACACACACACACAGAGAGAGAGAGAGAGAGAGAGAGAGAGAGAGAGAGAGAGAGAGAGAGAGAGAGAGAGGGAGGGAGGGAGGGAGAGAGAGAGAGAGATTGATTCTGTAACTTGGATCTGAGCTTCTCTTCCCCTTAAAGAAGCCAATTTCCATCCAAATCTGGTGACAAACTGGATGGGGTTAGAGTGGGACACCTGTCCTCAGTCAGGTCAGCTGGGGTGGGTTACAGTCTGAGATTCTGGGCTGAATCTAGCCTTCCCTTTTCCTAAAGCCTCATGTTAGACTCATCAACTGGTCCAGCTTGTGATGGCCCCTTGAGCTGAAGAGCCAGGTGCGGCGGCAAAAGTGAGAGAGTGCTGGTGCAAACATTTGGTCCCCACTGGAGCACTGCCTGAATGGTAGCAGAGCCACAGTCCGCAACATTTATAATGGTAGCACACTTGTCACCAAGAGCTTTTTTATCTCTGGGAGAGGGTGGTAGGGAACCTCCCAGGGGCCACACCAGCAGGGGCTTCTAATGTCCTCTTCTTTCTGCCACCATTCTTGTCACAAAGTGACTGTCCCAAGAAACATCCTCTGATCGGTTATAGCATGCTTCCTTCCAGGTTAGCTAGGGACTCTCCGTTCAGATCCAGATGTGGCCTTAGGGAAAGCCCACTTTCCAGGGCTTTGACCCCTGCTACTAGCTCTAGTCAGAAAGGAAAGTGCTAGGATGTGTAATCCTGTGACTTTGCTTAGTCATTACCTGATCCAGGGTCCTCAGGGTTTGGGTGCCCACAGCTCTGGAGAGGAGGGGAGTGGCTGCTTATTCTGCCTTGAAACATGGCTACCAAGAGCAAATTCCCCCCTTCCCTGAGACAGGGTTTCTCTGTGTAAAAGTCCTGGCTGTCCTGGACTTGCTCTGCAGACCAGGCTGGTCTCGAACTGCCTGGCCTCCAAGCGCAAATCTTGATACTATGTGGTCAGAAAGGGTCTCTGGAGGGCTGGTGGGATGGGTCAGTGGGCAAACACCCTTGCTGCCATGCCTGATAACCTGAGTTTTATTGATCCCTGGGACCCACATGGTTGAAAGAACTGAAGTTGTCCCCTGACTTCCACACATGGATTGTAGTCCACACACACACATGCATGCACACACACAAATAATTCTTTTGAAGGGTTTCTACAGATCCCAGCTCCTTCTCAGATACCCTGGTCTCCCTTGCTGGCATTTCCACTCTTAAATCATAAAGATAGAATGTCTACAGACCTCAGAGCGCTCACATTTTGATGTTTAATTGCATTATCACCAATGGCATTTCATTTTGGCTGTTTTTAAATCTTTAGTGGACATCCACCTGGCTCTAAGATAGTACAGAAGCTCCAGCCTCTCTAATCTCTAGGGATTCCTTTCCCTCAGGTTCAACCTTGTTCTGGCTGGTTCTGGAGAATTTACTGCAGGTGCCAGCAAATTCTCTACTCATTACAGCTATGCCCTACACACAGCTTCTATCCCCACAGGCTGGGACTGACATGTCATCATGTCAGCTCCAAAAACTTTGTTTAAAGATTACTTGCTCTCTAGTCTGACCACCCAGGTTCAAATCCTGTCTCTTTCAAGTTCTATTCTATTTTAGGCCTCACCTTTTCTTATTTATAAAATGAGTGGTTCTACCAGATAGAACTGTTGAGGGCTAAGTGAACTATGTATGTACCAAGTGTCAAGTACAGCCCAGTGTTTGCTAAGTGTCACCAGTACTACTGGGAAGACAAGAGTCTGAGAGCACTCACTTTAGAGCAGACACTTGGCACACAGCTACTGTTAGGTTTCAGTGATTCTAACAGTGGTTGAGAAGATACCTCCAAACTGTCCTGTTCTTTACCCTTCTGCCTGGGTAGATAGCCACCAGGGCCTCTGATATAATCCTCTCCCAAGTTTCCCCATATAGCTGCCTTTTGCTGCTGTTGTTGAGACAGGGTCTCACTACATAATCCTGGCTGGCCTGGAACTCACTCTGTAGACCAGGCTGGCTTTGAACTCACAGAGATCCACCTGCCTCTGCCTCCCAAGTGCTGGGATTAAAGGTGTGCGCCACCGGGCCTGGCTCCACATATCTCCTTTCTGATGGTATCGTACCTTGAAGGAAAACTGGAACAGAGGCTGTGAGACCTGAGAAGAGAGAACTCTGTGGATCCTGCCAAAATATTTCCACTCCTGACACGGGGCTATGCCCATTGTCCCTGGGCTACCCCTTCCCGCCAGGCCCAGGGGGCTGAAGTAGCCTGTCAGGAATCACTGCAAAACTGCTACTCCTTCCCTGCTGGGCTCACACACTCATGCTATTCTGGGGATAAATGGAGGCAATATGTGACAGCAGGGATAGAGGGCTCTGAGGGGCTGGCAGAGACAGAGGGTTCTGCCAGCGGGTCACAAAGCCCCAGCATGCCTAGCCAATCAACTTCTTCTCATGGCTGAGTGAAGATCTGACTCACAGAGAGGCTCAGTGGCAGAAACCTGCATTAGTCAAAGCAGAAGTGGGAAGGTGAGGGGCTTAAGGATCTGCCAGGGGACACACATGCATCCACTCTGGCAGATCCAGCACAGGATCTGGATGGTGGCAGAGGCACACAGGTACCAGTCCTTCTTTAGGGGTCTGTCCTCACAACACTCTGAAACAGTGGAGTCTGTTCCCACCTGCTGAGGTCTCAGTGCTGGGTAATGGGTCTGTAGTGCCAAAGAGGATTTGCATTCTTACAGAGGTTTCTGTGGGCTGCCCACTACCAAGGGACAAGTGTCTTTGGGGCAATCACAGTGAGACTGCTCTATCTGACCATAATTCAAAGGGTTAAGGGAGAGCTAGGCATGCAGAGACAGCTCTCACTGCTAAAGGAGTCCTTTTAGTGGGCAGGGAGAAGGAGAACCATTTCTTCTCCGGATATCTTTTTTCTTTTTCTTTTTCTTCTGAGACAGGGTTTCTCTGCGTAGCCTGGCTGTCCTGGAACTCCCTCTATAGACCAAGCTGGCCTCAAAATCAGATTCACCTGCCTCTGCCTCTGGAGTGTTGGGATTAACTGCATTAGAGGTGTATATCACCACACCAAGCCACTTTCTTATTTTTCTGAGACTAGGTCTTTCTTCTTAAATTTTATGTGGATGAATGTTTTGCCTGTGTGTAAATCTGTGTACCATGTGCATGCCCAGTGCTAGAGAAGACTATAAGACAGTGTTGGTTTCCTTAGAACCAGAGTTACAGTCTGTTGTTGAGTCACCACATCAGTTCTGGGAACTGAACTGGAGACCTGTGCAAGAGTAGCAAATGCTCTTAACCACTGAGCCATCTCTCCAGCCCCATTAACACATACTTTCTTAGCCAACAAAACTTCAAGGAACCATTATCAAACCAAGACTCCTGGAGGTTGTGGTGCAGTGAGGATGTGGTGCAGTGAGGATGTGGTACAGTGAGGATGTGTGCAGTGAGGACGTGTGCAGTGAGGATGTGTGCAGTGAGGATGTGGTACAGTGAAGATGTGTGCAGTGAGGATGTGGTACAGTGAGGATGTGTGCAGTGAGGATGTGTGCAGTGAGGATGTGTGCAGTGAGGATATGGTGCAGTGAGGATGTGATGTAGTGAGGATGTGGTGCAATGAGAAGGTAGGTAATGAGGATGTGGTGCAGTGTGGATGTGGTATAGCAAGGGTGTGTGCAGCAAGAAATGCATCTTCCTGCCTGAATAGCCCAGGCAAGATGTTTGGTTTTCATGCCTGAAGAACCAGACTCGTGACAATACTGAGTGTGGGGCTGGTTGAAGGAGAAGGAGGAGACACTGTTGTGAAGACCAAAGGCTGTCTACCTTGGGGGTTGAGTAACTCAGAATCGTCAACATCTTCAACTCCTTTCCTTTTCTCCTGACTGGGGGTCCTGAGCAGGCAGAGAGGGCAGGGACAGGCTTGGCTTTTGGTTCTCTGCTGCCTGGTTGCCAAGGCTTTCAGCAAGAAGGCAGAGGGGTGTCTTAGGAGCTGGGTATCCTTCTCTTCCTTCTGCTAGTGTGAGTCTAGGACTCTGGATGCAACAGCTGCTAAGTGTGGCTGTGTTAAGTGGTAAGAGAGGTATGACCAGAATGCAGGGTTCAGACAGCAGAGGAGGCCTGCAGAAAGATGGTTTTCTGTTCTTGCTTTTAATGTGTTCACTTCAAGGAAATGCTGCTGGCTATAGGAGAGGGAAACACCAGCTTGGTGTCTGGCTGCACATACATATGGAGCCTTGGAACTCTCCGCATAGACTTAAGTCTTTTCTCCAGAAGCAGACGGCACAATTCTCCAAGTTACTCAGAGGAGGATTTCAGGGTGGTTCCAGAGAAGGACCTGGCCACATTCTAGGAGTGTCTTTCCCCCTAGCATGTCCAGGGGGACAGCCAGCTAGCCCATTGTGGATAGCCTGAGGACAGAGAATAGAGCTGCAGGAGCTGCTGGGACATGTTGGAAGAACATTGCTGTTTCCAGAGCCCTACTGGATCTGGCATCTCCTTTGTGGCTCACCATGCTCCCAAAGCCTGTCCTGTCTCATACAAATCATGTTACTTTATGTTCCTTTAAAACTACATTCGGGCTTCCAACATGACTCAGTGAGTCAAGGTGATTGCAACAAAGCCTGATGGCCTGGGACCCACATGTTAGAGAGAAATCATCTCTTTCAAATTATCCTCTGATTTCTATATATACACCACGGCAAACGTGTGCATGAAGACACCCACACTCCCCCCCCCCACACACACACACATGCAAAGCAGAACTACATCTCTTTTGGTCTGAAGCTTATTGTGGTCATGTAGGACAGTGTTAAGTTATTGGCCTTCTCCAAAGTGCTGGATTTTATGAATTGATTAATATATTTCCTCTGGCCCAACCCTTTGTGTTTTCTTCCTGCCTTCCCCATTGAGTGTCCTCTTAACATCCACCCAGTTTTATCTCCTTGCCCTTTCAGCAGAGTACAGACTGCTCATTTACCCTCCAGCCTCTTTACCAGTCTGTCTGCCATAAAGTTGTCCAGAGCAAACTTAGGGTTCAGTTGTCTGAGTCTCTGTCCTCCATCCTCCCTGCCCACTTTACAGGATTAATCCCAGATGGAGACAGATCCCACCTTAAGGATGTACACTGGTGAGGTCCCAGAAGACCTGCCTACCTTCCTGTAGCCTCTCTTCGGGCCTATCACAAGCCTTGAAATGCCTACTGGGAGCATCACTCAGTAGTTCAGAGTATTTCTCTCCCGAAGGATTTAATCACCAACTCAGCTTTGTATATGAGGAAATTAAGGCCCTGGGTTCAAGAGCCCATGTTCATGATCAGCCACCGGCAAAGTTAGGGCGGAATCCAAGCCTCTTGACCCCAGATTGGCTCCTTCCAGGACCATCACACTGACTGGAAGAGAGGGTTAAGCTTTGCACACTCCACTTTCACCCTATAAGAGGAGGAGGGAAGGAATTCTAGAGGTTTCCTCTGTCTATCTGTCCCTCTCTCTCATCTACTGTTTCAATCAGCCTTTCTTTTTTAAATTTATTTACATATTTATATTGTTATTATTTATATTTATTCATTATATACAGTGTTTTGCCTGCACACCAGAAGAGGGCATCAGATCTCATTATAGATGACTGTGAGCCACCTTGTGGGTGCTGGGAATCGAACTCAGGACCTGAGGAAGAGCAGCCAGTGCTGGAGCCATCTCTCCAGCCCCTCAATCAGCCTTACTTTCAACCATCAAGTATTTGCTGACCACTCATGTGTTCAACCCAGTGAGGCACCTTGTAGCCCCAGCATCACTTTAAGGCCTGGTCTTCTCTTTAAGGAATCTTCTGTTTGGTGGACAACAAAGTATTCATAAATGAACCATGGACCCCATGACTAGAACAGCACATCTGGTTTCCAGGCACCCCAAGGGCCTGCAAAAGCTGAGTGGGGGCTCAGTAGGCAGGTCATTCTCAGTAGGCAGGGAAGGTAGTCCCTTATTTGGGCCTGTAAAGATGACTGATGGCATAGAGTGAAGACAGGAAACTTGGAATACGGGAAGCATGTTTATTGTCACTTTTATTTGACCAAGTGACTAAGTCCTAGAGGAATGTTAGAGTGTACCACCATCAGAGAGAGGAGGCTGGGCCAGGTGGGCAAGTCTCGGGAGCCAAGGGAGAGGCTGATTCCAGGAGGAGGGTAGCAGTCCTCCTGTTAATGACATGACCAGAACTTAACGGGGCGGTCAGTAGGATGCACAAGGAGTGAAGGAACCCTGAGTCATTCTGTTGGAGTGCAGGGACGAAGCTAGACCTGCAACTGACTGGGGAGTCCCGCCACAGGAATGCTAAGGAAGGAATTCAAGAGTTTGTCATCAAGACCTGTTGTGTCTGTGGCAAACAAGAGAATGGCAGCCTGTAGATTCCTTGAAGTAAAATCTCAAGTGCAATACAGATTACACACAGACTTGTGCTCTGTGGCTCGGTAGTCCCCACATTCCTTCAGAACTCATGGTGTACCTGCCCAAGTCAGTTCTAGATCTTATCTGTGCAAGGAGGGTCAGGAGTGGGCACATATCCCCCATGCTTAAAACACTGGATCAAGAAAGAAAGGATGAGGTGGAAGGGTCACAAGTTCAAAGCCTGCTTGAACAACTTAGTGAGACTCTGTTTCAAAATAAGAGGGGGGGGAAAAAAAAAGGAGGAAGAAGAAGGAATGGACAGGGCTGAGGATACAGCTCAGCTACAGGGCCAGCTTAGCTGCCAGTACTCCCAAAGAATGAGGGAAAATGTTAATAAAGGCACATGAAATTGAACATTTAGAAAAGCAGGATTTTTAATCGTGTGTGTGTGTGTGTGTGTGTGTGTGTGTGTGTGTGTGTGTGTGTGTGGTGTGTGTGTTATGTGTGTGTGTGTGGTGTGTGTTTTGTGTGTGTGTGTGTGGTGTGTGTGTTATGTGTGTGTGTGTGTGTGGTGTGTGTGTTATGTGTGTGTTGTGTGTGTGTGTGTTGTGTGTGGTGTGTGTGTTGTGTGTGTGTGTGGTGTGTTATGTGTGTTGTGTGTGTGTGTGGTGTGTGTGTTATGTGTGTGTGTGTGTGGTGTGTGTTGTGTGTGTGTGTGGTGTGTGTGTGGTGTGTGTGTTATGTGTGTGTGTGTGTGGTGTGTTAGTGTGTGTGTGTGTGTGGTGTGTGTTGTGTGTGTGTGTGTGTGTGGTGTGTGGTGTGTGTGTTATGTGTGTGTGTGTGTGTGTGTGTGTGTGTGTGTGTGTGTGTGTTATGTGTGTGTGTGTGTGGTGTGTGTGTGGTGTGTGTGTTGTGTGTGTGTGTGTGTGTGGTGTGTGTTATGTGTGTGTGTGGTGTGTTGTGTGTGTGTGTGTTGTGTGTGTTATGTGTGTGTGTGTGTGTGTGGTGTGTTATGTGTGTGTGTGGTGTGTTGTGTGTGTGTGTGTGGTGTGTGTTGTGTGTGTGTGTGTGTGTGTGTGTGTTATGTGTGTGTGTGGTGTGTGTTGTGTGTGTGTGTGTGTGGTGTGTGTGTTATGTGTGTGTGTGGTGTGTGTTGTGTGTGTGTGTGTGTGTGTGTGTGTTATGTGTGTGTGTGGTGTGTGTTGTGTGTGTGTGTGTGTGGTGTGTGTGTTATGTGTGTGTGTGTGTGTGTGGTGTGTGTGTTATGTGTGTGTGTGTGGTGTGTGTGTTATGTGTGTGTTGTGTGTGTGTTGTGTGTGTGTGTGTGTGTGGTGTGTGTTGTGTGTGTGTGTGTTGTGTGTGTGTGTGTGTGTGTGTGTGTGTGTGTGTGTGTGTGTGTGTGGTGTTGTGTGTGTGTGTGTGTGTGTGTGTGTGTGTGTGTGTGTGTGTGTGTGTGCCTGTGCAGGTGGGTGCCTGGAGAGGTCTCTAGAGGGTATCAGATGACCTGGAGCTGCAGCTATAGGTGGCTATGAACCACCTGATAGTCGCTGGGAACCAAACTAGGGTTCTCAAGCATTCCTAACCACCGAGCCATCTCTCTAGCTCAGAAAAGAATAATTTCAGTATTAATTTACTGTTTAGTTGTGTGGTTCATTAGAAGCCCTTTTGGCCTTCTGTTTTAAGGAAAATTAATGTAAGACAAGACATAAAAACAAAAGGGATCGCCAGGGAGCCTGTGGAAACTCTACCATACGCCTCACTTATCCACTATACTCGCCACAACTGAAGCATGTGCTCCACACACAGGATTGCATGACAGCCACTGTGCAAGGCATGTGGCCTATAGGAAGCCACGAGACCCAGCCTGCCGCTAGAGGAAACCAAGGTAACGTGGGGAGCTAAACTAGACAGTGAGAGACATGACCAGAGGTGACACACTTGGCTGATTAAGCTGACCTGCCTTTTCTGCTAGGAGCTTAGGGGACTTTGTAGGAAAAGCAGAGTGTGAGCTGAGAGTAAGAGGAAGGGGATGAATGGGGAATAGAGGGAGATCAGCCAAGCGCCTAGAATGCATGTGTAGGCAGAAGTAAGAGCCACGTCACCAGCAGCTCTGGATGCCATGGCCAAGAGGAAATCCTCCAAAGAATTGTTTTTGCCAGGTGGTGGTGGTGCACACCTTTAATCCCAGCACTCAGGAGGCAGAGGCAGGAGAATCTCTGTTTTCAATAACACAAAAGTACAGGTAACAATACATAGTTAAAACGGCAGTGCCATTTCTGAATTGAAATTATTATGAGTCACAGCATTTAGAAACTTAAATCAGCTGGGTGGTGGTAGTGGACATCTTTAATCCCAGAATTTGGGAGGCAGAGGCAGCAGATCTCTGAGTTTGAGGCCAGCCTGGTCTACAAGCGAATTCTAGGACAGCCAGGACTATACAGAGAAACCCTGTCTCAATAAACAAACAAAACAAACAAACAAATAAAAATTTAAAAAAGAAACCTAATTCAGTGAGCAACTTTCAGAGCTCTTACTTTACATTAATTCTTCTATGAAATACTTGAGAGTTAATTACAAGGGCCACTGCATAGATAACACTGCTCCAATTTTTGCAAGTTTTTCATTTTAAAGTGATTCGAGACTCTCGAGATTCAAATAAAAATGAGTTCTCAGGTGTCTTCACCCTCCAGTAACAGGCTTATAACCATTATTAAAAGCAGGAAATTGACATTTGTTATGTTATCTTAGTGTTGCTCTCTGTTGCTGTGATAAAATACCTTGGCAAAAGCAACTTAATGAAGAAAGGACTGTTTGGGTCATAGTTGCAGGCCATAGCCTAACACTGCAGGGAAGTCAAGGTCCCAGGAACTGGAAACAGCTAGTTACATCCACAGTCAAGAGTGGAAACTGAATGGATGCAAACATGCTTGTCCTCAGCCTGATTTCTTTCACTAGGACAGTTCAAGATCTTAGGGAATGGTGCCACGGACTGTGGGTGGGTCTTGCCACCTGTAGGTAATCAAGATAAACTCCCACAGACATGCCCACAGGCCACCTCCATCTAGACAATTCCCCATAGATGGATTGCCTTCCAAGGTAATTCTAGACTGTGTCAAACTGACAATTAAAACCAACCATATGTATCATTAATTAAACTACAAGCTACAAATGATGACACACTCTTGTAGTCATAGTACTTTGGAGACAGAGACAGAAAGATTAGGAGCTCAATACATAGTGAGTTTGTAGTTAGCCTAAACTATGTGGGACCTTATCTCAAACAAACAAACAAACAAACAAACCAACCAACCAACCAACCAAC
The DNA here is from genome assembly GCA_030556225.1 of Cricetiscus sungorus. Taxonomy (NCBI): domain Eukaryota; kingdom Metazoa; phylum Chordata; class Mammalia; order Rodentia; family Cricetidae; genus Cricetiscus; species Cricetiscus sungorus. The sequence goes on from JANBXA010000651.1 coordinate 72,194,390, forward strand.
CAACCAACCAACCCAGGAAATCTCCAAAACAACAACCAAAAGAAGCAAACAACTAGAGACACTGTTTCTCTTTTGTTTGCACTTTGGCTCTAATGAGGAAGCAATTACTTAGGGTTCCAGGGCTCTGAACAAATCTATACTCCCCCCTATTGGCTTGCTTTGCTGAGAGTCAGGGTCTTTCAAAAAGCACACAAGGCCTTTCTCTACCATGCTTTTAGTCCCCCTTTGTTCTGACTTAAGAGCGTATTGTACAAGTTTGTGAAGAAATTGAGAGACAGGCCATTCTGAACCACAGAGATGCAGCCCTAAGAATCTGAGGAGTAACTGCCACTTGGTCCTTTTCATTGTTCCAAGGTGTCTCTCAAAACATTTTGTTCATGTCCACTGAACTAAACAGTATAATTTCAAATATTATTGCTAAAATCATACCAAGGCTCTGAGTATTACTGTTTTTAAATGTGTTCATTTAATAAAATTGACACTTTTTTCTTCATTTATTTATTTATTGATGACTGGTAAAGATGAACTTATTTTCATGTTTATTGCTCACACACATTTACTCTTCTGTGAACTGTTTCTGGCTGGAGCATTTGAGAGATGGCAGTATCTAGCGACCATTTGGAAATCTGTGTGGTTACATCTAACATCTAGAAATCCTGATGATGAATTTTCACAAGCCATGTCTCCTGAGGCAAATCTGTACTGACCTCAGACATACCCACAATACTTAGTTTTGTCTTTTAAAATAAAGTACTCACTAATCTAGAAGTTTTATTTGAAACACTTGACACTAGAAGGTGTCCTTACGGAAGGTTTTAAAGGTCCACAGAAGGCAATTATTTAAACAAGCAAAATGTTCCTGCTATACTGAAAAAATGAAAATTTTGGTACCAACAGGAAAACACAAATTACCAGGGTAAAAGCCCACCCAAGATAATCTATTCCCTCTTAAATGTTTGTCTAGGGAAAAAAAAAGTTGTATGGGGAGGACTTGCTCAGAAAAATAAAGTGTCATATGATTTCCCAAGGTATTGTTGTTAGTAGGGAATGCAGAATCCAGAGAACAAACTTCAACTAAAAACTACTAAGACAGACAGCTTTGTGGTGTGGTGTGTGTACCAAGGAAAACTCTGGTACATTCAGCTGCACAGACAGAAGTGTGGTGTAAGGAAAGAAAAGCAGGGACTCGGGAGACAGCTCAGCAGTTAAGAGCACTGGCTCTTCTTCCAGAGGACCTGGGTTCAATTCCCAGCACCCACACTGCAGCTCACAATGTCTGTAATTCCAGTCCCTGTGAATCTGATGCCCGATACTCATACAGGTACAGGAAGTAAAAAGGGGGGGAGAAAAGCTGTGGGGGAACAACTGCATGTACCCCACCTACCTCTCATGGCCATCACCGCTCTGGACAAAGGTGAACTCTCCAGGGCAGAAGTTCCTACTATAACATACTGCCTTTCAGCAATCACTGGGGGTGTGAAACAAGGACACGGGTGTAGACAATTCATGGAAGAGGGGGTGAAATGGCTAATTAGGGTACAAACTCAACTTTATATAACGTAAGTCAAACAATGTCAACAGACTTTATGAAGGCCAAAGTTCAAGTAGTGTAGCAGCCACACAGGACTTTGCCAGTCTTGGTTAATAATGGTTACAAATTAGAGGTTGTTAATGCAATTCTGACTGCAAGGGAATTTTAGGAAGCCTAACAAAGGGCCAGGAATTGTTTACGTAGGAGAGGAAACTGGGTGCTGTGATGGTTAAAGGCGTGTGTGATACGAAGCAGCATTCAATGGTAGAGTCAGTGAGATTTAGGAAGCCACAAGCTGGGAGCCCAAACAACAGTGACAGGACACGGTGCTGAGTCCTGGCTTTGGTTGGATTCACAGCAGATGCTTTGTGGATTTTATTTTCCCTTCTTTTCTCCAGTGGTGATAACAATGAACAAGGAATAAAAATCACACCCAAAGAGGCATCTAGAGAGCCACGTGCTGTAAGACTGTGCCTCTCACACTCGGGAGTTCCCCCCTTAGATCTGTGTATGGTCCTGAAGGACCACTAAAATGGAATCCTTGCCATCTCCCCCGTATCAGGATTCTGGAATGTACTTACTTTTATTTCAGAGGGGTGCGGTATGGTGCTGGTGTATGACCTAGCCACCTTGCTTGGCTCCCCACTTCTGTGCCAACATGGGATGATGCCACATACAGGTGTGGTCATTCTTGAGCAAGGCAGCTGTGTGTATAGTGACTCCACCATGGGCAGCATGCCAAGGCATTACAGCATCGGGCGGCTGACGCTTCACTTGAGGACTACACACAGTGGCTAAGTGCTCACTAGTTAAGAAGCATTGTGAACAGCAGTGATGCCTGGAGTAACTTGCTCTTTTGACTACTTCCCAGGAAACTGCAGCATGTCACAACACAATATGATTAAAATAGCCTTGGAATCTACTGACACTATCTTCTCAGCCTTCAGTATAGAGTAAGGGGCCTACATTGTCTGTTCCCTCAGCCAGCTACCCCCACTGCCATAGTCCTTGTTTTACACAAACAAAACATCAGTTCTCCCACTGAGCTACACCCAGTTCTCGGTCACAGTATCAGAAACTTGTCAGGTCACCTTCCTGAGGTGCCATGACAGGACATGGGGATAGCTATTTCAAATGAGGCCAGATCCCAGGTACATCTAGACATCTAGATAAGTCAGGATGACCTTGACTGGGGACTAAGATGAGATGGCAGAAAAGACTCAGGAGTGGGGTATGCTAGCATACAACCTGTAATCCTAGCCCTGGGGAGGCAGGCAGGACTGCTGTGATTTGAGGACAGCCAGGTCTCCTCAGTGAGTTGGAGGCTGGAGGCCCGCCACCTGGCTTGGACAGCCACTCTTCCCCCAATCCCACAACCTAGAGAGAACTTTGGTTTCCTATGTATTAAGACTGCTGTAACCATGGAGACGATTAACCTATCCGAGGGGATATAACACATTGACATCATTTATTTTATTATCTTATTGTCCCAGTAAGACCCAAGGAAACCAGTTTATGAGGAATCCAGCTATCTGTTGTGTTTCAGATACATCCCACCATTCCGCAAGAAGGTCCTCAATTTCTTTCTCTTTCCTTCTTTTTTTTTTATTTTAAAGATTTATTTTTGGTTGGGTAGTCGTGGCTCACATCTTTAATCTCAGCTCTTGGGAGGTAGAGGCAGGCACATTCCTGAGTTCAAGGCCAGCCCGGTCTACAGTGAGTTCCAGGACAGTCAGGACTACACAGAGAAACCCTGTCTTAGCCCCCTCCCCTGCAAAAGATTTATTTTCATGTGCATTGCTGTTTTACATGCATGTATGTCTGTCTGAGGGTACCATATCCCTGGGACTGGAATTACAGACAGGTGAGAGCTACTATGTGGGTGCTGGGAATTGAACCCAGGTCCTCTGGAAGAGCAGCCAGTGCTTTTAAATGCTGAGCCCTTTCTTCAGCCCCCAGAGCCTCAATTTCATCAGTAAGATGTTTTAGGCCAACAGAGTCTCTCAGTTCCAGTCTTGAGCATGCTGTTTTCAAATTCCTGAACTCTTGAGGGGTGGCTGGAATCCAGTTTAAAGGTCTGAGCTTCACACCAATATTTAAGAGGCCCCTGGCACATTTGCCAGGAAAGAGCCCACTCTGTGACTGTGACTCCCAAGCAGCCAGCACTCTCTACTTCTGTTCAGCAGTTCTATGGGCATACAGACACACCTACTCATTTGTCTGTTGTGGGCATCATTATCATTTGGCATTAGCACAGTGGGGTAGCTGTGACTGAGATCAGCTGGCCTGCCAAGGTACCATTTTCAGTAATTGGCCCTACAGCCAGTGCCTGTTAAGTCTCCACTAAGAAGTATTTACTGGTTATGCACAGGATTACCTGTCAGGAGAAACAGTGCAGTGTGTATTATAAACATGGATGATATAGGTCCCATACATCATCAGGCAACACTAACTTACCTCACCAATGCAAAATAATCTACAGATGCGGAAAACTGTAAAAGAGCATGGTGTGGAATTTGGTTGCCATAGCAGTTTTGAACAGAAGAGGTAGTTATTACAGAATCTAGAAGAGGCAACTGAAGAGTGAAACTATACCAGGGAAATTCTGAAACTGTCCAGTGCAGTAGCATTCTTATCAGCTGGAACTGATGTTCTGACAGCCATGATGATGGTGGAGGGGCACAGACTAACCAGTGTGGATGCCACATCCTTTCTTAGCATCTCCCAACTCTAGGCACCACAGTACAGGAAGAAGCACATCCCCACTACATTAAACTGAATCTCTTGCATCCATATGCCTGGAAAATAATGGTAGACAGTGTCCTCGGAGCCCTTTGACTTTCAGAACTGATAATGAAGTTGTCAGACCTAAAGACTTAAGAGCCCAGCACCTTGAGCTATGTCAGTTTCCTTGGAACATAGCACACAACAAACAGTACATTTAAAAATTACATTTATTTATTTATTTGTGTGTGTGCAGACATGTGATGGGAGATGTTATTCTGTAAATATGTTTCTGGTTAATGAATAAAGCAATATGGGCCAATGGGAAAGCAATATAGGCGGGGCTAGGAGACAAGGAGGAAAGAGGAAGTAGGAAGGAGGAGTCAGCATGTAGAGCCTAGAGGAAGCAAGATGCTGGCTGTGGCGCTTGGATAAGATGACCACGTGGAAATACTTAGATAAGTAGAAATGGGTTAATCATTAAGACAGAGCTAGCTCATAAGCAATAATAGTAACTGGCCAACAGGATTGTATCAAATACACAGTCTCTGAGTGTTATTGGGAGCCAGCGTGCCAGACCGGCGGCGGGCAGGCTGGCGGAAAACATATAAGCTACAGTTGGCGCTCAACATGGCTATAAGAACTTTCACTTAAAACTAATAAAAGCTTAAGAAATGTTTTAGAAACAAAGGAACAGAGACTAGCAAGACTTCTTGGTAGCAGCATTTTCTCGGTTGAATTTGTTTTGATGTAGAAAGAGATTTGTGCGGCTCCTTTAAGGGAGGTTTCCAAAATTAGCATAAGCAGCAAAAAACCCGCTTTGCTTTTAAAGAGCTCTGCTAACAATTCATTGGTGTGTATGAGACCTGCAATGAAGGTTTACACTGTGTTTTTAAAAATACGCTGGCTTGGGAGAGAAAAAGAAACAGGATACAATGGTTTAAAAAAGAAAAAGAAAGTAAAATGGATGGGTGTGGTGGCTCACACCTTTAATCCCAGCACTCAGGAGACAGAGGCAAGCAGATCTCTGTGATTTCAAAGTAAACCTGGTATGCAGTGAATTCCAGGACAGATAAAAGTTACACAAAGAAACCCTGTCTCAAAATACGTAAAAATATAAGTAAAAGTAATAGAGTAATAAAAAAGCCACGTAACGATAAAAAGCACAGAGAAACTTTGGATATTTTATGCTGTTCTGTTATCTTTAAATTGTTTGACTGCTGAGGAAATAACAACTGATAAAGAAATGCTGCTGGACTAATCCAATTTATATATTTTAAAAATACTTTGACTCTAAAATTTAAGCCTAAGAACCAGTTACTGGGGAAAAGGATTTCTATTTTTGTCTCCACAGAAAATGAAAAACTGTGGATTCCTTCTAGACTAATGTGGTTTGATCAAGCCAGACCCCCTGAAACAGCGCCCCAGGTGATCCAACATTCAAAACAGTTGAGACAAAGCCTTGCAAACTACAGCTAAGATTTCTGTGTCTTCTTAGGATCCCCCATGACAGCACCCCCTATCAGCAGGAAGTAGTTTGGAAAGAACGACACCCAAATTCCCAAATATTGCTTATAAATGTTTGTTTTCATTTAAATGGGCTTGGTTATAAATGGCTAATGACCACAAACAATCTTTTTAAAGGTAAAAAGGGAATTATTGTATAGATATGAATGCTTTGTTTTGGAATGGATTTTCATTTATTGATACAAATTTAAGGTCAATTTTGTGATTTGTATAGTTCTCCTCTTGTTTAGGTATTGTGTTTATATAGCTCATTTAAAAATGTAATGTATAATTTAGTACAGATTATAGAGAGTTACCTATGATAGTCAAAACTTGGAGTTAAGGTAGTTAGGCTTTCTAGATATGCAGAGATGTATTTGAGATGAATAGGCATTCTTCAAACCTTTCAAAGACCTACAGAATATGGCATTTAAATGGAGTAGGGTTTTTCTTGACAGTGAGGCACAACTACTCTTGGCAACACCACCTACATCAGAAAAGAAGATGGACTTAGAAGAAACTCATTACGAAGTTTGCTTTCAATATGGCAAGACTAGTCATTTGATCAAGCTACTGCTCTTGTCTAGATAGACTGTTTGACTTTATGCTTTATAAACTGGACATGCAGGACCCACAGAAAAGTGACTGCTGAAACAAGATGGACAGTGCTACAGGGTTCCTGCTTCATGAAAGAGTCTGCCAGACACACTATGGCCTATGGGCTGAAGATGGAACATTACAGAAGAACTTTGGGTGACTGACCAGGCAGTGAGTTGTTTCTGTCATTTCTAGAGTTTATATATTATCCTTCTGTGGTCTTTAAAGGAATTGAAGACAGATAATTATGGTTATAGTTTTTCTTAGTTAGGATTAAAGGTAAGTTTAGACTCACAAAGATAGGATAGATATTTACTTTAAATCTTACTAAATGTTAATGGACAAAATATTGTTAACTGTGATTCTTATTTGATAATTGTTGTGTGATATGTCTTGCGTTTTTAAGGTTAAAACCCTTTTATTTTAGACAGAAAAGAGATGATGGGAGATGTTATTCTGTAAATATGTTTCTCATACTGGTTAATGAATAAAGCAATATGGACCAATTGGAAAGCAATATAGGTGGGGCTAGGAGACAAGGAGGAACGAGGAAGTAGGAAGGAAGAGTCAGCATGTAGAGCCTAGAGGAAGCAAGATGCTGGCTGTGGCGCTCGGATAAGATGACCACGTGGAAATATTTAGATAAGTAGAAATGGGTTAATCATTAAGACAGAGCTAGCCCATAAGCAATAATAGTAACTGGCCAACAGGATTGTATCAAATACACAGTCTCTGAGTGTTATCGGGGGCTGGTGTGGTAGCGGGGTGGCGGGACCAGACCGGCGGGGAAAATGTGCTTGTAACACACATGTACCATAGCAGACTTGTTGCAGTCTGCTATGGTACATGTGTGTTTCCTTCCATCATGTGGGGCTTGGACTGAATTCAGATGGTCAGGTTTGGTCTCTGTGCTGGCTAGTCTTATGCTAACTTGACATACAAACTAATTATTTGAAAGGAGGAAGCCTTATATGAGAAAATTCCTCCAGAAGATCCAGCTGTAAGGCGTTTTCTTAATTAATGGTTGATGCCAGAGGACCCAGCCCATTGTGGGTGTTGCCACCTGGGCTGGTGGTTCTGTGTCCCTTAAGAAAGCAGGCTAAGAGGGCTGGAGAGATGGCTCAGTGGTTAAGAGCATTGGCTGCTCTACCAGAGGTCCTGAGTTCAATTCTCAGCAACCACATGGTAGCTCACAATCATCTGTAATGAGATCTGGTACTCTCTTCTGGCCTGCGGGGATTCATTCAGGTAGAAGACTATACATAATAAATCTTAAGAACACTGTATACATAATAAATAAATAAATCTTAAAAGAAAGAAAAGTATTTTTCATTAATAAAAATCAAAGCAGACTGAGAAAGCCATGAGGAGCAAGCCAGTGAGTAGCACTCCTCCATGGCCTCTGCCTCAGCTTCTGCTTCCAGGTTCCTATTTGAGTTCCTGTCCTGACTTCCTTCATTGTAAGCCAAATAAACCTTTTCCTCCCCAGTTTGCCTTTTGGTCATGGTGTTTTTGTCACAGCAATAGAAACTGTAACTAAGACAGTTGCAGATGCCTTTCCCATTGAGTCATGTTGCTGAACGCCCCTTCCCCCTCCCTCCCCCCCCCCCATGGTCAAGGTGGCCTGAGTGCATTCCATTTCCTTCCAGCTGGCAGATACAAAAGTAGGCTGAAATGTTGGACAGCTCCCTCCTGTTTGGAGTCAACTCCCTGGGTATTCTGGAGCTGTCTGTCCTGCTTAGCAAAGGATGGGTCACTGCATCTTTACATGACCTTGCTTTCCCAGGCAAATACAAGCTTAAATTTAATCAGTGGTTACCACCAAGCTGGCCCTATTGCTAGCAGAAGGATCAAGGATCAGAACTGTTTCCTGAACCCAGCAAGCATCAGTGTTGGTAAGGCTGAGAATAGTGCAAAAGGTTTCTCAGCTGGCTTCCACCTGGCAGACCCACAACAAAGCAAGTCACATTCACACATCACACTCACACATTAAGATCCTGGTCAGCACCCACAGTGGTTTTGTACATCGGTAGTGTCTCCTCTCCTAGTGAACTTTCAATTCTAACAAATACTCCAAGTAGATGGATAATGCTTACTGATGAGTCTGTCTTCCTTCCCCTCTCACACCACTCCCAACTCTTACAATACGTCAACAAGCTACACTAAGTCAGGCAGGCCCCACACTTTCTTCTGATCACCCTAGCACCATTAGACAAAGATCTCCCATCCCTGGGAACAACTTGTATCTTAGAGAGGGATGTAGGCTGTGACTAGAGAAACTGGTGTAATCTGGTGGGATGCTCAGCCAATCTGAGACCAGCCAGCTTAAAGTGACTCACACAGATAGCTTAAGAGGGGCCAAGAAAGCAACACAGTTGAGTCAGCTGCTAATACGGCACCTGTCCAGGTCTGCCATCACAACAGCACAGTATCTCCAGAGAAAATCTAGTAGGAGCTATGCAGTCCTCACACTTGCTCTGAGGTTAGTCCCACCAGAGAAGACAGAACAGGGTACAGAGATCAAGAAGGTACAGTATGTGCAGGGGATAAAGCAGAAGCCTGGCTTTCTTTGGTAGAAATGACATGGTTTGCAGACTCAGCCTTCACACAGGGAAGTGGAGGGCTTCAAGCCATCTTCCCACTTCTGGCCCACACAGTCTTAACAAGGCTGTCGATGAGTAATATCAATTTCCATTCAGTTCCAGTTTGGAGACCTATGCAACATTTTCAAGATTATGGCAGAATATATTAAATGACAGGAACAGGGGTAGCATTGTCTAAAATTTGTCTTTTCATCTTAATGCACAGCCCAAGTTGATTTGTATTGTTTATTGGGTGACGTATCTTCTCCTCCCCACATAGATTATTTCAACTCTTAAAATAAGTCAATATTTAAAAAATTACCTAAGAACAATTTTTTCCAGATAGGGTTTCTCTTTGTAGCTCTGTAGACCAGGCTGGCCTCAAACTCCCAAACACCTGCCTCTGCCTCCTGAGTGCTCCCAAGTGCTGGGATTAAAGGCATGAGCCACCACTGCCTGGCAAGGTTGAAAAGTTTTAGACACATCCAATTTCTACTAGTGAGTTGGCACAAAATATGTGTCTGGTTTTGGTGGTGAAGGGCGGGAACTCAGTTCTCATGTGGGTAACTGAAGGGGTCAAAGTGAGGAGCCTAGCTTGGCCAGCATGACAGCTGCTTCAGGATGGAAGACACAAGGGCAGTGGCACCTATGCATAATTAACTGTCTGCAGTTAGAGTCTGAGAAGTTGATTGTGAATGTGAGACAGGGGGATGCTTAGAAGGAGGACTTCCAGAGAGACCACCGAGGCAATTTCATGGTGTAGGATCTGGACAGAAAAAGAACAAAAATATAAAGGACTCTGTTGAAGATGAGCCCAATTCTTCATATTCCACAATGGAAAAGCATGTTTTATTGTATCCAGAAAGAACAGTCATTTCTTGGGAAGACATGGGCTGTGGAACTGAGGAGTTGTGCCTTTAAAATGCCAGTGGTGGTGACTGGCTACTGCCACCCTCATGTCCTCCTCTTTCTCCCACCACTACCAAACTCTTTCTTTGGTGAGGGGAAATAGCGGTCCACAGCACTTCCTTCCTGCTAGTGTCCTACAAGGGCTAAACATTCTACTGACCATCCACTGCCCATCAGTGCTGACCTGACCCTCCCAGGATGACCATCTGAGACTCAGATCATGTTAGATTCTCCTCTTTCCCTCTCTCTTCCAGGGGCACCCAGGCTGGTTTCAGCCTCACACTCCTCCTGGCTCAGCCTTCTCGACGCTGGGATTACAGGCATTCAACACCAGGTCCAGCTGTTTAGATCTTTAAAATCCAATAAATATGTATTCCACATCCACGAAGTGTCAGGGACAGTGCTGAGAACTGGTAACAGGCAGACAGCACAAGGTTCTGTCATTACAGAGCTCATCGCTGAACAGTGGAGAGTGACAAGCCAAAGGTGACACACTATACAAGGACTATAAAGATAACAGATTCTTCCCTGGTAACTATACAAGCAATTATTCTCTTATTTATTATTCTGTTACTAAGCTTAAAATTACGTAAATAGTATGCATGCTCGAGTAACACAGATGTAAAACTACTCTGTTAGTAGGTATACATTTTCTTCAAACCTTTATTTAGAGTGCAGAGAATCAGAATACAGTGTGACCTTTTCCCTCCAAAAACATCACAGTCATGCTTCCATATAGGCATGAACAAACTCTCCAGTTCTCTCCCAGTTGTGTGTTATTCTTTCATTTTGGAGAGTAATTCAGCCCAAAAAGCTTGGGGTGAAGGGTGATGTGTGAGCTGGCCTTGAAGGTAGAGTTCATTCATCAGCAGTGAGCCACCTGATTTATGTGTGATGAATGAGATGCTTGCACAGAAGGGAGTGAATGGGAAAGGGGAATGGTGTGTGTGTGTGTGTGTGTGTGTGTGTGTGTGTGTGTGTGTGTGTGTATGTGCGGGAGTGTGCATTTTTGGGGAAGTGTGTAAATGCATGCTGGTGAGGCAGATACGCAAACTTGGGGTGCATCAGAATCATCTTAGGAATGTGCTCTGTCTCCATCCCCCAAAATTCTTTTTTTCTTTTCTTTCTTTCTATTTTTTTTTTTTTTCGAGACAGGGTTTCCCTGTATTTCTTTGAAGCCTTTTCTGGAACTCGATCTGTAGACCAGGTTGGCCCCGAACTCATGGTGATCCGCCTGCCTCTGCGTCCTGAGTGATGAAACTAAAGGTGTGTGCCACCAATGCCTGGCTCCATCCCTCAAAATTCTAATTTAGATCCCAAGGCTTTGTTGTAGTCACTCCACACAGGAGTGACAAGCATGGGGCTAGTGTCCCTGGAGCCCCATGGCTGCAGAGGAGCCCTGACATGCTACAATTGTGTTCTGTGTACCTCCTCCGCAGCCAGCTAGCACCTTGTCCTACAGCCAGCTCCCCACTTTGGAATTTTATATCATCTTTCATCTGAAAAGTTTAAGGTCTTCTCAATGCTGCTTCACGAGCAGGCAATGGGAGCAGACAGAAACCTTGTTTTCTTGTTCTAGGATATGTAGAGGCACAAGGAGCTGACTCTCCCAGCATGGCATGCCACCAACACTGAAACTGAGGACAAAGTCAAGCCTGTCTGTCATTCTGTTCACATTATTGTCCTTCCCCTGGATCACACAATGAAGGATGACTTTCATTATTAATGGAGGTGTGTGTGCAGAGCTTTCTGCATGGTGCCCAGCTCAGGAAAGCACCCATTTCTCTCTTGGACCAGACCAAAGAGGGGCTTTCTGGGGTTCTGGAGATTAGAGAATGTTGCCCGATGTCCAAAAAACCAAAAAGTCTTCATAGCCTTTTATTCTTAGGGGGTAAAGAAAATCTCAAGAATGCCCTCATGCAATGAAAGAGGTGAAGACAATGACATCCAAAGACTTGGCTTCTTTATCAGTTTGGAATATGAAAATGCCAGAATTGTAGGGTATTTATGAAGAGTTGAGTGGCAATGAGTGATAACACATGGGTTCCCTGCAGATAATGCTGAGTCAGTGTACTGCTCTCTCCTGGGTCAAAGTCAGTCTCTCTCTCTCTCTCTCTCTCTCTCTCTCTCTCTCTCTCTCTCTCTCTCTCTCTCTCTCCTCCCTCCCTCCCTCCCTCCCTCCCTCCCTCCCTCCCTCCCTCCCTCTCTCTCTCTCTCTCTCTCTCTCTCTCTCTCTCTCTCTCACACACACACACACACACACACAGGTCTTTCTCTGCTAAGGACTGGCAGGGTCCCTTTTGGCTTTGGGTGAAGCTCTTCAGGCCAAGATTGACCTGAAGAAGGACATCTTAGGGCAGAGTCCTCAGAGCTTACAGTGTGGAGGAATAGACTGGATTATTACTATCGTAGACACCAAGGCCAGTAGAGGAGGATATTTGTGGGCTAGGGCTCAGGGCTGTGTTTCCATAGGCTTGCCTGGTGACTCAGTGGTAGGGCTATGTCTGAGAAGGTCAGCACCAGAGAACACATTCAAAGTCCCCAGCTACTGGCCCCATTCCTGTCACTGCTGGTTGACCAGCAGCCTAACCAATAAACAGCTGAGTCACTGCAAGACATGGTGTTTTACACTGCTCTTCCCTCATCATCTCCAGGAGCCTCAGTATTCTCTTAGGGTTCAGAGTGTTGTGATGGCATAAATGCAATGTGAAGAACAAAAACTTTTTAAAAAGTGCTGCCTTCTTATATAGATGTAAGATAAATCACCCCCAACAAAAACCAAGATCCCATCAATGATTGGGGGGTCACAGGTCATGACAATTAGCAGACTGGCTTCTTCTGCTAACAGTTCTAAAGCAGATAAATGTATGCAGTATTCTTTCCTGATGATCGGATATGTAAATTTTAAAAATTAGGAGGATAAATATTGTCTTATACCATCAAAGAATACTGTGATGGGGGAATGCCCTTGAATTGAAGCCATCAAGGCTGGTCGGTGGTGGTACACACCTTTAATCCCAGTATACGGGAGGCAGAGGCAGGTGGATCTCTGTGAGTTGGGAGGCCAGCCTGGTCTACAGAGAGTTCCAGAATGGCCAGGGCTACACAGAGAAACCCTGTTTTGAAAACCAAAAGAAAAAAGAAAAAGAAAGAAAGAAAAGCTATCAAAGAACACCTTTATCATCAAGTCAGAAAGCTGGTCCATATTACTGTGGCATAGGCCAGTGGGTTAGGAGTTACACCTGGGGGGCTGAAAATATTTACTGGTAGAGTGCTTGTCTAACATACATGAAGCCCTGGTCTTGGACCGTGCTGCATAAACACAGTGTGGTGGCGCATGCCTGTAACCCCAGCATTAAGGAGGTGTAACCAGGAGGATCTGCTATTTTTGGCTACACAGTAAATTCTGGGCCAGCCTACATGAGACTGTTGGGAGTATGTGTGTCAGGTGGCAAATTGTCCATGTAGAGGTGGCTGCAGGATGGATTCATTTGGAGTCTTTTACCTTAAACATTGGTTCTCAGCCTGTGGGTTGCAACCCCTTTGGGGGTCACATATCAGATACCCTGCATATCAGATATTTACATTACGATTCATAACAGTAGCAAAATTAGTTATAAAGTAGTAACAAGTGCTGGGGGGTCATCACAACATGAAAAGTGTGTTTAAGGGTCACAGCATTAGCAAGGTTGAAGCCACTGTCTTAAACTTTGTGTTCTAAACCACAACAAGTATTCAAAATGCTCTTTTTAAAAGGGAACTAATCAATTAGAATTCCAAACCTTTGTGTTATGACAGAGGAGCTGAAGTAGAAGCCTAGGATCAGACATAGTGGCACACACCTTTAACCCCAGCACTTGGGAGGCAGAGGCAGGTAGATCTCTGTGAGTTCCAGGCCAGCCAGGACTACATAGCGAGACCTTCCCTCAGTGGGGTAGTGGCAGCACAAAACCTGTGGGAACTGTCCAGAACCTCTCACTGTTCTCAGCATGCTTGATGTGGCTGCCTACTGTCACCTTTGTCCTAGAAATGAGTTTGGGTGCCTAGGAATTCAAACATTTCTTAATAATTTGTTCACTCATTCTTTTGTTGGTTGTCAGATTTCTTTTTGAAATTTTCAACATTATATTCAAACATGAGAAACTTTTTCAAAACAGGTATGGGTGTTTTCTAACAGAAAATTTTAATGTCAAGAATTAATTCTTTTTCCCAGTCTCAATCTACCGCTTTGAAGGCAGTGTGCCTTTCATCTGTAAATGTGAAAATAAACATTAATAATGAATGCCTTCTCATCCTCTCCAAGTAGGAAGTTTTATTTACTTCTGAGGAAGAAGTCATTACTTTCCAAAGCTGGAGAGACAGTTGGGGACAGAATGGGGACTTCACTTTTGATGCCTGATATATTTTCAAATGGCCTCAAACACCACCTGCTTCAACAGCAACATCATACGGCTACTTGGTCCCAAGCTGTCTTCTTTTTAGGTGGAGGTACTTCACCCGCCATCAGCTCCTCAGCCCTTCGTTCTACCCTCTGACCAACACTCCAATGGGCTAGCTCCATCTTTTGTCATGAGAGCCTCAGCATCTGCCTGCCACAGAGCCTGCTATTGTCATTATGAGAACTTGTCCATCAACCCCAGCCTTCACACTGTGTACTCTTCTTGTGACATCTCTGGTGGCTGCATGAAACATCCTCATTGGGCTAAGCCAGAGGTCCCTTTAGCTTAGTCTGCCTTGTGAGCACCAAAGGTGAGTGCTATGGAAGACATACTCTGTTCCACTGTGACCTCAAAAACTCCATCGAAGCTAGCCACAGCCACACCCTCATCCACCCCATCTTGGTTTTATTGCTGGGTGTGTGTGCAGATGTTATGTGGACCACAGCATGCATATGGAAGTCAGACAACACTCTTGGGAGTTGTTCTCTCTTGTAGAACCTAGGGATTGAACTCATGTCATCTGGCCAGTATGCAAGTACCTCTACCCCGTGAGCCACACAGCCAGCTCCAGCCCTCACCTTTTTAATCACCACTCATCTAAACCTGTCAACTTTTTTTCTGCCTAAAGGAACCTGGGAGAGGAATGTGGTCCACACAGCCCTAGTTCTTTGCTGATTCCACTTTTCTCAAGCTTTAAGGAATAGGTTTTCCCAGGAACACCCTGAGATGTGGTGAACCTTTCCTCTCCACACCTCAGGATTATAGACTGTACTAACCCCACCCCCAAGTATCCATGCCCTCCTGCCAGGAACCTTTGAATCTGGTACTTTAAGTGGCAGGGAGGACTTTGCACCTTGGTGAGGCTGAGCATCTGGGAGGGAGAGATTTTTCTGGATTATCTAGGTGAACCCGGTAGCATCAAGGAAAGCTGCAGGGTCAGGGGGAGTTGGTGACAGAAGCACAGTGAGTAACTCAGGTCCACTACCTAAGGAGGGTAAGGAAATACAATCTCACCTATGGCCTCTAGAAGAAACGCCCTGCCAACACTTGGACTTTGACCAGCGTCCTATGGCTACAACACCAAACTGTCACAACCTGGATGGCTAAAACAACACACATTCATTTCCTTACTATCCTGAAGACCAGAAACCCTAGAACAAAGTGCCGGTCCAGCTGCACCCTCCCTTTCTAAAGGCTCCCAGGATTTGCTCCTGGCTTCTCTTCTAGCTCCTAGGGGTTTCAGGCATCCCTTGGCTTATAGTCACATCGCCCCAATCCCTGAGACTGTGGCTCAGTCTCCTTTCATAAAATCCCTCTCTCTGCGTCTCCTTTCATCAGGATGCACAAACAGACAAGTGTGTGTGTGTGTGTGTGTGTGTGTGTGTGTGTGTGTGTGTGTGTGTGTGCCTGTGCACATATACACACACTTTCATGCCTGCCTCTTTGCTGGCCTGGAGACAGAACCCAGGGTCTTACATGCTGGGCCAGGGCTCTACCCCTGAGCTACTGAGCTACATCTCATGCCCAGCAATGAGACATGACTAAATTTGGGGCTCACCAAGATAACGCAGACTTAAGATCTTTACTTGTTTTGTTGTTTATTTTTGAGGCTAGTCTTGGCTGTCCTGGAACTTACTATGTACACTAGTTTGGTCTTGAACCTATAGAGATCTGTTTGCCTCTGCTCCCTTAGTGCTGGCTTTAAATGTGTGCATCACCAAATCTTTTGTTTAGCTATACCTTTTGCTATATAAAGCAATGTTCATTGCTTTGTCATATGAAGTAGTAGTAGTAGTCTCAAGTTCTGGGATTTAGGGCATTTTGGGAGGCACCAGTCAGCCCACTAAACCCTCTGACAAAGATTCTGAACTTTCACTTCCAGAGCCCTGAGATGATGTGTTGTTCTAATCCAGCCCATTTGTAAGTTGTTAGAGGTGCATTTGAAAATCCCTGCACAAATCATATCTCCTGTCACTTGGACACTGTCACTAAGCTGAAGAGTCTCTCTGTTGTCAGGCCCTGTAGAGCTTGCTTTGGTTACGATGGCTGCCCCACTGGTTGTGGCTGGCACTGGTCTGGTGTGGTGTCTCCCCAGAGCCTATGTCTGCCATGCTCCATCTACAGGAATAGCTTCATCATCTGCTCAGCCTGACTCTCTCAGAAGTCCCTCTGGAAAAGCGTGTGCTCATAGAGAAACAAGGCATGGCAGAGGACCTTGTGAAATACTGTGGGCACGGCCAAGCGGCACCTGGGAGACTGTGGCAATGACCTCCCACAAAAGTGGAGAAAGTCACTGAGCAGCACGTTTTTTAACAGCCTTTCTCAAAGCAAAGGCGTGTGCGAGCAGCCTGTAGCACGAAGCAACTGGTGTCCAGACAAAAAGAAATGAAGCCAGGACCCGGAAGTCCCTGCTGCTCCTCTGTATTCTGACTTCCATAGGAAAGTCCAGCTAGGACAGAGCAAGCCACTGACTGCCTTACGTGTTTAGCTCTTCAGCGAGCTGAAGCTCCTCAGAGTGTTCTGGATAGTTCTACCTCAGCTTGACACAAGCAGAAGTCATCATCTAAGAGGAGGGAAAACTTGAGAAAATGATTCTCCCCGATTGGTCTGTAGGCAAGCCTGTATGGCATTTTCTTAATCAGTGAATAACCGGGGAGGACCCAGCCCATTGTGGGTGGGGCCATCCCTGGGTTGCTGGTCCTGGGTTCTATAAGAAAGCAGGCTAGGTAAGCCATGAGGAGCAAGCCAGTCAGCAGCACCCTCCATGACCTCTGCATCAGCTCCTGCCTCCTGCATCAGGTTCTTGCCCTGTTTGAGTTCCTGTCCTACTTTCTTCATGATGCACTGTGATATGGCAGTCTAAGTAAAACAACAACTACAAAAAAACAAACAAACAAACCCCAAAACCCAAAAAACAAAACAACAACCACAACAAAAACCCTTTCCTTTCCAAGTGGCTTTGGTCATGGTGTTTAATCACAGAAAAGTAATTCTGATCAGGACCCAGAGTAAATTCAGAGCTAAGTTCCTGATATTTTATTTCTCCTGTTTGAAATAATGCAAAGCCAGCACCAGAGCTGCGGGAGCAGCAGGCAATGCTTCCCATAGGGCTCTGCCCTGGGACTGGAACACGACTGCTGGCAACCCTAGGGGCCGGTTATTCTAATTTAGTTAGAGGACATGCAAGAAAATGTGTCCCATGTTTACTGAGGTAAGCAGCTCAGAGGGCATTGTGGACAATCACCTGGAGAGACTTGAAACTGCACAAGCAGAACACACACACACACACACACACACACACACACACACACACACACACACACACACTCCTGTACTGTGCCTATTTAGGACTGCTTGAAGAGACTGGGTAGTGCCAAAGTCCACTTAAATCACCCCTTAGGATTACTACTCAGTTGTATAATTAAAAAGGGTTTTATTTTCTTTTCTTTCAGAGTTTTTGACATGATCTTTTCTAGCCCAGGCTGTCCTAGATAACAATCCTCTAGCCTCAGCTTCTTAAATGTTGGGATTACACCCAGCCTAAGTAATTTTGTCTCTCTCACTCTTTTCTCTCTCATTTTTTCTATAAATGAAAATTAGAAAGATCTATTTGCTTCCTTTTTATTTAAATATTTATTTTTATTTTACTTGTTTGTTTGCTTGTGTGTGTGTGTGTGTGTGTGTGTGTGTGTGTGTGTATGTACCACACTCACATCTAGTACCTGGGGAACTCAGAAAGGGCACCAGATTCCCAGGAACTGTAGTTTCAGATGGTTGTGTGCATCCGAGGTGCTCAGGGGTATCTTAGCTTGCCTCCTGCCTCCAACAGCCGGGCTGGGTGGACTTTCTAGTGTCATGACCAACTGACGGTCTGCTGGCTCCAGGAACACTTTGTAGGACTAAGGAACGACAACACAGCATATCCCTGAAAGCCAGAAGGCACTGACATGCACATCCCAGCCTATCACCAGGCGGCAGGGGAGTCCTTGCTGTGCAAGTATAAGGTCCTGAGTTTGAACCCCCAGAACCTCAGCGCTGTGCCAGGCAGAGACAGGAGGGTTACTGCTGCTTGCTGGTGACTATCTAGTTCCAGGTTCAGTGAGAGACCCTGTCTCAAGAGAAGAAGGCGAAGAGCAATAGAGGAGGAGACTGCCATGCTCCTCTAGCCCTGAACATATGTATTCAGATGTGTACACACATCACATACATGTAGACCACACACACATACATTTATACACATACACAAATTATCATCAATTCTTATGTGGATGAGTGAGTCAGTTTGGCTCCTAGCTTCAAGGAGCCTGCTAGTTATATATACATCACATATAGCACATTCAATATTACAAAGGACAAATACTGGGAAAGAAGATTTCTAAAGCAGAGGCCTTTAATCTACTTATAAAATAAATTATATAATTAACATATAAACAACATACAGAGATGCATGTAATAACAAATGATTCATTAAAGCATTCTCATCCGTATCATAAGCAATTGCTGTCAGTATTTTCTGATCTGTTCCTTTTTAGGAGAGGTGGGGACCATGTCTCATGTAGCCCAGACTGGCCTCAGCCAAGGATGACCTTAAACTTCTGATCCTCCTGCCTCTTCACCTCCTTAGCATTAGGATGACAGGCAGACACCACCATGCCCAGCTTACGTGTTGCTAAGGATGGAACCCAGGACCTGAGCATTCTAAGCAAGCTCTCTCAGTTGGGTTCTATCCCCAGTTCCTGGCTTGTTCATTTTAACAAACAATGGCTATAACTCAATTAACTGCTCTCAGCCTGTTAATGACTGTGATCCACAGGCTGGAAAAGCTGGAGGCTACTACAGTTTGGATCTGGGATCTCCCCCAAAGTCAACACATTAAAGGCTTGATTGCCAAACTACAGTCCTATTGGGAGGTGGTGGAACCCTTAGGTGGTGGGGTCTATCAGGAGGAGGTTAGGTCACTGGGGGTATATTCTCTCTCCTCCCTTCCCCCTCTCTTCTTCCCTCCCCATCTTTCCTCCCTCTCCTTCTTCCTCCTTCTCTCCTTCTCTTCCTCCCTGCCTCTCCCCTCTCCCTTCTTCCTGGCTACCACAGGGTGAGCATCTCTGCTCTACTACACACCACACCCTCCATGCTACTCTGCTTGCCACAGGCCCAGAGCAACGAAGACAGTTGACAATGGACTAAAACTTCTGAAACCCATAAGCCAAAATCCATCTTTCCTCCTTCTAAGTTGATTTGCACAGGTACTCTGTCATAATGACAGAGAGGTAACACCGGAGCCCTAAACTACAGTGGAGCAGGGTAGAAGTCATGGAATGCTTTGTTGGGGGAGCAGCAGTTAGGTCAAGACAGGAAGGTTAAAACAGTCAGGGAAGGATGCTTCATGTAGAGGGACCAGTACACACAGCACACCCTCATGTTACAGGGAGAAACTGAGATCAAAGAGATAAGACTTTCTCAAAGTCTCCCAATCCCAAGCCCAAATCTCCTCATTCCAGTTCAAGATTCTCTACTGTAGTCCATTAGCTGTAGTCTTCCCCTTGACTTTACCCAATCATGGGCCAAGTACTAATGATTCTCTCCCAGGCAGGGTAGGAGTAAGAGGAAGAAGATGGGCACGAGGCTGTTTTCAAAGAGCCCATTTGATTCTCCCTGTGAAACAATGCGCCTCCGCTCTACCCCGCTGGGCTTGAGGCCTGCACAGGGCTCTTTGTTCCTTCCTGTGGGGACTGGCTGGGAGCCAGGATCCTGCTTGTGCCCTGGCTTTCAGGAAGGGGCATGACACGGCAACCAGGCAAGGGTTAGGCTAGGGCTAGGGCCCAGGAATGGAGGCAACCCTGCTTTCCCAGCTCCCACACTCGGCACCTGACCTCCCGCAGGTTTCCACGCTGTGTGTTCAGGGCCCTCAGCCCTGTGACTACTTGGTAGCATTAGCTGGGCAAACCTTCAGTTGTCCAGCATGAGAGAAATTTGAGTCTAGCAGGTGAAAGGCTACGAGCAAGGGTGTCAGTCAGGGTCAGGGTTAAAGTAGATGATCTATGTGGACATCAGGTCAGAGGGGTCAGTGGAGGCAAGGGCCTTAGGCCTGGCTTGACAAAGGCCAGGAAGGACTGGCATGGAAGGGCATGTGGGCTGATGTCGGGAAAAAGCTGACCCACACAACTGCATATTTAAGATACAGCTCTGGACATCCAGGCGGGTCAGTGCCTCAAGTTTAAACTCTATGTGCAGGCAGATAAGGGCTAGTAGCTGGGCACCTCTGGAGTGGTGACAAGCTGGGACAGCAAAGCAACTAGCTGACAAGCAAAGGCTCCTCCCAGTTCCAACAACTCATAGAGCC
Organism: Cricetiscus sungorus; assembly: GCA_030556225.1. NCBI lineage: Eukaryota > Metazoa > Chordata > Mammalia > Rodentia > Cricetidae > Cricetiscus > Cricetiscus sungorus. Next base: position 72,215,018 of record JANBXA010000651.1, read on the forward strand.
AGACCTGCTTCTGCTTCCCTCATCAGTGTCAAAGCAAGCCAGCTGCACCACGAATTCACAGCTCTTCTCTTGAGATTTTAGCTATTGAAGACATGGCTCAATACATATACATACATACATACATACATACATACATACATATCCACTTAAAACAATTTCAAGTACTACACGAAGGTAAACAAAGGTAAAAGCAGATGGAGTTAAGACCTTCCTCTAACCTCGTGGCACATTCTAAACCAGTCTTCTGTTCTCACTGGGGCCTCTAATTACTCTGCCCCCTCATTCTGGTGAGCAGCCAGCTTCGCTTAATTCTGGGATCCCTCCTTTCACTCCTGACCTTAGGGCCCGCTTCTTAGGGCCATTCTAAACTTTGCCTCTCCACACAACCCCAAGCCGGTGTCCCCTCCCTCTTGCTGTGTCTCTGGGCCAGCATGGAGACCTGGCCCATTATGAATTCATATGCCCAAACAGGCCCTTGCCCCTGAACAATAAGGCTTTTATTCATCTCCAAATGCCCAGGCTAAATCCTTATGGTGTTAATTCAGGTCTTGAAGACCTCAATGTCCCACCCCCATCACCCCCACTCCCAGTCAGCAGGCAGCCTTGGCTGTTTCAGAAGAAGCGAATGAAGGTCATTTCTTACAGGAAGCCAGCCATCTCCCTGAACTTTACATATTGGGTAGGAAGAACAACCTTTCCCTCAGTCCCACCAGTCTCAGAGGGAGAACAGCCCTTGCCTATGATGGCACCCCTTCCCTGGCATCTCAGATACGGTTCTTTTCTGCCCCTTTCTCCTCTGCACCGAAGGACTGTCTCCAAATAGAACTCTCCTTTCAAGTTTGGCTCCACAATCTTCCAACGGATGCTAAAGTCTTCTTGTGCTCAGTTCTCTGGTAAGATGGCTAGGACCTGCATAGAGCCTAGGTTCAGTCTCCTTCATACTTTAAATCAGGGTCAGGGTCAAGTGGACGATGCAGAGGTACACAAGAGGATTACCTGTAATACCTAACGTAATGACTATACATGCCCTCACATACATTCAGCGCAGTATTCTCAGCACATGCCAAATTCACACTTTGCTTTTTGGTTGGTTAAACCCACACATATAGAGGGCACACTCTAGCTCTTATTCATGCCATGAAATAGGTGAAGACCTCTACAGAATCACTTAAAGCTAGATCATTGTCAATACATAGCAATCATGTATACAAGCGAGGGAAAACTGGCAAGTGCTTTCTGACTCTGCTTACAAGGCTTCATGAAGATAACATGCACATTTGTTAAGAATAACCTATAACCCTGGAAACTCTACTTCCTTGGAAACACAAGTCTTATCGAGTTGTCTCAAAACACCATAGCTTGCTATTTTGGGGCCAGCACATCGCCTCTCTACACTTAGCCCAGTGGTCCTGTCACTTAGGGTGTTAATGTGATGCCCAAACTGTGACCTTTCAGCAGTGAACTCCACCTATCTAAAATCTGAACAAATCAGAGACAAAATCAGAGCCCTTGAAAAATGGCAATAATCCAAAAGGAAGGGGATGAGGGCTGGCTAGTGGCCAAGAGTCTGGTGCTGCAGGGAGTCTACTGCAAGGCACATTAACCCTGGAGATAAGCCCTCAGCATAACACTCCTCATACAGGAAGGAACTGAAATTCATCTAGTGGTCCGAGACCTGCCTCTTCCACAGCAACACACACATCAACCCTAACTATGATCTTGCTGACTCAAAAGCAGCTAAGATATCACTTCTTACCAGCCAGGAAACACCACTACAAGGTCACCAGGATATTATATAATAATTATATCATGTTACAAGGTGACTAGGACAACAATGCCATCAAGATAAGGTGACTGCTTGTTCAACAATCACTTGGTAGTGGAGACTTTTCAGCCAGACATAACAAAGACTTGTTCATTGATAATGCCAGTCAGCCGGGCTTTGCATCTGCCCCATCTGGGATGATTGTCTGGATAGTCAGAATCACTTAGAAGCAGAGACAGACCTCGCTTGGCAAACATTGATTGCAGCACAGGCCAAGCTGTGTGCTGGATCATATGTCCCTCAGCTCCACGTGGGCCCTGGATCCCCAGGAGGAGGTTACAAGTGTCCCTTCCCCAGCATTCCAACTTGAACAGACTCCTCTACCATCAGAAGTCTAACCTAGACAACCATGTCCATCCCTGGAAGAAAAAGGAGCTCTGTGTTGGTGGCCAAACAAAATGGGACTAAAGACAGAGAAAAGGAAGGTGGCTATGAAGGCCTGAGCATAGACTGAAAGCCCTTCAATCATGGATACGTACACCCAACACAAGGTACGGCCTGCAGGAAGGCTGGGGATCTGGCAATGCAGGGAATCTGGAAAGGCATGGGAGGAAGGCAGACCATCAAAACCAGAGTCCTGGTCTATGCCAGCTGAGAAATTCAAACAGCAAATCTTAAGAGGCAAATAAGGCTATTTTAAGACCCACTTTTTAAAAAAGTTTATTTTTATTTTGTAGAGTGCTTTGTATGCATGCCTGTGTATGTTCCACATATGTGCAGTGTCCAAAGGAGACCAGTAGAGGGCACTGGCGTTCTGGAACTGGAGTTACAGATGGTGAGCCATCATGTGGGTGCTGAGAGGCCTGGGTCTTCTGCAACAGCAGCTGGTACTTCTAACCACTGAGCCATTTTACCAGCCCAACCTCACCTTCTTGTCATAATTATTTTACATCTTATTTAATCAAGAGCGATTGTTTCAATTGTGGATGGACCCACGATGTTCCTCTGTGTTTTTAAGACTCATTCACCCAACATGCTGCGCTCTCTCAAAGGATAAGTGAAGAGGTTACCTAATCATCATCATCATCATCATCATCATCATCATCATCATCATCATCATCATCATCATCATCATGTTGATGATGAAACCAAAAAGCCACTAAAGCACTAAATACCAGACCAGAGATGTAACTCAATAGACAGAGTGCTTACCTAGCGTGTATGAACCCTGGCAACTCAAAAATGCAGGTGCAGCAACACATTACTGTGATCTTATTACTATAGGGGCATACAGATTAGAAATGTAAAGTTATCCCCAGCAGGTAGCAAGTTCAAAGCCAGCCTGGGACACAGAAGACCCTACCTCAAAAGAAACACAACCTAAATACCCTGACTGGGGGTGGGGGTGTGACAGCTCAGTGAGTTTCTGCTGAGTATGAGGATCTGAGCTCAATCTCCAAGACCCACATGGTGGAAGCAAAGAACAGAGGACCATCTTGTGTGAGCTGTCCTCATAGTGTGCACACCCTGCAATAAGAAATAATGTCAAACATTTAAAAAACTAAACACATTGTGATTTTTTAATGAATTTCTCTATTACATGGAAACTATGTCACTGCTTTAAAATGTAGAAAGTTACTAATGTTTAATGCAGAAAAACTCAGAAAATATCGAAAAACATTAAGGAAAAAACAGCAATACATGTTCAATGATAATCATTTATAATTGAATCTTTTCATATTTCATATCCTAATAAAATTACATCCTTGACATATTATTTCCTAGCTTGTTTCCCTCACCCCCACTGGCCTCAGGCTCTTTAGTGCTAGGATGTACACAGGTGCTGCTGCTGGCTTCAATAATATTATTAGACAAAGGGTTTTAATGCCTATGAAGTATTTTATTTCTCTGAACCTGACCAGTCCTCAGTGTCTAACACTTCCTGTTGTTTTACTTAAATTTGGGGGTGGGAGATACTGAGGCAAGGTCTCACATTGTAGTCCTGGCTAGCCTGGAACTACGTATGTATAGACCAATATATAGACCAGGCTGGCCTTGAAGTCACCTGAGATCTGCCTGACTCTGCTTTCTAAATGCTGGGATTAAAGGTGTGGGCCACCATGCCCAGCACTTCTGTCCCAACAAATAATGGCTGTTTTAACTATTTTATATTATTAATAAAAATCCATGTATTTTAAAGTACACCTTTAACCAAAGGTCCTAAATAGTCTGAAAAAGGGAGTTTATGGTCTAAGGATATGTGTTGTGTTCTTTTAAGGATATATGTACACACACACACACACACGAGAGAGAGAGAGAGAGAGAGAGAGAGAGAGAGAGAGAGAGAGAGAGAGAGAGAGAGAGAGAGAGAGAAAGAGAGAGGCAGAGAGAGACAGAGAGACAGAGAAATTTCGAGTCCTGCTTCTTGTTCAGCTATTTTAATAATATCATACAAGTGGTATTTCCTATATAAAGAAAATAGTTACATGGAAAACATCACTTTGGGTGGAACCAAAACATTTCACATGGGCTAAGTTGTTATTTACTTGAGGGAAATGAGGCATCCAGCGCTGAGGACCTTGATGTTATGATAAGAAGTTGGGAAACAACATCTAGTAAGCTCAGCAAAGTTGGCAGGGCATGGTGCTAGTGAAAACACGATCTAGTGTGTGGCAAGAAGTGAACAGCCAACTTCACACTGGGGAAATGGGAAAAGCCACCCTTGGCTGTAGATGTCCCACCAGCCCTGGCCAGCTACCACACAGATTTGTACTCTTAGCCAAAGGAAAGACTGGCTGATGAACTGTAAATTCCTCAGCATAATCCATGCTACTTTTGGGTAAGTATCCAATGCTCAACTGATAAGTGTGCCATCTTTCTATAATCCACAGGACACCTAGCTAAAAGAGACAAACTGGCCACTGATGACCAATTCAAAAATTCAACATCACTTAGTAAATTCTTATCACACTGCATTGGTCATTTCTTTCTCTCCCTTTTTTTCCCCAAGACAAGGATTTCTCTGTATTGTTTTGGAGTCTGTCCTGAAACTCGCTCTATAGACCAGGCTGGCCTCAAACTCACAGAGCACTGCCTGCTTCTGCCTCCGGAGTGCTGGGATTAAAGGTGTGCGCCACCAATGCCAGGCACCTTTCTCCTTTCTTTTTAGATGACTTTATTTTGTTTTTATTTCATTTTCTTTGTGCCTGAGTGTTTTGTGTGCATGTATGTGCACCACTTGAGTGCCTACAGATGATCGTAAGCCAATATGTGGCTGCTAGAAACTGAGCCCAGGTCCTGTACAGGAACAGCAAGTGCTCTTCACTGCTGAGCCATCTTTTCAGCCCCTTATTAGTCATTTCTAACAGAATCTGTTAATATTGTGTAAAAGAACCAGCCAGGCCTGATTTAGACTGCAGCTACCATCACAGAGTGTACCCATACTTCAGGTATGTCCCTTAAGCTTCAAGCCCTTTTGATATAAGAAGCACAGGATTTAATGTTGTCATATTTGAGAGTCAGATTCACAGGTTTCCCCAAGTGCTAGGATTCCACGTGCGACATTATGTCCACCTCACAGAGTCGTTGTAAGGATTATGTGGACAGATGCCACCTTTGTCAATAGTTGAAATTAGCTTACTAGGAAGTAATGGTTGCTTCAGATGGCCAAGAAGAGGGGACTGTCCTCAAAAAGGGGCATGAAAGGACAAAGAAACTGATATGGGTGTTTCATTAAGTGTTCTGAGCTGCCAGGGAAGCAGCCACTTCAGAGGGCCCTTCTTTCCTCAAGAGCCTGGTTTGGACACTGGCTTAGATTGTGGAAGGAAGCAATTTAGTGATACCTGCTCCTACTTTATCATGAAAATGTGTTCACTAAGCTACATGCATTATCAATCCTATTTGATCTTCTCTAAATTATAAAACAGTGTGTCTTATAACAGGTCAAATACTGAGGCAGAGGAAGTAAAAGTCCCCCTGAGTGTCTTTTCTTCTTCTCTGCACCCAAATCCTACTTCCCATAGGCAATAGGTGTTTCTTTGCTGCACATGCTAGGGGACCACTCTACCTATCATGGAGCTAGTCTTTGGAGGCCTGTAGGTGGATATGAACTTGATCTAGGGATTTAGACCAATCTGTGTTTGTCCACCTGACTGACTTGCCCTGGTAAAGGCCTTAAGCCTTTCTGTAATTGCTCCATCAGGAATGACCTCCCCTTTCCTCTCCTCACTCAGGGAGGAGGTTTCCCTCCTGGGAGGAAGGGCTCCTTTCCCGTGACCTCTGTATCCCACAAATACAGAAACTGATCTGAGCAAAGTCATGGTTCAAGGTGCACCTCTACGGGTAGAGGAAGCAAACGAGGACCATGTGCGGTTTACTAACAAGCCAGAACGCTATAGCTTTCCATTTCAAATTGAGATCATTCCTTGGACTGTCCTCCCCAGCAGGACTGAGCAACCAACCCCACAACACACCAAGCCTGTGCTCTGCTCCATTCAACCAAGTCACATGAATGCATGGAGACAAAGGACCATTTCACATACACATTCACATTTGGCAGTTGCAATAACACTGCAATTTTCACTCAGGTTTTCACAGGACAAAGTCTTTACTCCCATTGAACACATTAGGAAGGCTCCTGAGGGATGGGGGCTTTAGAATTAGTAGAAGATGGGCTTGTCATGACAGACTTTGAGGCATTATTTTTAAACTTAAGACAGCAGTAAATGTAAATAGTGATTGCTATTTGCTACCAAGAAGCTACTATACAAGCTTTGATTTCTAGCGTCTTCTAACAGCTCTCTGGGATAGCCATCACCCAGGCTTACAGATAAGAACTGTGGGACAGCCATCACCCAGGTTTACAGGCGAGAAAACTAACACTCAGCAGTTACATAACCTGTCCAATGTCATACAGGCAGGAAGTAGCAGGACTAGGATTTGTGCTCAGGTATATCTGTTTTGAGAAGCCAGTTTCCAAAGGAAGGGGATGAGAAATCCACATGGCTCCCAGGACCCATGAAATGTTGACTTTGAGAGCTGGAAGGTGGCCTTAGAACTGTCCCTCATGTCTGCTCCCACTCTCAGCCCCATTTCTGCTCTCTCCTCCTTGCTTTCCAGAATGCAGCCTCACAGATTAGCTGAGAAGACTTCAACACCAAACTTCACATTTGCTTTCTGTTAGGTGATGCATATTTTTAAAAAGAAGACCTCTCGAAGTTGGAATGTGTGAAGAAAATTATTATTTTTAAGGTGGCAAGAATAAATATTTAATTAGATACTTGGGCATTAAATTTTGCCTGGCCTTGCAACATCTCAGACAATAAAAGAAGCCTTTGTCTACAGGGCTAATTAGAGACTACTAAATTATTTTTATTAAAGCCCTTTGAACTATTAAGTGTGACAAATGCAGCAGTAGAATAGCATGTCTGGAAATGTGAGTTCTAATCCTGACTCAGATACTAATAGCCATCAACAGTCATTTGCACTTTGTACACAGTTGAGTGTTTTCACATACTTTCTACATTAGTTGAGTCACCTTGGGGCAAATCACTTAACTCTTAGTGTCACATATCAAAACCTGGAAATAAGGACATTATGACATCTTATGTCCTGTCCAATTCTAACACACAACAGAGAGAGGAACATGTGTCTGGGATCCTCACAAACATGTCTATACATGAACTGGAGTACATGCATTTTGTTCTGAACATTTACAATTTCTACTCAGCTTCTGAAAAATGCTACTTGCCTATATTCAGGGCCAGTTCATAAGATGTTTGCTTTCAGCTGTTTGCTAAATTTCTGGAGAGTAGCATATTATGGCCCTGAGTTGGACTCTGGTATGGGAACTTTGTTTTGTTCAGTAGTTACTAGCATGTCTAAGTCTGGTTAATCATCTAAACCCATATAGAGCATGGGCCTGGAGACACCCACCTTGACAATGAATGGGCTCTTAGGTGGGGCAGTCCTTGCATCTTTACAGAAATGAAATACCATTCTCACTCTAAGATATACAAATATCTCCTTCAAGGCTTGCTAATTCCTGCTTTTGAAACTAGGATGTAGCTCAGAATCTACACACACACACACACACACACACACACACACACACACACACTTTACCTAAAAGCTCAGTAAATCAGTAAATTACAGGTTTGTCTCAAGATCAAAGAAATACAGTCCTATAAAACCATACATCTGTCACACAGCTTTAGGTCTGACTTGGTCCAAATCATGTCTCTCCTTCCCCGCCCCCCACCTTAACAATTACCTTCAATAGGAGCAGGATAGGAGTATGAGAGAGGTCTCAGTCATGTTTCTTAAGAGGATCAGTTTATAAAGCATTCAATCATTATCTCATAAAACACTGCTATGGATTTCAAAGGCAAATTAATGTATATAAAAGCCACTCTGATGTTCTAAAGAGGCACTATCCCATAGCAGAATGCAAAGGGAACACTGCACCTCACACTCCCTTGATCTCTCTAGTCTTGACACATTTTCTTGCTTAATTCACCCCCATCCACCCCAGTAATAACACTGATTCCCAAAATACACTCAGTTCAGGAAGAGCAGCTCTCCAGCACAGCTGTCCCCTCCTGCCCTCCTCGGGTATTTGGGCAAGTTATGCGACACAGAGAGGGACCAGAAGAAGGAATGTAACTCTCAGGCCCCAGAGTTCCCACAGCACCACAGGCAGGTGCATCCCGCCAAACCCCAGACTGGCATCCAAAACAGAACAAACTCTGCCGTTGGATGGGGGCTGTCATTTTCCTGAACTCCATCTCTATGTTTAAAACTAGGGCGACAGCCGTGTTTGCTACTGTAAACGAATCTGACAGGCATGGGGGCAGGGAGTGGCCCTGAGGAGGCTGCCAATAGGCCATGAGTGAGCAAAGCCGAGGGGCACAATCACTGTTTGCCACTCCAGAAACTCCTGACTAGTGGGTCTTTTCATCGTGAGCTTTAGGAGTGGACCATGCCCTTTGTAGCCTGGAGTTAGAAAAAGAAAAGAAATCTAAAGCCTGTTATTCCTTAGAGCTGCCCTATATTTACACATATTTTCGAACACTACATTGAAATCTTGGAGGGAAATAAAAAGAATCAAAGGAGGCTGGCAATGAGGTACACACAGTAGTTAGGAGCCCTCGAGTTGAGGCATGTCTACGAAGAACTTTCTGGCTATGAGCACAAACTAACTTCAGCTGAGTTTCTTGTTGGAAAAAAAGAAAATAGCCTGGGAACACTAGGTATGGCAAGACGGGCAAATGGGTGCGTGGCAAAGGCAACCCTGGGAATCCTACCAGGCAACGGCCCCCACCAAGACTCAGAGCCTCAGGAGCCAGGGATACAGGTCTCCAAACTACTCCATGAGGACTCTCAACGGCCCCTCCTCCCCACTTTGCTTATACCGTCAAAACCCACTATTGCCTGGTTGGTTACTTCACCAAATTTACAGGTATGGGAAAGCAAGTTCTGCCAAAACTCCTTATACAAACAGTAAGCAGTTGCTGTAGATATTACAGGTGGGACTTCAAACTTCACATATGCCAAGGACGTAATGTGCCTCTTTAAAGACCTTTAAAGAGTCCTGCAGGTTGCTTATTCACAGAAAAACGAACCGGAAGCACATTAACTTAAGCTCCCAAAACAACCATGTCCCCACTCCCTCCAATCCCTTCGCTTCCCTGTGGCTAGGGCTCAGCACACTAGAAGGCCACTTTGCATGAGCCCTGTATATCCAACAGTAGCAGATCACAACGTAGCTTGACCCCTCTTAGCAAAAACCTCTTGGGAAAGCCGCGCCGGCTCTCCCCGCAGCTACTTAGAACTATCCAGGCCTGCTTTTCCTACACCAATCCCGTAGGAGAGGGTCAGGAGAGGGTGGGAGAATTGGTCCCTAGGGTCCCAAGGTTTGGACAGATACAATGTCCCCCTCCCCCAAGTCCCCACTGGCTCCCTTGTCACTCTTTTTCTGCATATCACTTGGGGAAACTAGAGACTGGTAGATGTCAGGCCCCGGAGTAAAGACAAGGGACAAGGGACAAGGGCAGGCAGGAGGGAGTTTGGGGGAAAATACTACGCCACGGCCAGAGGTGCGACAGCGCCACATCTAGAGGGGAAGAACCCCAAGGTGGGTCCGGAAGGGGAGAGAGAGGGAGGAGGGAAGAGTAGGAGGAATGGCTGGGGAGGCTGGCCCCGGAGACCACCGAGGAGGTCACCGAGAGCCGGAGGCCGGCGGAATGGGACACGAGTGGGGGTGGGGGCGGGGGCCTGCGGAGATGGGGAGCCCGGTTCCCCTCCCCCAGCCTGGCCCGGGCCTCCCGCTGACTCAGCCCCAAGGCGACCGTGGCCTCGACTCACAGTGCGCGAGGCGGCTCCGGCGGAGGCGACAGGGGAGGGGACGGGCGGCGGGGACGCTGCGGCAGAGGCTGCGGCTCCGGCCGGAGGCTCCGGGGCGGAGGGTCCTAGCAGAGGCCGCCGCGGTCTACGGCTTCAACGCACCGACACTGCGGGGGGGACGGGAGAACTGCGCAGGCGCGATGCGGCCGCTGCTGTCAGCCCGAGCGGGGCGGGGCCAGGGCACCCGCCGTCTCCACGGCAACCGGGCGGCGAGAGGCGGACAACCCCTACCTCTACCTCGTCCTAGCAACGGCGGCGGGAGGTGCGGGAGACGAGAACAATCCCTCTAGATCGCCATAGCAACGAGGAGAAGAAACCGCCCGGTAAACTCACGGCGGTACCGAGGGAACGCTCTTACCTTGTCACCATGGCAACTGGGAACAGCCCCTTCCTTTTTCCTTAGCAACAGGGTAACAATTCCTCCACACTGTCTAGGAAGAAGCCTTTACTTCTGACTCCGTAGTAGCGGGGTGATGAGGTCTTTCTTACCGCTCCAGCAAAGGCAAAAGAAGAGACTATTTCTTCTCTTTCGCTGACATGGGAGGACTGAAGCTGGGTTTGATGGCTTTTCTTGCTCCCTGACTTTCAATTACGGTCTGTTACGCTAATCTTCACTACTCAGTCAAACGTCCCTTTTAGCTTCCCGCGAGGAAGCCTGCACTTTTACCCGGAAGTCGAGTAACAGAATGACATTTATACACAATATTCGAAGGGTTTGTTTATTTGCCGTTGTTATTTGAGACAGGTCCTCTCAGCCTGGTAAATTATAGGCTCACACCTATAATTCTAGAACTCGGGGGGGGGCGGGGGCGATGGAGGCAGGAAGATTGCCAAAAGTTCAAGGACACAGTGACAGTTTCTCTCTCTCACAAAAACAAAACAAAACAAAACAAAAACAAAAACAACAACAACAAAACAAACAAACAGAAGACGGGAGCTCTTTTCTGTAACCTGGTGGCCTTTAACCCACAATCTTTGATAGTGCCATTTGCCTTCCCCTGGCCCACCAGCTGGGGTAGATTCTATTCTTCACAACTAGGTCCTTCTTTGACATACCCATTCATGTTCCTAAATTCCTTGTTCCAAGCCTGCTTTGATGGATGTCCTCAGTTTTGGATACATCTTCTTCCTCCTAGTGCCTGTAATCCATGCTGTTCTCTTCAAGACTTTATTATACCCAACACCACTGAGATGTCTTTGGCTTGGTCCTCTTTATGCAGGTAGCTCTGCGGCTCCTTTACCCAGTCCTGAGTCCCATGGATGTCTTGTTGTCACCTCCGAACTCCCCTCGTACATACCTTTGTTACATACATCTTACAGTAGCATCCTTTGTTTACACTTCTGTCTCCCTAGTCAGACTATGTGTCCTGGTGGGCAGAGATTTCTTACTCATCAGCCTTCTCAGCACCTCCCCCAGAATGTGACACATAGAAGAGTCCCACTAAATGTGTGTGTAATTGACTCAAGTGAAGACAGAGGTTTCATTCTTCCTCACTCTCCTGACCTAACTCTCTCGGACTCTGAGCCCACATCTTCCTCACTGTCTGTGCACATATTTTGTTAACTATCGTGGCTACCGTTTTAGCTGGCCCACTCTCTTACTTTTTGATCTTAATGCCAAGGCTCTAATCATCTATTGACCAAGACTTTGGCATTTTCTATATCCTGAATCCTTACCTTTTTTTCCCCCCTCAAGACATGGTTTCTCTGTAGCTCTGGAGGCTGTCCTGAAACGCACTTTGTAGACCAGGCTGCCCTTGAACTCACAGAGATCCACCTGTCTCTGCCTCCTGAGGCTGGGATTAAAGGCATTTGCACCAATGCCTGACTGAACCTCACTTTTTGCAATCCTCCCTTCTACAGTAACAAGTGTTTCCAGTGAGGTGTATGTCCATTCTGGCTGAAGATATCCTCCTTTCCCTCCTTGACTTTAGTTACCCTCTGTATGAACACAAGCATGTGCTGGGTACACCCCTTCAGTGATTATCACTGGATTCTTCTGGACATGCTGGCATGGCAGAAATGTTCTCTTCTCTTTTGTTGACTTAAAGTCAGCCTTCAAGGTCTAATTTTCTCCTCCAAGTCTCCCTGTATTGCTCATATGAATCCCACCTCAGGACTACTGGAGGAGGCAGATTAAAGAGTAAGGAAAAACAAACAACAAAAAACCTGGCATGTAGTGAACCAATTCCCTCCTCCCCCTCCCATCTAATGCAGTTTTCAGGAAAAAGTTCTGTTAAAAATGTAGGTACCAGGTTCTATTTCCCAGCCCCCCAAACTGGAAACAGGAAGTGGTTCCTGACTGCCCCTCCAAGGTGAGACTGCTACAAGGGTGAGATTTTTATTTTTCTTCCTTGTGAAGTTAAAACTCGGCTCTGTGTTTGCAGGTGTAGACCTGAGTGTCATGGACAACCCATGAGTAATCCTGAGATGAAAGGTTATATATCTTGAGTTATTATTTATCAAATGGGAGGCAGAAGGATCTATAACACACTCTACTTATCCCTGTGCCCAGATTCTCTCTGTGTTAACATTGGAAGGTTTGCTTGTTTATCTGTTTTTACACAGTGAATCACCATAACTTCTATGGTGTAAACATACATTTTATTATCTTAATTTCTGTGGGCTAGGAGTTTAGGGCAAGCTTATTTGGATGGTTCTGGGGTCGAATGGTGGCTGGGGCTTAAATGTCAGGGGCTTTCCAAACAACCTCCTGCCTTTATGGCATTTCATAGCTAGCTTTGGCTTTCCTATCATCTGGTAGTTTCATGGCAATTGGACTATTCACATGGAAGTTGAAAGTTTCAGGGGTAGATGTTCAAATGGCTGGGACAACAAAACCTTTTTTATAACCTAGCTTCAAAATCCTATTTTTGACCCATGTCCAGTTGGTTTAAAAACAAAAATAAACAAACAAACAAAAAATACAAGTGCAAGGCAGCATAGATCCTATGTCTCAATGGGAGAAAGGTAAAAGTCATATAACAAAAATACAGAATTTTGTTTTTTGATTGTGTGTGTTCAAGTGTGTGTGTGTGTGTGTGTGTGTGTGTGTGTGTGTGTGTAAGCCTCAGGTCAATATCAGTTTTCTTTAATTCCTTCCTTTCTATTTATTTGAGACAGTTTCACTGTGTATCCCTGACAAGCCTAGAATTTACTAGGATCAGGATGACCTAGTAGATCAGGATGACCTCAAATGTATAGAGATCTACATGCTTCTGCTCCCAAGTGCTGGGATTAAAGGTTTGAACCACCACATCCAGCTTCTACCTTAATTTTAGAGTCTTTATCTCTCACTGGCCCCACTGGACCTCACCGATTGGCTAAAGTAATTGTTTAATGATCTCCTCTGCTCCCTGGGCATCTCCCAATAGTGTGACACTCTCATTTCACATCAAAGGTCCAGAAAAGTTAATAACTTATAACCTGCCTAAGATCACATGGTTAATGAACAAAAGTCCAGAAAAGTTAATAACTTATAACTTGCCTAAGATCACATTGCAAATGAACATCAGGCGTTGGTTCCTAACTTACAGCCAACACCAAAATCTACACCTTCCTCTTTGTCCCATGTTTGCTCTATTTTCTGACTATAACCATTTGTCAATACATCTTGTCCACAACTCACTTCTAAATGCAAAAGCTATCCTTGGTTCACTTTTGTACTATCCAACGAGGCACTTATTCATAGGCACTTATTAAATGGAAGGTGGAACATTCAGTAAGACAAACATAAATTGTTAGATGAATATATGTCATCTTAATTAAATGTGAATTTCTGATTTTCCCTTTCTTTTCTTTTAGTTTGGCATGCCACAAACTGTTCATAACATACTTCTTCTTCTTCTTCTTCTTCTTCTTCTTCTTCTTCTTCTTCTTCTTCTCCTCCTCCTCCTCCTCCTCCTCCTCCTCCTCCTCCTCCTCCTCCTCCTCCTCCTCCTCCTCCTTCTTCTCCTTCTTCTTCTTCTTTTTTTTTTTTTTTGGGTTTTTTCAAGACATGTAGCTTTGGAGCCTGTTCTGGAACTTACTTTGTAGACCAGGCTGGCCTCGAACTTACAAAGATCTGCCTGCCTCTGCCTTCCAAATGAGCAACTCTCTTGAGAACTGTTCAGACATGGGAAAGACTGCTATGGTACCTCATTCATGTGCTGGCTGCACCTCCTTAAGCCCCTCTGGTGGTCCAGGACCAAGCAAAGAATCTGGCTGTTTTTCTTTGAGCCTTCTTACCTGGTCCCTTCCGAGCGGCCTATTGCTTTAAGCCAAAGTAGTTACTGATGAGTTTAACGCGCCATCTGGAGGTCTTTCTGGGTAGTGCATTGGCTGGAGTCCAGCCTGGAAGAGCCCTGGTAGACCAGGAGGCCCACTGGGAGCCCAAGCGGATAGGATAAGGGAAGACAGACTTTTCTGGCAAGCTGCGCTCTAGCTAAGACTGAAGGCATGCCAATGGAGGGTAATACCAAGGGCTTTCCTTTCCCAGAATCCTCTACTTCTCTAGTTGTTCTCTACTTCTGCCAAGGCATGAAGATTCTGTGTGTGTGTGTGTCTCATCTGACATATAAAATTTTAGATTCCACTGAAATTGTGTGTGTGTGTGTGTGTGTGTGTGTGCGCGCGCGCATGTGGGCATTCTGTATCATGGAAAGTCATAAAGATTTCCCTCTGTGCTTTTTTTTTTTTCTAAAAGTTTTTTAGCTTTAGCTCTTAGATTGAAATATTTGGTCCATTTTGGCTGAGTTTTGCATATTGTGAGACAAAATTCCAGTTTCAATTTTTTGCATGTTAATATCCAGGTGTCTAAGCACAATTTGTTGAGAATACTGTTTTTCTCCACTCAACATCTTGATATTGCTATTGGAGTCATTAAGGTCTGAACCTGGCCCTTGGCAGCTCTAACAAGCAAGGCTGGTGCACCATCCTTAACAGGCTTTATTGCTAAA
This sequence comes from Cricetiscus sungorus, assembly GCA_030556225.1. NCBI lineage: Eukaryota > Metazoa > Chordata > Mammalia > Rodentia > Cricetidae > Cricetiscus > Cricetiscus sungorus. The sequence goes on from JANBXA010000651.1 coordinate 72,230,123, forward strand.
TACTCTGTTCTTTTTAACTTAAAAAAAAGTTTATTGGGTGGTGGAGGTGTTCAACTATAATCCCAGCACTCAGGACGCAGAGACAGGCAGATCTCTGTGAGTCTGAGGTCAGCTTGGTCTACAGAGCAAGTTCCAGGATGGTTAGGGCTGTTACACACTGAGAAACCCTGTCTTGGAAAACAAAAACAAAAACACCCCACAACCCCCTCCAAAACATTTACTTTATGTGTATGACTGCGTGTCTGAGTGTATGTATGTGCATGTATGTGTGGGAGCCTGAGGAAGTCAGAAGAGGGTGTCAGACCCCCTCCAAGTGCAGTTACAGCTGGTTTTAAGCTGCCACATAGGTGCTGGGAACCAAATCTGAGTCCTCTCAAGAGAAGTAAATACTGCTGAGTCAGCCTTGCAGCTGTCATTTTACTCTTTATTTGATGCTACTCTAACTGGAATTGCTTTCTTAATTTCACTTTTGAATTGCACAAGCCTCATTCTGTACCAACAAGAAAGCACTCTGCACACACCCTTCACATGTACATAGGCTTTCACCCTGTATGTAAGTTCCTGTGTGTGTGTACACATTGTTAACAAAGTCAGCCACTCCGATTTAGCAAGATGTGTCCTTTACATCTTAAAAATTTAATGTAGAGAAACAGAACCAGGACAAAGAGTATGCATTATATGACTCCATTAATCAGAGTTCAAAACTAGGCAACACTTATATGCCAGGGAAGTAGTTATCCAAGGGGGGTGGCAGCAATAACACTAATGTGACAGGAAAGATTCACAGGCAGATCCATGGGGGGGGGCTGATATGACAGAAATAGGTCAAAAAGCAGGTTTCTCAGGTCCCGGTAATGCTCTGTCTCCACCTGAACCTTCCTTTTATCCAGATTTACCAAGCCAGATAGATATTGGGAGTTGTTTGTACACCTTGCACCAAGATGTTTGAGAAAAAGACATCGAGGAAACAGGGAAGATTCTACTGGATACATGATGCATAGTGTATCACCCTTTCACGTACTCTTTGACTTTTGCTTCCCTTCCCAAGCATCCTTGAGTTACCTACCTTTCCTGGAGAGGGACTTAGTTTACACTCAGGTGTAAGAGAGTCTATACATGCGATGGTTAAGGGACAGATGTGGCATCAATCAAGCTGACACTTGCCACATCTCCTCTCTGCATTCAGAACCCCCTCAGATCTGCATGTGTAGCCTTGTTTTCCTGTAGCACTGCATCATGCTCAAGCAGGACCTTGTGTAACCTGGTTCCTGATCTTGGTGGCAGAGGACTGACAGGTAGAGCCATGGGAAAGAACATGGTAAGACTCCTTGGGGTCCCACTTCTGACTGCTACGAGGATGCTGTGGCCCAGCTCAGTTCATGATGGTTTTGTTTTGTTTTTTTGTACAGAATGTCTTGCCATACAGAGCTGCACCATAACTTAACTCTGACTCCCTCCTCCTTCTTCTTAAATTTCCCTCACAATATTTTAAAGTAATGATCTCATTTCATCATTAAGCTAGACCAGAGTTTCTCCAGCTCAGTACTATTGACATTTCAGGTTGGATAATTCCTTATTGTGGCAGCATGATCCTAAAAATACTCACTTTGCTTAGTGAATGGAACAGGGATACCAGTTCTCATGACCATGGTGACACCAGAATGTGGTATCTGAAGAACTGAGTTACAAATGGGAGGCAGCATTCCTTTATTGCCTCTGGACCATTTCTGGGGAGTTCCATGGCCACTGTGCAGGCATCAAAGAGGAATTACAAAGAAGAGATACTATTGGGCCACGTTGTAGATGATTTACTCACAGAGGCCTGTTGAACATCACAATACATGTCAGCATCCCCCACGTAACAACTCTTCCTAAGACACCCACTCTGGTGGGCGAAAGTTCCTCTTTTGGCTACCAGGAATTCTTTCAGATGGATACTGCCACAGGAGCAGGTCTGTAAGGTGTTGCCACTAAAGGGTCTTGTCCTTGGGACTCAAAACATGCCTGGTCCTCTTGGGAGTTGTTTCCAGTGGCTCCGGGTCCCTCAGAAGTCTGTTAGTGAAGTTAATCCCTCAGGTGCCTTGAAGTGTGGCATGGCGGTGCCGCTGGGACCTGATCAAAAGGGAGGAACTCCAGGGCCTTCAATCCTGCCAAACTCAGGCCAGTTTACAATGAAGAACCCCAGCAACACAGGAGACACTGGCTAGATGGTGTCATCAAAGCACGCAGAGCAGCCTGTGACAGTTTTCAGTTCAGTGATCTTGGATTTACAGGAAGTTTCCTCTCAGGGGGGACTTGGAGGGCTTTATTTCCTATAGCCATGCTGTCAGTCTGTCCAGTGAGGAATGATGCACTGAAATCCCTGTCTCAAAAAGGATGGTTTCCTTTTAATAATAAAAAAATAAATAAAAAATAAAAGAAGAAAGAAAAAAAAGCGAAAATTTGCATTTCAAGAATGCAATTTCCAATGCATCTGTGTGACTAGCCAGGAAACAATGCTAGCACAGAATGTGGACTCTGAGATGAGCAAGGTGTTCTTAAAGCAAACTTTTAACAGTGCGTTAAGTTCGAAGTGTTGTGAAAGCTTCTTATTGCTAGGTGTAGTGCCTTTAGTCCCTGCGGGTTCAAGGCCAGCCTGATCTACATGGTCCCAGGCCTTCCTGGGCTATGTAGTGAAATCCTGTCTCAAAACAAGAAAGAAAGAAAGAAAGGAAGGAAGGAAGGAAGGAAGGAAGGAAGGAAGGAAGGAAGGGAAGGAAGGAAAGAAGGGAAAAAAGAAAGAAGTCTTTTTTATCATTTAGGATGATAATGTCTGCCTTTCCCTGGCATCATAGTGTTTCTTCTTTAGATCCAGTTTCTATGAGTCCCTTCCATAGTTCTTAATGTCACTCATGCCAGTATGGGAGTCAACCTGTAACTCCAAGTTAAGAAATCACAGCTGCTGGCTGGCTGGAATAGATTCTCCTGAATGATTTTAATTTTCAAATCCAGACCTGTGGTCTTTTTTCAACTGTATACATATTAAGGTATCTGGGGTCTTCCCAAGTATGTGTCTGTACATGCCGCATGCCTTGCAAACAGCCTATCACATGTGACAATGCCTTTTCTTTCCTTTTTGTTTGTTGAAACAGGATCTCACTCTGTAATTCTGCCTCCCTTTGCCTCCTGAGTGCTGGAACTAAATAAAGGTCGTGTATTTTCCCCAACCCATGTATTTAGTATAGATTTGGGACAGTTAGGTAAAATGGATTATGCTCCCTAGCAGATTTTCTCCACTACCTAGAATTCTCTCATTCGAGTTGTGTCTTTGAGGGTTAAGAAACCAGCACCAGGTACCCAACAGTGTTAAAATGAATGACTCTTTGAGACAGGGTCTACTTATATGTGACACCCAGGCTGGTCTCATACTCATGATCCACCTGCCTCAACCTCCTAAGTGCCACAACTACAGCTTGTACTACACTCATTTTAGTGTTTAATCAGATGATCCTTCCCAGCATCCAAGGGGTTTTGAATGCCCAGTGGCCAGATGCAAAGGTGGGTTTCTAGAAATCTGTTGAGCAGGCAAATGCCCTTCAAAGACACTGTGGGGCCTGGGATGACTTCATCAAATGTCTATGCAAACAGTCTGTCAGCTTCTGCTGAATGGAATAGGGGTTGTAGGCTTCCAAAATAGTAGCCAGGAGAACAAGTGACAAAGATTGGATAGGGGAGTCTAGATCCTATTTGTCTCTAATATTTCCTCAATTTTTTTCTTATTTCAGATAACGTGCCAACTGTTCCAGGAAATCTGGCTGAATTTTTCATTTTCCACTGCCAGAAATTCCAGGCTCTTGGGAGAAGGGTGACCCTTAAAACAAATCTTTATTTTTAAACCTTTTATTTTTATATCTCCAGACCTTGCCCAGACCTCCCAGTAAGCTGCCACTGGATCAGAGTGACAGATCAAAGCTGTTCTAGCGACGGAAGTGTCACACAGACACTGTAGAAGGCTACTTCTTGAACAAACACAACAGACACCGGGTGAGAAGTAGCTACAGTTTAATACAAACCTGCACCAGAACACAACGTGTTGGGCTGTTTGGTTTTGCCTCAAACGCTGGCCAAAGCACAGGACCGTGTGTCACCTTGGAATTGACACGATCTTAGCACCATGACATTTACAGAGGAGTGAGGAAGTCTCTTGGGTGCTGGGGTGCTGCTGACAGCTCCATTCTGACCCCAGGCTGTGCCTGTCACCTCAGCAGCAGGAGGGGTTTGGCTTCCATGTGGTTTTGTGGTTTCTGGGTCAATATAAGAGATACCCTCATCACAGCATTGGCTTGACAAGAGACCTACTGTGGGCTCCTAGCACTACACACACACACACATACACACTCACACACGCACACACAGTAGCACAATTTTCTGGTGAGTTAATCCCACAAACCTAGAGAGCAGCTAAGGCAAGAACAACAGTATTTATTCAGCAAGTACAAGACCAGGTTGAGAGCTGCATTCGGTGCAACCAGAGACCCTTTTCATTCCAGGCAGAGCCACTGGACCCGTGATGGGCTGGCTAGAGCTCTGCATGGGGCAGGGAATGGACACTGGGGGATGATGGTCTGTTTGGTCCCTTGAGCTTCCTTCTGATTCGCACCCAGAAGCTCCTGGCTGAGCAAGCACACGTCTGTGGAAGGGGGACTTGGGTATAGCAGGGCGGGGTGGCTGAAGTGGAAGGCCTGTGGTGGCCCCTCGAGCACCTGCTCTCCACCATTCCAGCACATGCACTACTCAGTGGAGGCGTTCCCAGACCAAGCAAGGTGCCCTGCCTCGCTGGCCCTGCCACCCCTCAGATCTTTGGCATCTGCCCAAGGCCCATGACCCAGCAAGGGCAGAAATGGACAAAGATGACATGTAGCTAGGTGTGGTAGCTTGTGCCTCTGATTCCAGTACTTGGGAAACTGAGACAGGATTGCTGTGAGCTCAAGGCCAGGCTACATAGGCAAGACTTTGTCTCAAAAAGAAGAGGAAAAGGGAGAGGAGGAGGGGGAGGAGGAGAAGGAGAGGGAGGAGGAGGAGGAGGGGGAGGAGGAGGAGGGGGAGGGAGACTAAGACTGCACCAGGGGTCAGTGTCACTATTTTCATTACCCATGAAGGCTTTCCAGGGTCATTACCTACTGTTCCCATGGCTACCTCAGTTCTCTGGGTTATCATTTCAGCTCCTAAGTGAGGACAGGAGGAGGAAGTGAGGTTGAGGAGTCAACTAAAACCACACGCAGGTTCCAAACTTTTCCTGTCCAGTCTCAAACCAAGAGTATACATTAACAGCTCACAATAAAGATAAAATGGATTTGTACAAATCAAGGCAGAATGCATCCCCAAGGAGAACACATTCTATCTGGTTAGACGCATCGTGGGCCTAATGTCACCCTACAACTGTTTTCCACAGCTAGGTTAGACAGCCAAGGTCATGAGGGCAGTCGTGGACACTTCTGGGGACAGCTGGCCTGAACTTTTGGGGCCTGGGGTTTTTTAACCCTGTAAGATGGGGTGTAGAGAGCTGTGAAGTGCCATGCCTTAAAGATGGCGCTGGCTTCCACCTTTCACCTCCCCGAGGGTGAGTGCTCTCTGGCGTATACAAGCCCTTATTTGGTTAAGTCTGTTCAGCCTGTCTGCTTTCTCGTTAGAGTAGCCTATCTGCAGGCCTAATGTCACCCTACAACTGTTTTCCACAGCTAGGTTAGACAGCCAAGGTCATGAGGGCAGTCGTGGACACTTCTGGGGACAGCTGGCCTGAACTTTTGGGGCCTGGGGTTTTTTAACCCTGTAAGATGGGGTGTAGAGAGCTGTGAAGTGCCATGCCTTAAAGATGGCGCTGGCTTCCACCTTTCACCTCCCCGAGGGTGAGTGCTCTCTGGCGTATACAAGCCCTTATTTGGTTAAGTCTGTTCAGCCTGTCTGCTTTCTCGTTAGAGTAGCCTATCTGCAGGGTCCACGTAGCTCACTGGGGTTGGTTAGCGCAAGGGGATTTAAGCCTGTGCAGGGGTCCCCCGGGGTCCCGAGGGTCAGAAGAAGCATGTTCAAGGATCCTGATTAAAACTGCATGAAGATCTTCCCGGAGTCGCGTCTTCCTTGCTGGCAGGGGTGGGCGCGTACAATGGGGGAGGGTTGTAAGCATTCCGCTATTAGGAGTGTGGGCAGATGCACCCAAAGCACTAAAAAATGCTCGGGATTGAGTGCCAAGATCTCTGAGAATGCTGGCAAGTTTGGGGAGCTCAAACAGAAGTGAGATCACTTCCCAGGAGGGGAAACGAGGCTCATCAAAGGCAGACAGCTGGGCCACTTCTCAGACTGTGAGAACCTCCAAGGAGCTTGTGAGGCAGGGCAGGCCTGCAGTAGTCAACCAGAGTATGGTGTCGAGTGTGGGACTCCACAGCACTTGTGCATGGGGTGGATTCTACAGCTAGGCCTTCTTGTGTGTTGAAGCCTCTTCCCCAGTGGCCAACCCTCTCCTACTCCCCTTTCTCTGCAGGTACGAGGCCTCTCGCTAGTCACACTGGAGGAGTAGCTAGGCCTTGTCCAACAGAGGCAAGTTTTAGGAAGCTGTGTAGGGTTAGGGTAGGATGTGGGGTTAGTGCTGGGAGTGACCAGGGGAGGAGATGAGAGAGGGGACACCTTGCTGCCTGGGGGTTTCCAGGGTCAGCATCCAGGGCCATTTGAATGCAGGAAAATAGGATAGGGTGGTAATAGGTAGGGGTATGGGACAGGGGAGGCAGGGTCCAGGGCTTCTGGTAGCAGAAGGACCCTTGGTTGTAGAGAAAGGAGCCACGGGGAAAGCCTGCCCCCACCTCTGCCTTGTACTATCTGGTTGGTGGTGAGTGCAGCATCTCCTAAGAACCAAATCTACTGCCGATTCTATGCTATGCTAGTGACACGAAGCACCGTTATTTTCCACAGGGTGCACAAACAAGTCAAACCAAACCACTGCGCAAACCAAACGTGCAAAACAAAACCATTTACACGCGCCTGGCACCAGCCCCATGCCCACCCAGCTACCCTTCTGGGGCCTGGGACTCCCAGAGGGTGTGGGTAGGGAGTGGAAAGAGGCTAGCAAAGGGCACAGGGTGTCCCAACTACAGCCATATCCAGGGTGTCCCGAGTGTGAGTCGGGAGAGATGGGACATCTTGGGCATGGCTGGGGAGCTGACACCTGTCTGATTTGGGAAATGTCACCATGGGACCTAAAGGGTGAGGGGGGAAGGTCCTTACTTATAAAACACATCTGCTAAAGTGCTCTGAACACCTGTCTGGGTGGGCAGCAGGGCAGGGCACTCAAGTCCAGGCCTTCCCAGAGCCAGCACTGGAGGCTGTAGTGAGAGGAGGGGCAGGCCAGGCGCTATGCATTGGGTGCTGTGCATAGTGTGGTCTCTGGGCCCAGAGAAACCCCAGGGCCGAGGGAAGAAGGAAGGAGCAGAGCAGGAGGGACAGCTCAAAGTGCCTTGTTAGGGGTGGGTTAAAGCCCCGTGATTCATGTTCAGACAAGGGGAGGGCTCTCCGCTTTCCGGAGCCCCCACCTGTAGTGCGCTGCCCTGCCCAGCCTCTCCCACCCCCTGCAGCTGTGGCCGGAAGGTGTGCAGGCGGGTGGCGGTGGAGCATCTTCATTTGGGGGCGCTGGTCAGAGCCTTTACCAAATACCGCTCGACCTGCCTCCAGGGGGCGCGAGAATCCGCGCCGAGGCCCGCTTTGGAACATGGTCATCGATCTGAGAACCTGCAGGAAGGAAGCAGGAAAAGTCAACCATGCAGCTGCTGCCTTTGTTACCAGGGCCCCTGTCACCACTGAGGCTCGGACCTCTCCCACCCCTCCCTTAAGAGAATTCTGTCGCCCTATTTTATAGGCCTGGAGCTGTGTATTGGTATGTGCTTGTGCCTGGGGAGGGTTGAATTCCCTGGAGCTGGAGTTACAGGCGGTGAGCTCTGGACAGCAGGCAGTAAGCGCTGGGAAAACTGGTAACTGAATACAGGTCCTTGATGAGCAGCAGTACAAGCTCTTAACTACTGAGCTATCTCTCCAGCCTCATGCCTGGCTTTTTTAAACATGGGTTCTTTGAATTGAACTCAGGTCTTCGTGTGTAAGACAAGTGCTTTAATGACTGAGCCATTGCCTCGGACACTCAGTCATTTAACCCTCATGACTCTGTTCCATTATCTGGATGAAAAAATTAGGGCTTAGGAGCATTATATAATTTCCATGTTTTACAGTATGAGGGCTTTGAAGAGCATGAGTTTGAACGCAGGTTTTCCTGAGTCAGAGCCTACTTTCTGAATGTCCCCACTCACACACATGAGCAGCAAACTTGTGCTGTTAGACGAACTGTTTTGGAAAATGAAAGGCCCATACTCCAAAGCCCCCACCCTCTGGAATCCTAAGACTCAGGAAGAAGGGCCAGGTATCCCAGAGATCAGTGGGGGCATTGTTCAGTGTTTCCCATCTCCAACAGATTAAGATTTGGGGCTGGAAGAGAGATGACAAGCCACTTGAGGTCTGCTGTGTCAGAAGGAGCCACTGTCCAGTATGGCTCTTGGACTGGGGCAGGAGGTCACTGGCTAGTCAGGCCCTAGAGACCCCAGGGTCCTACCATTTTGTATGGGGTCAGCTGATGTGCACAGGTAACCCTAAGAATCCACACGTTCTGGACTGGTGAAGCTTCAGGGTGTTTGCACAGTGCACAAGAAATGACACCCAGCATCCATGTCCCACTGCTTGTGGAAGTGGCTAACCCTTTAGGAGGGTATTTTTGGAAGTCACCTCCCCACAGGCTACCACTACCTCCAGTGGGAGCCACAAATTCCTGGCATAAGCTGCTCTTAGCACAAAGCTAGGCACCTAGGGATGGCCCTCGGTAGGCAGGCCCTAACTGCCTCTAAGCTTCTTATTCCAGGATGGTTTGTGTTTGGTCCTCTCTATCTCTGAGTGGACTCTGTGCTCTTGTTCCTCTTGCTTTCCTTTCTCAGACCAGAGACAGTCTGACTAGTCCCAGGGCCATGGAGGCTGGTTCACTTCCCTTTCAAGTGCTGTGATGGATCTCACAAAAGCTTCATGAAGGACTAACATACCTCACAGTTTCTGTCTGCTCTCCATTGAGAACATCTCATCATCTGTGAGGCCCACCCAAGGACCACAGGATATCTGAGGTAATGTGAGGTATAACAGCATAGACAGCCATGGCCTAGAGGGTGTTGGTGTCACTGGAAGGGCATGGTTGATGGGGATGTTCTTTTGTATATATGTTTCTCTAATTGGTTGATAAATAAAACACTGGTTGGTCAGGCAGGAAGATACACAGGGCTAAGAGATGAGGAGAATTCTGGGAAACGTAGGCAGATGGAGTTGCTATGTGGGCCCGGGAAGAGAGGACATATCAGGCGTTCTCTGGTAAGGCAAGACCATTTGAAAATACATAGATTAATAGAAATGGGTTAATAGTTAAGACAGAGCTAGCCAATAAGAAGCTCTAGTCATCAGCCAACAGTTTCATAACTAATAAGGCTTTTTGTGTTTATTTGGGGCCAGATGGCTCCAGGAAACTCCACAACACATGGCATTAAAAATGACTGAGAGACCTGGGTATTCTGTAGATAGACTAGAGCCAGGACATGGAGACAGGGTAAGAAGCCAGAAGCCAGAGCCAAAAGAAACATTTTACTTAAAATCATGTCTAATATAATTCCTGGTTAAAAACAATAAAGGTGGGAGCAGGTAAAGGTGAGCGTGACAGTGTCGAGGCCGGAGGACAGAGATGAGCACTGAGGGTAGCAGGGGCTACAGTGAGGCTGCCAAGGGGAGGGGCAATGAGGTGTATGACTGCAGGGAGGGAGCCCTGGGTGCCTCTGGGTACCCTGTGTGCAATGTCTTCAAGGTGTTTCAAAGGATGTAAACGTATCACCAGGAAAAGCATCTGGCAGCCAGTGAGCTCTCCTGGTCCTCCCAGCCCCTTTAGCCTACATATCTCTAACAGTACATCCTCATGCTCTACAGAGGACCTACAGGCTCCAGCCCACTGCCGGGGCCTCTCTTCTGCCTGCCAGTTCCTGCCACACGCTCACCCTTACCAGAAAGGCTGAAGCTGGATTCATGGAGGTCTCGCATGCCCCCATGCCGGGTGACTGGCCTCGTGGGAGTGTCTGCCAGTGGCGTTCCCATCTCCTTTTTCCCAGGGTGGGCAACAACAGCGACATCCCCTAGGTAGGGAGTGCGGTCCACTGCCCTCACCTTTAAGGTCTAGTGAAGAGAAAAAAAGACAGAAACATCAGAGCCCAGCACACAGCTGCAGCCTCCTCTACTGACACCTGCTACGACCGCACAGGACCCAAGACACACAGGTGCAGGCTTCTTGTTTCTGTAGTCCAAGTGCTGAAGAATGCTTTCCTACACATGATGAGCGTGTGCACGCGTGTATAAGAGTGCATGTGCACGGAGTGCCTCAGCCTCTGGATCCTTCCAGGGAGTTTGGCAGGGATACAGTTGAGGAACTCCTCCACTATGAACACCCTGGAGCCTGCAGCAGTGACCTAACAAGGCCAGGCTCCCAACAGGCCAGACCTTTCACTGTGGTCTGACAACACGGCGAAAACTTTGACTAGATATAGTTGGTTTGGACATGGGACACTGCTGGATGTAATACTAAATAAACAGTTAGGCGTATACTGCACAAAGCAGACCACCAAGGTTCCAACCTCAGCTCTGTCACTTAGCTGTCCTGGCCCAGGTCAGTTATGGCGACTCACTATGACAGTGCTACTGTGGCAGGGAAGACTGTCGGAGTATGTGCAGGTGGCCGAGAGAGCAGCAGCAGCAGCCAAGATGTGAGCACTGTATCCTTTGGGATGAAATCTCAATTGCACTGTTGCACACTGCCTGTCAGCTTCAGTGAGAGAAGGAACAGGCATGGAGGACTTTTGAGGGCATCCTTGGCATTAGCAAGAGAGGACAGGAATCGAGCAATAGGACCACATATCAGGAGACGCTCACTGGTCACAAACACACCCACCAGACTCCCTATCTGCGTGTCCATTTAAATTTTATCACATGTGCATACATACATACATACACCAACATATATGCACACATTAACAGCAACACTAAGATTTATGCAAAATGGGAAGTGGAAACCAGCATCATTCCACTCCATCATCCCTCTTGCCTACACCACATGCTACCCTGGACAGATGGTGACAGACAGCATTCAGGGAAAACAGTGTGTTAGGGCTTGAATTTGAAATGCAACTCCCTTCACCCCCAACACAGGCTCACTTTTTGAGTGCTTATTCCCTGGCTGGGGGCCTTGAAGTCTTCAGGAGGTGGGATTTGGCTGGCAGAAGGTCACTGGGGTGGCCTTTGAAGGCTGCTAGCTGGCCTCTAGTTCCGGCTTCTTCTCTGCCTGCTGCACGTGTAGTCATCATTCTACCAGTGGCTCTTAACCTGCCTAATGCTGCAACCCTTCAATATAGTTCCTCATGTTGTGGTGACCCCCAACCATAAAACTATTTAACTGCTACTTCATAACTGTCATTTTGTTATGAGTCATAATGTAAATGCCTGATATGTGACCCCTGAGGGGGTCGTGACCCACAGGTTGAGAACCACTGCTCTATACACTCCCATTATCATGAACTGCACCAGGTCACCTTAAAGCTTTTGAAATCGTGAGCCCAGTTAACCCTTTCCTCCCCCACCCTCTGGTTTTTCAAGACAGGGTTTCTCTGTATTGTTTTGGAGCCTGTCCTGGAACTTGCTCTGTAGACCAGGCTGGCCTCGAACTCAGAGATCCACCTGCCTCTGCCTTCTTAGTGCTGGGATTAAAGGCATGCCCCACCAAAGCCCAGCTCCTTTTCCTCTCTTAAGGTATTCTGGTAACACTGATGCAAAAATAGCATACAACGTGACAGTATCTGAGAGGTAATGGAGGAAAGAAAAGATGCCCCCAACAGGGTCCTTGACCTCATCCCACACATCTTCCTCCCCCCCCTTACCTTCTCTCTCTGCACCAGCTTCTTATAGACAATGTCTGGGAAAGACCGCAGGGGACAGAACTTGCCAGTACCCTCTGCACACATGAAGACACCATTCTCATACACGACACGTCCCCTGCTGATGGTGACCAGTGGTACACCATGGCAGCGCATGTTCTCATACAGATTGAAGTCTCCACCCTGCACCTGGGTGCTGGCTGAGATGGTCCTGGTGGGAGATGAAGATGGAACAAGATCTGAGCATGGGTAAAGATAGTACAGCTTGATGTAAAGGGATGCTGTCCAGTGGGAAGGAATGGACTTAATATGATATGGACTTAATTCCATCCCCTCATAATTCTTGTATGAAAATTTTTATCCCCAGCATGTCAGATGGGACCATATTTGGACACAGATCCTTTAAAGAATTAATGCAAAAGGAGGTTATATACTTTTGAATATAAGAAGTGTGGGTCAGGTGTTGGTGATGCACACCTTTAATCCCAGCACTGGGGAGGCAGAGACAGTGGATCTCTGTGAGTTTAAGGCCAGCCTGGTCTACAGAGTGAGTTTCAGGACAGACTCCAAAGCTACACAGAGAAACCCTGTCTGGAAAAAAACAAAACAAAAAAGTGTGTACTTTTCCTATCTGACTGGTGTCCTTAGAAGAGGGGACAGAGACATTGGACATGGGTATACAAAGGAATGGGTATACATATGAGCATGGGAGGCAGACAATCACATATCACTGCCACATTCCTCTACACTCGAAATGCTGTGAAGATAATTCTCCTTTGCAATCTGTAATACAAATTCTTAAAAATCCCAAGTCCTCCTAGTCCCAGGAGACTAGTGACAGGCTTTACTTTGTGGCTTCCGGGTCCCACACCACCACATCGGCGTCAGCTCCGGGGATGATGCGGCCCTTTCGAGGATACAGGTTGAGAATCTTGGCTGCGTTGGAACTGGTGACGGCAACAAAACGGTTCTCATCCATCTTTCCTCCAACCTGCAATACGTGAAAGTGTCGAATCAGCCCCCATCTGGATGTGTGCATCACACACACACACACACACACCGTTGCTACCCAGCCCTCTTGGTCTTTTACTTCAGAGGACCACAGCTGTGGTCCTAAGGCAAACAGTGCTACAATATGAGTCAAATGGCAGAGCGTGAGAGCCTGTTTGCCCCTTTATCCCTCACCCAGCCACCCTCGTGACTTGTGCCAAAGGCTGCCTGCCTGGGGCAAATGCACCTCCTAAGACAAGCTCTGCTCATGTGCCCTCTTGGGGTCATTAAGGGGCTTCCCTTCATGTGCAAAAACTTACATCCCTCTTGTTTGCTTACCAGCAAACAAGCCTACACAGGATGCCTGAAACTACCAAAAACTGAGCCCTGTTCATACTAGGCTTACTTCATGTACATGTACACCTACAACCAAGTTAACTCAAAAGTTAGGCACAACAGGAAGTTAACAATATCTTACGACAGAATAATTTAACAATATACTGTAACACAAATTATTGCAGCATTGGATGTGGTAGCTCATGCCTGTAGTTTTAGCTCTGGGAAAGCTGAGGACTTTAGTAAGGTCAGCCTAGGGTACAGTGTGAAACCCTGTCTTGAACAAACAACTCCTCCAAATTTAGGAACTATTTTTAGAATTTCCCACTTAATGTTTTGTGGACTGAGGCCACCTGAGACTGTAGATATAGCTTGGAGAGGCTACAGTATATCCTATGCCCTGAAAGAACTACCTGCTCTGCCAGAGACAGCTGTGTGCCCCTCCTCAAGGGACGTGTCCTGACCTAAGTCCCAGCCTCACACTGAGAAAATGGCTTAGCTTTTAGGACCTCCAATCTCTTCAAGCTCATTCTGAGTGTTGAGAGTTTTCCATGATAGCCCAAGACCAAAAAGTATAAATTTACTCCTCATGGACAGAGCAGGTGGTACCCAGATGAGATCCCAGCCTCTGTTTCTTTTGAAATTCAATTGGACAAAATATACCCAGGACTTTAAATTCATATCCCTTGACCCAAAAATCTCCTTCTAGAAATCTGTCCTAAGGAAGTAATTAGAAATAGTGACATTCACAAACAAGACTTCTCTAAAGCAGCAGTTGATGTGTGAAGACTGGAAATAGCCAAAAGTTTCAAAGGAAGAGTTAAATATAGCATTTCCATTGGAGGGAGTATTGCGTAGCAATTAAAAGAAGATGCTTTAAGCCTAGGGATGTAGGTAGTGGTGGACTCCTGCCTAGCATGTATGAAGAGATGAGCTAAATTGTAAGTAACAAAAATCAGCTTTTTAAAAAAGCCCACAACTTTGTAGAGCTCTAAGAAGACACTCAAAATGAGACAAAAAAGATGAATCCAGTTATTAAAATAATGTATGTAGCCAAGCACAGTGGCTTACACCCAAAATCCTGGCACTTGGGAGGATGAAGCAGGAAGACCACCAAACATTGTTGACAGAGCAAGATCCTGCCTCGGAAACCAAAAGAAAAAAACCAATACATGCACTGAACTAAGAAGTACACCAAAATGCTAAAGTTGTAGGTATCGAACTGTTCAGTTTTTTTTCTCCTTAGGAACTTTTCATGTTTTATTAACAGGTCCTATCACTTTCTGATGTAATGGAGTGAGAACCCTCCCCCAACATATGTGTGAGATGATGGTATGCTAGCTAAGCATGATGTCCGCTACCTACTGACATTACTAACCTCTTGCCTTGCTACTCGGTAACACAGGAGCAGGGACTGGGTCAGCTCTCGTGGGAAGGCTATTTTGGTGTTCAACTTGAATGGAATTAACTAAAACCCAGGCAGCTAGGCACACCTGTGAGGGATTTTTCTTGATTGGATCATTTGAGGTGAAAGGTCCATCCTAAATTTGGGTCACACTTCTCTCTCTCTCTCTCTCTCTCTCTCTCTCTCTCTCTCTCTCTCTCTCTCTCTCTCTCTCTAAGATTGGGCTTCTCTGTGTAGTTTTGGAGCCTATCTTAGAATTCACTCTGTATACCAGGCTGGTCCTGAACTCACAGAGATCCACTTGCCTCTGCCTCCTGAGAGCTGGGATTAAAAGTGATTACCACCACTGCCCAGCTCTGGGGCAACACTTTCTGGTAGCAACCACACACACCCACCCACACCCACCCACACCCACACCCACAAAGGGGGGGGAGGGGGAGAGAAAGAGAGAGAGGAGCTTACTCTCTTTGCCTGCTTGTCATCACCCTCATTGGCAAGTTCATATACGCTGTTGCTGAGACTTTCCTTCACTGATATTAGAGCTTACTTTGTTGGGATTCCAACATTTACTTAAGAGCAGCTGAGACATAGAGCCTCGTGGACTGAATGACTATTGGATTCTTGGACTTTCTGTTGGGGGACAGACATTGATTCCCTTTATGTTTATTCTATCAGTTCTGTTCCTGTAGCGAACCCCAACTAACACACCCCCAAGAGTGGGCTTTGCTGGGATCTTCAGTGAGGCAAGGCTGCAGACACCTACCACTCCCCTCTCCCAGATCACGCTCATCCGATCCTGCACACCGCTCACACCATGTGGGATCTTGGTGAAGTCTTCCTTGCCCATGGCTTTCTGCTTGGTGGTGAATGGCCGGTGATCTGATGCCACAATATTCAGAGTGTCACTGGGGAGAGAGAAGGCCAGTAAGGAGACAGGAGGTCGATGCCCCAGTGGGTGAGGACAACGTGAGAGGGAAAGGCAGCCTGAGCTCGGGAACCTAGAGAATCCATTTCCCACCCAATTCTGCTGTTTACGTGATGGTTGACCTTTAATGGTTTCTTTCATTTAAGTGAACAGTTTATCTGTCTACAGAATTGGTCTATGTGCAGAGCATGTTCCAGGAGACCCTAACAAATGCTTGGGTTGGTGATTGCTATGATAGTGGGTGGCGAACAACTTGCCCACCACTTAGGGCTTAGCTGGGGTGAGATGGTAGAGGTGGCCTTGATGTGCAGGGCTCACATGCCTTCTTCTCACCAGCTCGCTTGCCCCATGCTGTCCCAGCAGGACATACACAATAGGGGTTTGACAAAGCTTTCCCAAGTTCAGGCTAACCTTGCTAAGTGACAGGGAATTACAGTGCTTAAGAGAAAGTGTGCCAAGATTTATTAACAAGCCACCATCTGGAGACTGATGACATTGTCACCAGTGCCATCCATGACAAGGTCTTCAGACGGTGAGGGCTATGAGTGCCGAAGGCTCAACCAGGACCTTAGGCAGATACAGAACCAGGGAAGGGAGGTGACAGAGGCATGCTGTAGCCTGCTCTCAGGCAAAGAGGGAGGCAGGCAGACAAACCCCCCACCCCAATCCCCATTCAGAGATTTCTAGACTAGAAGCCACAGCGATGAGAATGCTTATGCCACCAGGGCAAAGCAACCCTAGGAGGGACCTGGCTGCAGCAAGGAGACCCTGTGGAACCAGGAACACCACTGGGAGTGTCCAGTAGAGACCCCAAGGGCTTCACATCCCTTGTAGATAAGCACATGGACTAAATGGGCCAGCCATTCTGAAGGGGCTCTGGGAGCAGAACAGGATGTGATATAGTCTGGGGGCAGATTTTGAGGCTTCTGGACAATTGCCAGTCAGGCTACACAGAGGGCTGTCTCTGCTGGGCCTTGGCAGGCCCATCAGTTAAGGCTCTTGCCAAAGGCTAATGTCCCTGGCAAAGCCACAGCAAGATGACACAGCTTTTTGGGTGGGAGGGTTGACCTCAGCCAGGGCTGCAGAGCCAGGAAGAGACATCCGGAGAACAGGCGTATTCTAGAATCCCTGAGGCTCCCCACACCCTCTGCACCTGTAGAAGGCACGAGAAATGATGAGACCTCAGGGTTTACTCTCTTCTCAGAGAAAGTCCCCAGATAGCTAGGTGAGGCTTAGACTAGGAGAAGCTACAGCACAGGATTATGGATTACAGTCAGGGACCCTGAAACTCATGGCCAACTCCGACCTTTTAACTGAGACCTAACTTCCTCAGCAGCAGTTACCACTCAGCAAATGTGAATGAATGGTGGTAAACATTTTAATTAATTAATTATAATTAATTAATTTGTGTGTGTGCATGGCATGAGCATGGAGATCAGAGAACAACTTTCCAACAGGTGGGTTCTGGGGATTAAACTCAGGCGGTCAGGTTTGGTGACAATTGCCTTTTATGTGCTGTGACAACTCACCTCCCCAGGAAACCAGACTTTAAAATAAAGGACAAATGTGAATTGTATTTTTTATTCATGCTCAACCTAAGAAATTACACCAAAAGGAAATGATGGGTGAGAAAATCAGGTTATCTTGTGGGAAAGGTAACTGATGTCTGGGTTTCCCAGCCAGCATTCTGCATCACATAAATTATACCAATAACATGTTATAGGAGAAAATTATAGTAATCATAAGTTCCTATAAATAGTTAAAATTGTGCCCTGAATCCTATAAAATAGCATACATTTACAATGTGCACTGATTAAAAATGAACTAAGTGATTTCTCTACCACATAAAATCATAATTCTTATGTGAGAATTTATTTAAATAATTAAAGTGAGTGGAAAATAGGCTATGTTAAAAAATTATTCAACGAATAGTGCCTCTTTCCCTGTCTTATTTGAGTATGGGTAGACTGTATTTGGTCCCTTTGGTAAATTTGCTGCAGCAAGTGGGATATTTCTCTTTATGTAGTGTTATTTTTAATATGTATACATGGGTTTGTGAGTGTTTTCACATGTGTGGGTCACGTGTGCATGCACGCTTGCATGCAGAGGCCCAACGCTATCGTCAGACGTCTCCCACAGTAGCTCTCCACTTTATTTATTGGGTCACTTGGGCGCCTCCATTTGGCTCTCAGACTCTTGAAACAAAGGACTCCAAGCAATTAGTTTCCCCAGAAGCCTTCATGTTGAGAGGATAGATGGAAGTTTGGTGAGAAAGAGGAGAAACTTATCTCTCTGCAGAGAGATTTCACACAGATCTGACAACTTGCTAGACTATCCTTTAAAGAAGATTGGAGCTCGACAATGATGGGTCAATGATGGGCAAGACCACACCTTGACCAGTACAGCTTAGTTAAGGGTGCCTCTTGTCCTCTCCAGAAACCCAAACTTCACATCAGGACCAGAAGACAGACTTCCTTTCCAGGGACTCAGAGTTTTTTTTTTTTGGCATACTGTCCTACTACTTTACCTTACATCCAAGCTATGGGGGAGACCTGGGTGGTCTAGCCTGCTCTCTCACCAAAGGGATAGTCAAGGCCCATGAGGCTCTTTTGTGGCATGGGACACTGTAGAAAGTGACCTAGAGTAAGTGGCCTCACCAGGGTGTTGGAAGGAGACGAAGGAACATGCCTGAGCATGGCGAAGATGATCCCATCATTCTTCCTTCTCCATCCACTGCAGCATGAGCAGAGAGAGCTCCGGGAGGTGGTCAAGGAGCTGACTATAAACTAGACTGGACTTTGATAGCCAAAAGGAAGAGAAGGTAATGTCTGTTGCCAGAATGCCACTAGCAGAGGATAAAGAAGCTGCAAGCTGTCCCTGAAACAAAGCCAATCTTTTCATGACTGTGCCTCGCCAAATCCAGAATGTTCCTTGGCCTGTTTTCTTCAGGTTGGGTTTGAGCATTAGACATGGAGGGACTGACAATGGAGGTCAGAAGAGGGTATAACGGGGACAGAGAAAGACAGGAAAGGGGACAGAAGGGAGGAAGGAATGCACAGGAGGAGGAAGGGACACACAAGAGAGAAACTGAGGCAACAACAGGGAGAGGTGAGGGTAAGCATGGCTTATCTCCACGACAACTGAATTGAATTAAGAGCTGTCAGGGCATCAGTGAGATACACCTTGGGGTATGTCTGCAAGGGCTTTTCTAGAAAGGACCGAGGGAAGAAGAATATGGGTGTAGCATCCCGAGGGCTAAGGGTCTGGACTAATGAAAAAGGAAAGAAATCCAGGTAACTATCTTGTTTCTCTGTTCTGTCTCTTAATCTACTGAGATGTGGAGTCCTAGTAGCCTGCTTCCAAGCCTTCATAGAGGACCCTAACTTGGAGAGGAGTTAAATAAGCCTTCTTCTCTTGAAAGTTGCTCCCTCGGCTATTTTGCTGTAGTAACAAAGTAACTAATGCAGTCAGGAAGAGAGAGGACCACACATGTGGAGAGATGTCTGGTCCTAACCCCCAATTCCCCACTGCTTCCAGGTGAGGTGTCAATGGCCTCTGGAATGAAGGTCAATGCTCTCACTCCAAATCAAGTTGTCAGAGACACTCAGTAGACAGCAAGGGACAGTTGGGCGCTGCACAAAGGTGATCAAGCAAAATTACCCTGTGATTTGGTTCACCCAACAGAACCAAACCCAGGTCAGGTTTGGTTTCTAGAGCTGAAGGATGCCACCTTAAAGACTTATAACCCCCCCCCACCACCACCACCATGCGGAGTGCTGTTTGGCTCCAACACCTTACTTGGCCAGCAGGCTCATGAGGTAGGTGGAAGTGTTGGTGTCCAGTCTCAAAGGAGGCACCGTGACGTAGGCGGCTGCATGGGACCAGTCCTGGTGGTAGTAGTGCAAGCCTGTGAGTGTGGCATGTGCGTTGGTGGTCTCGGCCAGCACCACTTTCCCTGGAAAAAGAGTCGAAAGCATAACCAGGAAGGCCCTGGTCTACAAGGGGGGTCACACATGTCACTACACAGGTAAAGGAGCTGAAAGCAAACAGAAAAATGCTGACACCAGCTTGTGTAGGCTGTAAAAGCCCAGAGACTTTCTTTTCTGTTGACCCTGGACAAAGGCAGACATGGATTCCAAAGCCAGGGAGCATAGAAGAGAATTTTGAGGAGTCTATTGTGGCCTGGCTGTGGAGAGCGAGCCAGGACCTAGAGGGCAGTCCAAGCTGTCCTCTGGACAGGCAGGGATGTGAACCCTCAAGGGACCTCAGCTGAGGGAGAGGAAGACTGGAGGCCCAGATGTCACAGTGTTATGAAGGCTGTGGCACCCACACTACTGGCTTACACTTATAAACTGTTCACACCACACCAACTGTTCCTGCTGTCACCAGTGCCCCTTACCAGTACTCCAGGGTACAGGGTTCAGTACTACCAGGGGGGTTTGCACTGGGAGTCACACAAATGCCCCCCGAGGGTCTCACTCAGGATTCAAGGTTGTGAGAAAGGGAATTTGGGCCCACACTTTGTTATTTCACCAGCAACTTCCACTCTGCCCCCACCTCCAACATGCCCACTGGAACTGGTTGAGTATTTTGTTCCTTGCCAAGGTAACTGTTTGTTCAACATAACAGACCAAAAAGACATCAGTTAATGAGTCAATTTAAGACTAATTTTTCCCAGCATTCGGGAGGCAGAGGCAGGTGGATCTCTGTGAGTTCGAGGCCAACCTGGTCTACAGAGTGAGTTCCAGGATAATCTCCAAAACAATACAGAGAAACCCTGTCTTGAAAAACAAACAAACAAACAACCAAAAAAAAAACAAAAACAAAAAAAACCCAAAAAAACAAAAAACAAAACCAAACCAAAACAAAACAAAAAACTAAAGAAAGAAAGAAAAAGACTAATTTTATTTGACCTGGTTAGGGTCATAGACATCTCTGGATTTCTGGAAAGCTACACATGAGGAGATGAACTGGTTCTCATATACTGAGCCCAGGCTAGCTCAGGGCACTGAGGCAGAAAGTTGTGAAGAAATAGGAAGGGCAGGCTATCCCTGGTCTCAGCAGCCAAGCTGGGCAGAATGTGAGTGAATGGATCCTATCCTCTGAGCCCACAGCACAAAGTACAAGGACTCACCTTGCATTTTAGCAGCTGCAATCACATCGCCAGCTGAGATGCTGGACACATTGACCAGGTAGATGGGACAGTGAGTCTAAAAGCAAGAGACAGCAGTAAGTGGCAGCACCTGCCCCAGAAAGCTGCCACACACCCAAACCACCCTCCATCAGTCCTATACCAACAGAAATCCCTGTGCATCACTTGTTACTCATTACTAGATGGTAGTTTATGCTCAGGATGCAGGGCTGGTGGTCTGAGCACAAACAAAAAGGCTGTAGAACTGTGTGGAACAAGGCAGAAGCAGATGGAAGCCAGCATTGGGGACCACCAGCCCAGAAGGTGACCTCAGGTTGTAGCTGGTGAATCTAAACCTCAGATTTTTTCTGATCTCATGCTTATTTTTCCTGTTTCATTTTTTATTCATAAACATGATGATCCAGAAACAGTCACATGCTACATCCTATACCTGACATTTTGATGCCTGTGGTCTGAAGGAGGTATTACCAACAGAAAATATATCCAGGAGAAAAACCAGGCTCAGAGTCTAGGCTGGACAAAACTGATCTTGTAAACATCTGTATTGTCATATTTATCAGCTATTCTACAGAACTAACTATGCAAACTTAGCCCACAGCCTAATTTCTTTGGGCACATTTGCACTAAAAACCAAGGAGCTGATGGTTGTGGGCTGGGTGTCCATCAGGAAGTATTTGGTAAGAAAACTGTTGTCATGACAGCAGAACAAGGTCCAACCTTTTAAGGAGCTAACAGGAAACCTTCTGAGATATCAGTCTGTGCCTTCACTAGTTACCAAGTTAGGAGACAGTGGCTTTGAGGTGCCTGGCATGACCTGATCAATGCTAGGGTTGGTTGATAGGAATAAGACCACACTTGTATGTTTACATCCTTCTGGGCAGCCTAGTCCATTCCAGAGCGGGAGGTCTCAAGCAGGATCTCTCATTAGAACCACAGGATTGGGGGGAAAATGAACATACTCTCAATACAGAATGCTGGGCACTACCCCAGTTTCTGACTGACTAGGTCTCTCTGGAGCTTGAGAGCTTGTTTATCTGAGTGTGTAATTCTGACACATGGTGCTGATTTTGCTATCCAGGAACCATGCCACTGGAAACCCATCCGTAGTTCAGATTATTGGAGCAAATTGAAGCCTCCGGTGACACCTTGCAGGAAAGACGGCCTCTCCCTTGCTTTGGTTCTCAGAGCCCCAGCAGCTGTCCAGAGTAAGTGATGCCATCACAGTGATTTCAGATAACGAGTTGGCAGATCAGAGGAGGGCATGGGGTGCAGGTGGTTGAAAGCATGCATTCATTAGATTAGAGCAAGGCTCTAGTTTCTGAACCATCTCTAGCTGGTTCCAGCCATGCTCCACCAGTGCCTTAAGAGCTTTTCCTGAATCGAACCCGGGAAAGAAGCTGGAAAACCAAGGCCCCAGCAGCGTAGGGTAAATGGTAACTGCCCAAGCCACAAATCTCAGCTTCCAGAGCACTAGTCCTTCATCCAGGGGTGGAGCAGAGCGCTGGGGCTGGCACAGCAGAACTCTCAGCCTAACACGTCCATTCAGCTGGGGTCCTGAGAGCCACTTGTGGCATTGACCTCCAGACAAGAATGAGTTCACACCATGGTCCCAGTGTGGAGGATGAGGGGCTACTTACCCTGTTTGCAATGGTGATGACTCGGTGAGTGGCTTCGGCTTCCAGCTGTTAAAAAACAAGGGGCGATAAGGAACCAACCTTCACCATCTCCTTCAAGCCAGCTGCACTGGCCTGAGAGCTCTCTATACAGAAAGTGCTGGAGCAGCTGACACAGCAGAGGGGCTGGCTGCACCCACAAGGACTGGTTGTGGATAGAGGTAAGACTCTGGCAGGAGCACCAGGCCCCAACCACTGGGACTTCCATGGAAACTGAGTCCCAGGATTTAGGCACCTTGATAAATGCCACTCAGGGTTTAGAAAGGTGCTTTCTGGGCAAGCCAGATGACATGAGATTGTTGCTTAGAACCAACAGAGCCACAAGTATATTAAGGTACCCCTTCTGCCATACACAAAGTAATGGTAAATCATTTAAAAAGTCCGAAGGCAATGAGAAAACATCTGCTAGTTCATTCACTCAATGGCTACCACAGAAACGCAGTACATACATAAAGATGGAGATTAGCCCAGATCAGGGTTTCTGTACCATAGCATTACTCACACTGGAGCCCAACAACTCTCTGTGGTTGGGGCTGTTTGCACACCGACCTCCACTCTATCCATCGGGTGTCAGCATCGTTCTGCCGATCCTCCCTGCTGAGCCAACAAAAACCTCTCTAGACACTCAGGTGTTTTCTGGATGTCAGTCTGCCCAGGCACAGACCCAGGTCCCTTCCTTTTAAGCAATAGATGCTGATAGTAACAACAATTGCCGTTACCACAGCCTTGCTTTTCCTCTTGTTACTAGGCTCAGACAGCTAAAGCCTGAGTCTGAGTCGGCTCTTTGTTAAGCTTGTCACAGATCCACTCTGAGTCAAGTGTTCCAGGACTCCAGGAAGCTAGGCTGGCCTTACATTCACAACAAGGCAGAGGATGACCTTGGACTTCTTGATTCTCTTTCACCTCTCAAGTGCTAGAATTGTGGGTGTATACCCCACTTTCAGTCACATGTGGTGCTGGGACCTGGGACTTCATGCATCCCAGGCAAACATCTACCAAATGAGCTACATTCCCAGCTCTGCTTCGTGTTTCTCTACAGGTTCTAAGGTGCCTGAGCAGGACTCACATTTAAACCAGGGACCGATAGGGACAGGACCAAGGCGGGAAGAAGCTGAGCCAAGTTGGCTCTTGGGTGATAGTAGGATCACACACCGGGTCTCCTGGACTCTAACCACTACCCCTCTATAATTGACGGACTGAGATAGGCTCTCTCTATGCAGCCCAGGTCCACCATATCACTCTCCCATTACTCTGCGTTTTAGGCTTTGAAGAAAAGAGAAGTTGCATTCGACTCAAGTGGTGAGCATGTCTAATAGGCTACTAGCACAATAAGGCATTATTTGTCTACTGTAGTCCCACCAGAGCACAATCTCTCAGAGGCAGAAGACTGGATATCCAGGCCAGTTCCCTACCAAAGTACACAGGGTACAAGCAAGGGACCACCAGGTCTTTCCTTCCCACCCTGGCAAGAAGGAATGGATGCGAGAGCATAGACAGGCATGTGCTTTGTTTCTGGTGGAGAGACCTCAAAGTCTTCTTCTGTTAGACTTGCATCTCCAGAACGCAGAGCCCTGGCTTCGAGCTTAATTTTCTTCTAACACACGAAGGCTCTGTCCATCTCTTTTGTGTCTGCACTAAATTCTGGATCAAGTGACCCCTGGAATGGTCTCCCCACAGCCTTGAGGTTATCCTGTTCTTCCAAGGAAGGTCAAGGTAGCCTCAGCATAGGTTTTTCCTTGATGGAAATCTCATTGCAGGGGGTGGGGGTGGAAGGGATGATATAACATATATTTCCCCCTCTGAAAATGACATAATTTTATTTTTCTTTATTCATTTTCTGACAGAGGTTTTATGTAGCTCAAGCTGGCTTCAAACTATGTATGAAAATGCTATGTAAAATATTTTTGACATTTCTTCTAAAGATTGCATGAACGTTAAGTTTCCCACCATCTCATGATACAAATTCTTGGTCCCTAGATAGTGGTGGCAATTCCAGAAACACAAGGTAAGGCAGTTATAGGGATGGGTCCTTCCTTGGTAGTTCCCTGGCTAATTCCTGTTTTACTTGGTTTCTGGCTGACCTCCAGTGAATAACTTTCCTTTGCCACACATTCTATCCAAGTGGAAATATCCAGTGAATTCTTTGAAACCAGGAGCATGCACAAAATAATAATAATAATAATAATAATAATAATAATAATAATAATGATGATGATGATGATGATGATGATGATGATGATGATGATGGTGATGATAATGATAAATTTTTCTTTCAGGCTTATTTTCAGTGACAGAAAGCTAATAAATACAAGAAATCTTCATAAAAAAAAATTGTCCATAGACACAGGAATTTTCTCTTACCTCCTCTGGACGGCTGATCTCAATTCCTTCTGGGCCTGTGATTCCCAAATCTAGAGCCTCCTTAGCACCCTGAATAATAATAACAAGAGAAAGACAACAATCAGGTATACAAGAAACTACCAAACCCAAGGGACAGTAAAGTATGTCAGGCATGTCTTTCTCTATAGTATACATTTTCCAAAGAATAAATTGGGGGACCAAATGCGGTAAACTTCTGATTCTCTCCTCATATTTTAATGTCTGGACAATACCTTTTACTCTTAAAAGTACAGCCCAGCTGCTAAGAGATTTCTGGGGATACCAAAGACAAACACCAGTAATTGGTTTAAAAAGTTAGAGCTATCTCTCTGGGAATCTCAACAAATGTCTTTGGTATCAATGACTCCTAGATCAGATTCACCCCAAGACTTAGGAGAACCAAGGTCCATCCTTTGTACCAGAGAACAGACTCTCATGATGTTAACAGTTCTGATGGAGAGGTATAGAAAAATGGAGTGTTTATGTTTATTTTTGCATGCTGTATCTAAAAAAAACTCCTAAGAGATGTTCTAAATTATTTTGCAATAGTGGAATTTGACTATCATAACATTCACACTAAATTATTACCTAAGACTTAAGAATTCCAAGAACCTCTTGGAGTATATATATATATATCATATGTATCTTTTTATATATATATAGATATATTTTTTAAAAGTTTGGATTTCAAACTAAGATTTGGCACCCCAGATGTTGACAGCTCACTCCATTGACTTCTGTGAACCTTGAAGGACAGGGCCAAGTGATCAGGGTGTCCCTGAACACTGTGTCTGTCCATTGGCCCCACCCCCACCCAGCAATCTCTATTGCTGACTTGCCTCAGCCACAAGCTCCCCATTTTCGGCGTGGACTCTGGGGATTGCCCCAATGTCCCTGCAGGCGTGAAACACTTGGTATAGCTCACTGTCTCGTAGCATGTACAGGTCCTTGTAGGTCATGAACATCTGGAAGGAGTTGACCCCCTTCTCGCGAACCAGTGTCTCCATTTCTGCTCTCACCTGGAGAGCAAAACAGAAGTCAGTGCTAAGGGAGTGCCGAGAAGTGCTGTGACTAACTCCAGGACACACAGGACACTGCCTTGGTGCTTGAGTGGACGTCCAGCAGTCCTCCTCATCAGGATATACTGAGCCCCAGCAGGTTGGCCCATAGCCTTGGACTCGGTTGCAAAGTGATCTCACTGTGAATGCTGGGAAACGGGTTCTTTAAGTTAGGCAGGACAGTCCTCCTCCCCACCACATCTTTATAGGCGCCATGTTTTGTTTGGCACATAGGGAAGCTAGAGTGGTGGTAGGGGAGTGTTTGTACACACAGAAGAGCATCAGGCCCCAGCCGGCTCAGTCACACACCCCTCTGTGCTCCAGACCACTGGTGCCTTCTTTGGGGGTTCCCACCAGCACTGTTACCTTGGGTGCCCACCAGGTGATCCCCACATGGAGGGCATAGTCACAGCAGACCTTGGGGTCAGCCAGACCCCTGCACTTTTCATAGGCTTCCAGCAGGGAGGTCTCCTTGTCAGGAAGAACATGGCCAATGATCATGGTGGTGCCTCCAACGAGTGCCGCCTGAAGGAACAAGAGGAAAGATGACAGTCTTGTCACAGCTCTACCTGCACTCATGTCACTGTCAAGGTGAGACACCGTGCTCCGGGTGCACTGAGAACAAGCTTCTTGGTTGGACAGTTGGAAGAGAAAGTCAAATGTTCCTATGGAATGGTCAAGTGCCATCTTGATGAGTGTGTTAATTATCCTAATTACATACTTTTCCAAAGGAGTGAAAAAGCCTGATGAAGCTGTCCTCTATAACAAACAGATGACATTGCTGGAGACTACGGTTCAGAGAAAAAGTATAGCAGCCAAACAACAACCAAGAATGAGAAATCTCAGTGCGGAGGTGCTCTGACTTCTTGCACAGCTCAAAGCAACCAACAGAGGGCAGTAGCTCTGTGTCATAATGGAGGAACAGGGTGGTGGTGGTGGGGAGGTTGGGGAGGGGGGCAAGGGGGATGGAGCACAGATTGTAGTTTACAAGCTGGCATCTGTTCCCGGTTCTGCTGGATCCTGCCAGGCTGATTCAGCCTCACAGCAGGTGGATGTGCTGTTTTGGCCTGCCTTGAATTTCTTGCTGTCCACGTGCACATGGCGGGAGCCTGGTACACTAGCATTGTATACCCTAAATTGTTTTGTTCTTCTCTGGTTCTTTCAGCACAGCAGATGGGAAAGAAGGGACCCGCAACCAGAACAGAGGTGAAGAAGTTAGGACCCCTGAGGCAAGGGTAGAAAAGGCATTCATTTGCAAATCTTCAAATACATGACAGTACAGGTCAGGCGAATAAACCATTATCCTCCTACCATGACAAATATGACAAGGGCCTCTAAAACTGAGCAACAATGCAGAGAAATTGTTTTCTCATGGAGTCCACCCTACTCGAAAACTTCCATCCTGGATACACGCTGAGTACACAAGTCTAACTCTGTCCATTGCTGCAAAATGCCACCCTTGGACCTAGTGTGCACTATTTGTGTTGTGATTCCCAAGAAGAGGGGTTCAGCCTTGCGCAGATCCTGGAAGGGCTGGTCTTTAGTCAGGGAGTTGCAGGCTCAGAGACAGATTCTGAGCCCTGTGGGAAGGAGTGTAAGTTGCCAAAGGCCCCGAGCAGCATCCTCTGGAGTCTAATAAAGAGTTCTGGAAAGCATGCAGAATGGTGGTATTGACTTCCCCGCCTACTGGATGTTATCTAGGGCAGCCACACATGTGCACGCACACTTGCAGGGCAGCAGCCCTGGGAGGCTTAGAAGGGTACACTGGTAATGCTACTATTATACTACTGCTCCCGTGGGCCTCCAAACCAGAGTTCATAGGTTCAGTTACAGACTCAGGGTTTACCTGACACTGGGAGGTATACATTTCCTCACAGGCAACACACACACACACACACACACACACACACACACACACACACACACACACACACACGCACACACACACTGGCCATTCAAACAGGCATAGTTCTGATGCCCAGGTTGAATGCCTTGGGCTCTATGTTCACAAGAACAGGAGGACATCACAGATGTGACAGACCTTTTTATCATCACCCCACTTACAGGCCTTGCGGAGATCATCATTAGAGCAAGGCAGTCCTTTTCCTGATGCTTTCAGAAGCATGTGTTTATGGATACTTGGCTATAAGCCTGTCACATGTCATGACTACTTACACAAAAACCATTGCTTAGGTGAACTGTGGACTATACTTAGCCAAAGGCAGTAAGATGATGCTCATGGATACTGTTTTAGGACCTCTATTGCTGTGATGAAACATCATGCACAAAAGCACCTTGGGGAGGAAAGAGACCCACATCACAATCCACCATCAAAGGAAGTCTGGGCAGCAACTCAAGGTAGTGCTGATGCAGAGGCCATGGCTTACTTCTCATGGCTTGTCCAACCCACAAGCCCACCAGTCCAGAGGTGCTGCCACCCACAGTAGGAAGGGCCTTCCACATCCATTAGCTTGCCCACAGGCCAATCTGGGCCCAGTTCAAAGCTTTCCTTTATAAGAGTGGTGCAATAGAACACTAAGACATTGGGTGGATGTGGTACCATTCTCTGAATGAGGCATCCCTGGCAGAGGAATGGCTGTTGCTAGAAATGGGGTGCTTGGTTTGTTTTGAGGGCATCTGAGCTGATGTTAAGCAGAAGTCACTGGTTACAGATTTCCTGGGAAATCAGATTAGGGCTAAGAGGAAAAAGACAGTCTGGGCTTAGACCCAAGGGGTGGCCAAACAGAGCTGGGTGTTAAGGGTGCAGCAGTAGAGGGAGACTAGCAAGGGGTTCCTAAGGGGCCCCCCGCTGGCGTGAAGCTATAGAAGTCAAGGCATTAATACTCCTGATTCACTGGCTTGCAGGAGAGTTCAGAGAGTAAAGGGCAGGGTCTTCTAGTGAGCTTATATATCTGTTCAGCAGGGCTGGTCCCGGCTCAGCAGGTGCACACTCACAGCCTGCCCCAAATCGCTATGGCTCAGCTATGAAATTCAAGTTTTCTCTCTTTTCATCCTTTAATAAAGAGAGCTGTTAGGGCATCCAGGCCCTGCACTGGTCAGGAGGAGGCTAGCCAAGGGCTCCTGTTCTCCACCCTCTGACACAAATTCCACTGCACAGAGGAGCTGCCTCTGGCTGGGGCTGTTGCGTGCAGCAGGGTTGATTGGCATGAGGACAATTGGTAGGAGCCTGGTAAGGCGCACGGTAGATCCCACAGGGAAAGGTACTTGGTTCCAAGGTCTGAGGTCCTCATGCCTGGATGGCTCTGGGGCAAAAGAGAGCACTTTTACAGAAGGCTTGGTAAAATTGGACTCCAAAACATTCCAAGGCCCTGTCCTTCATTGCTACTGTCATGAATGGATCCAGGAATTGGTCCTCTCTTTAGTCTTCACAGTTGCATCTGTATGTGGCAGACATCCCAGATTTTCAGAAACCAGCCAGGCTGCAATCTAGGCACTTGTACCCCGAAGCCCATGGTCTCCAGTGCAAACAGGTGTGATGTGCCCCAAGCTGTCCCACCCCAGCTTCAGGGCTTCCCAGAGGGTGTGCTTAAAATAGACTGCTAACAGGGAAGTGTACATAGGCTTTACATTTTTTTTTTCTTGTTAAAAGTTTGGAATACATGAGTATCAATTGGTGGGGGGAATATAAAAACATGAATCGTTTTTACAGTGAGGCATGACACACATTCCCATGGTTAAGACAGTCCCTTTAAGTCCCAGAATGAATGGATTTCCACAAGGCTGACCAGGGAGACACACACAATCTGTCACATCAGCATGACATCATCACACTTGCTGAAGTCATCAACCTACTATGACTAATTCCTAGGTTTAACTTAAGCAAAATAACAACAATAATAAATACTGACTGCCTACTGTGTGCAGCGTTCTTAATGCTCACTATTATTTTTGACCCTCAAAATGGCTCCATACTCATAGCTAGCCAAAGTAGTGAAAATAAGTGATTGTTGAATGCTCAGTCCTAGGTGGGACATTTGTATCAACCACATCGAGGCTCAGGGAACACTGGGGAAGAGAGGACAGAAAGAAAGAAAAAGAGAGAAGATGGGGAGGGGTGCTGGAAAAATTCTGGAGACGATGTAGCTGTTGCATGCATGAGCTTACTGTGGCTGTGGTGACCTACACATGCTTCAAGCCAACAAGCTCAGCCAACATTCCAGCAGGTGGCACCAACTGGACTCAATGATGGTTAAAAATTGTCACCAAGGTGGGAGGAGGCTGTGTTGAGAGGTATGGAGGGAGTAGGAGGGAGAAATTGGGGGGGGGGTAGTGTGATCAAGATACATTGTGTACATGTATGAAATTGCCCAAGAATAAATAAAAGATATGCTTTTTTTTTTTTTTTTTTTTTTAAAGGGTTCTTTAAGCTGGGAATAGAAGGACACACCTTCATACAGGAGTGGTCCGAGTGAGTTGGAGGCCAGACTGATCTATATACTTGTTATGAAACAGTTTCCAGCTGGATTGTAACATTCCATCCTGCAGAGAGGCTCTGTAACCTAGAAGGTAAACAAGGAAGTCCCTGAAACTGACTAGATTCACTAAGCCCCGCCCTGCCAGAATAAGCAGTAAAAGCTACAAAGACAATGCTCAGACAAGCCAAACTGCTACTCTTGAGACAAGACCAGCTGCCTAGAATACAAAGAAACAAGCCGAGCTGCCTGAAGAGGTTCAAACCAACCAAGAAAGACACTCTAACCTATTGAGCTGCCTGCAGGCTGTGCAGTGTGCTCCAGGTTCCCATCTTTGTGAGCTGTCACCCATGCTGGGATGGCTTTGGTGTTGCAGCTATCTTAGAGCCATTTCTGCTGCTCTTGTAAGTAAACTTTCACCCATACTCCTGCAAATAATCCCAATAAAACTCATTGGTTACCAAGTTGGACTTTGGTGGTATCCATACTGTCTCACATGGGATCCCTAACTGAGGTGAGAGTAAACATGTGTAATTTGTCTCCCCAGGGAAAGTTTTGTTCCTCAATAGTGCACTCTAGGCCAGCCAGGGCTGCATAGTGAGACCTTGTCTCAACAACAATGAAAAATGCTCTGTAATTATAAGTGGGAACTTGAACAGACAGGTGTACATCCATGTTCATAACACAATAGCAAAAAAAGAAAAAAGAAAAAAAAAAAGAAAGAAAGAAAGAAAGAAAGAAAGGAGATAATACCAGACTCCATCCACAGTCACAGATGAGTGATAACATATGGTTGCCAGGCAGTGGTGGCACACGCCTTTAATCTCAGCACTCAGGAGGCAGAGGCAGGCGGATCTATTGAGGCCAGCCTGATCTACAGAGTGAGTTCCAGGACAGGCTCCAAACTACACAAACAACCCGTCTCAAAAAAAAAAAAAAAAAACCAAAAACAAACAAACAAAAAAAACCAAAAAAAAACCAAACAAAACAAAACAAAATAAAAACAAGAACATGTGGGCTATGCACACAACAGAGCATTCTCCTGGCACGCTACAGCATGGCTGACCCTTGAAGGGAAAGATGCAGCCCCCTGTGGATATGCACTGCCTGACTACAACCAAACACAGAACTTTGGTGGTCACACTCACAGGGACAGAAAGTAGACTGATGGTGTTACAAGGAGGAGAGAAACAGGTTAACATTAAGAGGTGTGAGGCTGCAACTAAGACAGAAAGATCTGGACACATTGGTGACCATGTGTCCAAATAAATGTGTCTAAATCCCACAGAATGATATGCCTAGACATGGCTAAAGTGGGAAAATTTGTGTTAGATATATTTGCCAACATAATTTTTAAAACATATTGCAGGCTGGTTACTTCTCTCATTTTATAGTGGGGCTTAGAGGACATCACACAGGCAAACTGAATGAGAGACCATCTGAACACAGCTCCAGTTTAGTCACGCCTTAGCTCCAGGTAGCCTTGCATGCCCAAGGGGCTCCCCACTTCCAAACTTCAAAGAATGGAGAAGAATGCAATAGAAATGAGACCTAGCCATAGCCAACGTAGAGGAGAGGGTGTGGCTGGGGCTTGAATTACAGGGCTAACACTGAGAATTGTACCAACATTTAAAATTATGAAATGAGGAGCCCGGGGCCTCTTTCTGATCCAGAATGATTATCTTCACAGCCGAGCACCCAATTTAAATTCATTGTGTTTAATACAAAGCCCCAGCACCGCACAGACTGTCTCCTGACATGCGGTTACCATGGAGACCAGAGATGATTCTCAAAGGGAGCTGTGTGGCAGAAGGAACGTGGCTGCCAGCGCTCAAGAAGCCAAGGAGCCTGGGAAATAGCTCTAGAGTGGCACAGAGACCCTTTGTCACCCTGCTCTTTGGCAAAGCTTCTCCTAATCTCAAGGTGGGAAAGTTTACAGACCAGCAGGCCACATGGATGCAGCCCAGGCTGTCCACAGATGCCTGAGAAGAGGGTTGACCAGCAATCCAGAATGAAGTGGATGTAACCCTGCTTGCTCTCTGTGCATCGTCTGTTTCAATGATACCAGGGCCTTCCTTCATTTACTCTCACCACTAAGTGGTAACGAGCTGTTCAGGAAGGGTGCCAGGCGTGCCCTGCATTTATTAACCTGGTAAGTGGTGCACCCTCTGAGACCCAGCCTCCCACCCAGGAAGGAGTGGAATATGCTCCATTTTGAATCTGTGTTTTTTACACGGCAGGGAAAACAGGCTACCTTGAGACCACTGAGTCTGGATAGGGCTTAGAGATTACAGTGCAAGTGTGTGTTACCTCTGACAAAGGAAGTGTTAGTAAGTGTGCATGAAGAGAAAAGACCACCAAGACCTGATGGGAAATGGATCACAAAGAAGCTGGGAACCCGACAGTGCTTAGACTTTCATTCTAGGAAAAGTTATCCTTGTCTAGATGGCTCAGGAACCTCTAGCTGACCCATCAACCCTGAATGTAGGACATAGGGAGTGCAGAAGGAACTGTCTTGCAAGTTGCCATCATATTTTCACACTTCAAACCAGAACCAGGTTATACAAAGGCCATATATACATTTAATCGATACCTATAATCATGCCATTATGTATTATTTAGTATTACTATTTCCCTTTGAATAACATAAGGAACTTTAAAAGGTCTGGGAATGAAGCGGTTGGTGGAGAACTTACATGGCATATTGCAAAGCTCTGGGTTCAATGACCAGCACCACGAGAAACATGCATGGTGGCACATGCCTGAATCCTCAAACCTGGGCTGTGCAAGCAGAATGCTCAAAAGATCAAGGTCAGCCTCAGGTATGTTGTGAGTTCAAGGCTAGCCTGGGCTACAGGAGACCTTGTCTCCAAAAGAATCAAAGTTATTAATTTTTATGTCCCTGGGAGGGGACTGTGCTGGGGACCAAGAATGTTTGTCAAGTGCCTGGCCTATACTCTCAGTTGAGGGTTCTTAAAGGTTGAGAGCCCGCACTAAAAACGGTGACTTGTGTGTAGATGAATGAGCAAAAAGGGTCAGAGCTGGAAGGTTTAGTGCTACCTGCTCTGAAGAACTTATGTAAAGATGCAATAATCAAGTGTGTGGTTCTGGTGTAGAGTCGCAAATCGAATGAAGGAACAGACCAAAAACAAACAAACAAAACTCCCCAGAGATAGCCCCCATATCTACAATCTTTAACATAAATGGTAATGGGGCACCTTGATACCATATATAAGAAAACTGAACAGTAACCCTTTCCATGTTCTGTTCAGAAAAACTAACTTCAAACGGCCACAGACTTGCTTATTTGAGGCTAAAATTATAGAAGAAAACCGCAGGGACTTGAATGTGTCTCTCCAAAGTCACATGCTGGTCAGATAAAGCAGTGCATGCCTGTCATCCCAGGACTTGGAAGGCAGAGGCAGGAAGATTTAGAGTTCAAAGTCAGCCTGTGCTGCATACCCAAGACCCTGTCTCCCAGGACAAGCAAGTGTTCCAAGTGTAATCCCTAAATTCCTATGCTGATGGTTTTGGAGGCAGAGCAGCTGGGAAATCCATTAAATGGAGTCATGGAGCTAGGATTTGCATGTAAACAACAGTGGCTTTTAAAAAAGAGCCAGAATGACCAGTCCCGCACAACTGCTCACTTGCCATGTGGTGGCTCTTGCCATGTTAGGACTTAGCAAGCAAGTTCCTTAACATATTCAGTGCCATGCTCTTGGAATTCCTAACGTCCAGAACCATGAGCGGATCCACCTCTGTTCTTACAAAGTTGGTAGCATTTAGTTTAAGCAGCAGAAAACAGACTCAAAGAAAATATAGGGGGGTTGGAGACATGGCTCAACGGTTAAGCACCGGCTGTTCTTCCAGTGGACCTGGTGGGTTCAATAGCCAGCACCCACATGGTGGCTCACAACCATCTGTAACTCAAGTCTCAGGGGATCTGATGTCTTTTTCCAGCTTCCTTGAACACCAGGCATGAGCATGGTGCACATACATACATGCAAGGGGTGGTAGTTTGAATGTAATTGGCACCCATGATCTCATAGGGAGTGGCACTCTTAGGAGGTGTGACTTTGTTGGAGTGAGCATGGCCTTGTTGGGGAAAGTGTGTCACTGTGTAGGCAGACTTAGAGATTTCCTATACTCAGTCAACTGCCTGTTGCCTGCAAATCATAGCACTCTCAGATCCAGCACCACGTCTGCCTGCACGCTGCTGTGCTCCCTGTCATGATGATAATGGACTGAACCTTGGAACTGTAAACGAGCCACCCCAATTAAATGCTTCCTTTATAAGAGTTGCTGTGGTCATGGTGTCTCTTCACAGCAGTAGAAACCCTAACTAGGTCACAGGGAAAACACCCATGCACATAAAACAAAAACAACACATTAAAAAATACAGGAGAAAATCTTACTGACAGTAGATTTTATAAAAACTTGATTCTATAAAAAAGAAATGAAGATGGAGAAGAAATCAACATATAGAACTTCAAAATTTAAAAACAAAAAACAAAAACAAAACAAAACAAAAAAACAACTTCTGCCTTTTGAAAGTCATTGATGAGGGGCCTGGAAGAGGGCTCAGTGAGGAAAAAGTACTTGCTGTGCAAACACCAGGAACTGAGTTTGAATCCCTAGAACCCACATAAAAGTCAGGTACATCTGTAACCCTACGGCCTGTACAGAGGAAATGGGAGACCCAGAAGGGAGACTTCTCAGAAGTCCAGGGGCCAGCTGCTCAGTGGATGCAGCAAAAACAAAAGAATCTCTTGTCATCCAGCTGTGGTGGTACATAATTTTAGCCCCAGCATCTGGAAGGCTGAGGTAGGTAGACCTCTGTGAGTTCTAAGCCTATCTGGTCTATGAGTTGGAGCCCATCCAGGGCTGCAAGTGAGATCATCTCAAACAAGATAGGAGGCAAGGACTGACAGAACCCAAGGTGTCCTTTGGCCTTCAAGTGAGTATTGTGGCAATGGTGTGCTTGCACTTATACACACACAATAAATAAGTTAAATAAAAGCCATTGTTAAAATTACATAAGCAATCAGGAAAATGCTTACAAATCATATATCTAACAAAAGACTGTACCACATAAACATCTCTTGCAGCCTGGTAAGAATCATGCTCCAATAATGCAATAAAAACTTGCAAAAGGCATCAGACACTTCACCAGAGATACACACAGGCAGATGAGCGTGAAAAAATATTCAGTCACAATCATTAGGGAAATGCAAATTAATAGCACAAGGAGTCGAACTACACATTAGAATGGCTAAAATTCAACAAATGGACCATAACGAGTGACTGCAAAGAGAAAGAGCATCTGCTGGGAGGAACATAAACTGTTGCAATCAGCGTGGGAACCAGTTTGATGATTTCCTAAAAAGCCAAACATACACCCACAGTGTGGCTGAGACATTCACTGCTCGGTACTTTCCAAAGGGAAATGTTAGCTCATGTCCATATGAACACGTAGATACAGATGCTCATAGTAGCATCTTCTGCAATGGCAGCAAACTTAATAGTGCAACAGCAGAAAGAAGATTTTAAAAAGGGGGGTAAGGATACATGTTTTATCATCCCATTTATACAGAAATGCTGGGAAATACAAACTAACACATATCAACAGGAGAAAGGTCAGTGGTCACCTGGGCAGGAGAGGTCAGAAGTAGTTAGAAAGACTACAAGGACACAAAGAAACTCTAGGAGGGGATGGCATATGTTTCCTATATTAACTGGGATGTCATGTCGGTATATAAGTTTATCAAAAGGCACTAAACTGTATGTTTAAAAATATGTAGCTTTGAGGCTGGAGAGGTGGCTCAGAGTTTAAGAGCACTGCTGCTGTTCCAGAGGTCCTGAGTTCAATTCCCAGCAATCACACAGTAGCTCACAATCACCTGTAATGAGATCTGGTCCCTTTTCTGGCATACAGGCAAACATGTAGACAGAACACTGTATACATAAAATTTAAATTTTTTAAAATATGTATCTTCCATTTTGTTATCTTATATTGAATGGTCAATTCTAAAAGCATACACATACAAGTAACATTATAAGTACCAAGCAGGTTGTATTTATATATTGAGGAACACACACACACGGCAATAATTATAGAAAAGGAGGCTATTAATTCAAGAGAGAGTACATGGGAAGGTACATGGGAAGACTGTAGAAAGAAAGGGAAGAGGAAAAGTGATACATTTTAAAAATATTAAGATAAAATATGTAGCTTATTATATTTTGGTAAATATATAGTATTTATTAACAAGCCTGTTTTCTTCCTTTCTCCACTCTCTCTCTCTCTCTCTCTCTCTCTCTCTCTCTCTCTCTCTCTCTCTCTCTCTCTCTCTCTCTCTCTCTCTCTCTCTCTCTCTCTCTCTTCCCCCCTTCAAGACAGAGTTTCTCTGTGTAACAGTCCTGGCTGTCCTGCAACTCGCTTTGTAGACCAGGCTAGCCTCAAACTCATAGAAATCTACCTGCCTCTGCCTCCCCAGTGCTGGGATTAAAGGTGTGTGCCACCATGCCTGGCTGTTTTCTTTTCTTAAATACTTGTCTACTTTATTTTATCTTGCTGGCCGGTATAACTGTGCCTCAAGTGCATGCAATACTGACAGAGGCCAGAAGAGGGAATCAAATCCCCTGGAACTGGTGTTACAAGAGGTTATGCGTTGTTGCCATGTGGGTGCTGGGAACTGAACCAGGTCTTCTGCAAGAGTAATAAATGCTCTTGACTGCTGAGCTATCTTTCTAGCCCAAGTTGTTTTAAAGACAATGATGGAAAAAGGAGGGGATAGCCCCAAGTATCTAATCATAACCGTTACTTTGTATACATGCTTTCCTGAAGGATAGAGCTCACCAATAAGACAGCAAGTTTTGTTAACTCTTAAATATTAACTGAAAATACTATGGTACTTAAATCTAAACAGGAAAAGCAATTTATGGCTAGAGGTTGAATTAATTCACTCATTTCATTTTCCAGCTCTACAATTGTGTGTGTAGATGTGTGACCACAAGAATGCCCAAGGGTGTGAGAGTAGAGGTTGCAAAAGAGCTAAAGACTGGTCAGTGAGAAAGTTGTTCCTGTCGTTAGACCACAGCTTTGTCTTGGGTAGTCACTAGGTAAGCATCAACTAGCTTTTAAGATTTTCCTTGTCGATGTTTGTGAGACAGGGTCTTAAGTAGCTCAGCTGGCTTCAAACCATCTACGTATCTGAGGTTAACCTTGAGTTGCTGGATCCTTCTACCTCTACCTTCCAAGTGTATGCACACATTGCCCACCATGGCCAGTTTATGTTGTAATCGGGATTGAACCCAAGGGCTTCATGCATGCTAGATAAGCATCTAACACCTGAGCCACAGTCTTAGCCTTTAAATAAAAGGGCTCTAAAGGAGAGGATGATACAGTTGCTGCAGGGAACTACAAAGCAGGGCTGGAGCCTTCTAGGGGCTAGATACAGTGTTTACATGCATGGCCATCCTAAGACACACACTGCATGCTCAATACAGGAATATGACAATGCCAGAGGTAACCTCAGCAAGGCTTGGGAGGGCAGAAATTTGCAACTAAGTGTTTGTGAGTTTTGCACAAGACCATGTTAAAATATTTTTGAGAAATCAGGGAGGTGGGTTCATATATAGAGTGCTTGCTATGCAAATATGTGGGCCTGAGTTCAACCCCCTAGCACCAACGTAAAAACCAGGCATAGCTGTATGTGCCTATAACCCTAGGGGTAGGAAGTGGAGACAGGTGGATCCTGGGACCTTGCTGTCCAGTCAGCCTAGTCAAAAGGTAGCTTCTGGTGTGGTGAGAGACCTTATCTCAAGGGAATACGGTGGAGAACGATAGAGGAGGGCACCTGGCATCCTCCTCTGGCCTCCAAATGCACAGGAATGGGTGTGTGCACATGCATACACATGAACACACACATCCACATGTGTGCATGCACACATCTACCACAGACATGACACATATCCCATAAAATCGCTTTTGAAATATCAAAACTTATTAACAAAGGGTAAAATGACAAAGGCTATAAAAAGAATAAGAAACAGCATCACTTAAATGCAACAGGAATCACTGGAGTAGACACACAATTTTCTTTTTGTTTTAAAAATTGTATTTATTTATGTGTGTGTGTACCATGTTGTAGCACATTCATAGAGCTGAGAAGACAACTTTTGGAGGTTCATTCTCTCTTTCTTCTGTCACGTGGGTCTCAGGGATTGAACTCTGGCAGCAAGCACTTCTATAGATGGAGCCATATCACTGGCTCTTCTTTCTAAATTTCTGAGGCCATGTGGCAAGCACGGAGCTTCTTGTGTTGGGACTGGATGCTTTATAAGATGTGCATGGGTGTGCTGAGCTCTACTCTGATCTCCAGGTTTCAAAGTGTAGAGATATCTGTGTATTGATAAATTCTTTGCAAATGCCCTTTATTCTAGCAAGTAGGGAGATAGTCAGAAAGGAGGTCATTTCCAATTATAGACATAACAATTGAAATAAGAAATGACAGACAGGGCTGGAGAGATGGCTCAGCCACTAAAGGTTAGGCTCACAACCAAAAACATAAGAAATGACAGATCTTCCTCACACTTGTTCTACGAAGGACCAACATGGTCCTTCCTACATTTTGGACTGCCAATCAATGTGCAGGCAGACTGAAAACTGCCAGCAAGGTTTTGTTAAGCAAGGTACCCTAACAGTAGTAATGGGATATAACTTTTCAGTTTCTGACTGATGCCTACAGTTTCAATGCCTATGCATATGAGATCACACACCACGAGTGAGTTTTCTTTCTGTTTTTATTTTTTCGAGACAGGGTTTCTCTGTGTATCCCTGGCTGTCATTGGAACTCACAGTGTAGATCAGGCTGGCTTCAAACTCTGAGATCCTCCTGCCTCTGCCTCTGCCTCTGCCTCTGCCTCCTGAGTGCTGAGATTAAAGGTGTGTGCAATCACTGCTCAGCCATAAGTTTTCAAGGCTCTGCCTTCAGTCAACATGATCAATATATGCATTTAACAAATGCTTATTTAATACTTAATAAGCATTAAGTGTTGTTTTAAGTTCTTCACAAATAATAACTCAATAAACGTAAATGAAGGGCCATTACTCTCCATTTCCAGATAAGAACATGGAGTGACCAGGAGACATTAACTTGTGTAAAACCCACTCCTAATGACTACACTAACTGACAGCTGTTCTGTGGGTGTGTGTTGTGTGAGTCTTTGGGCAATCACAGACCAAACATAAAATGTGGTCTCTGGTCCTCAGAGTCCTCCAGATGCCTGAGAGACAAACTTAACTCAGGAGCAATCTCAAAACCCAGGATGGCAAGATTGGGATGGAATTCACTGTAGGAAACGTGCCACAGGTGGGCTGGGAACGGCTTGGCCATGAGGAGTGGACAGCTAGGACATAGTCAGATGTGAGGTGTTCTGAGTAAAGAACTAGAAATCAGAACTCAAGGCTTTAGATGAGGGGGCAGCCGCAGTGGCAATTGAAGCTGGGGTGTGGTCAAGAAAGAAGGAGGGCTGCTAGTAGAGGGGGCTGTGGTGACTTTTTGTTTAAAAAAAATGTGCATAGTAGGGGCTGGAGAGCTTGCTTAGTGTTTAGATACACCAATCTCTTTTGCATAGGATGGGAGTTCTATTCCCAGCACTTACCTGGTGGCTCACAAACATCTGAAACTCTAGTTCCAGGGGACCCAATGACCTCCTTGGGCACTAGGCATGCACACGATGCTCAAATAAGCATATAGGCAAAACCCTCACACATAAAAACATGAATAAATATGCACTCGATCTTAGTCAAAAGGCCCAGAAGAGATGAATGAATAAATCTAATTTTGAAACGTGTTTGTGCAATCTTATTTATCTACTTATTTCTATGTGTTGTACGCATGTAAACACAAGTGTGTACACCAGTGCGCTCATCCGTGTGGAGGCAGAAAGTTGATGCTGATTGTTTTTCTTAATTGCTATTTACATCATTTTTTGAGACAGGGGCTCTCACTGAACCTGGAACTTGCTGTTTTGGATAGTCTGGCTGGCCACCAACCTCTCAGGGTCCATTTGACCAGCGCTAGCATTGGGGTTACAAATTTGTGCTGTTGTACCTAGGTTTCATGGGGGTGTAGATGATCAAACTCAGGTCCTCATACTTTATCCACGGGACCATCTCCCCAGCCTGGGGGCAAAATCTTAAAAATGTTTAAGTAGTTAACAAATCTGGGGAGTGGAGGACAGCATGTCAACAGAATGACTGTAATTGTGTATGTGGTGCCTTGTGTCTCACAGTGACACACACCCTGGCCCGCACACCCTTCCTCAAAGGGACCGAGTGAAGGTAATAGCACAGAAAAGAAGCCAACTCTTCAAGTGGACCTCAGCTAACTAGGTGAACCTATCCCGGGTCAGGGCTTACCCTATTGGAAGAGATTCCGGCTAAGGATTTGATGACAGGGGGCATTTAAGATGAGAGTGATTTCAAAGATGGAGTGTGAGGCAAGGCCTTGTGGGCAGCCTCCGAGGAACTGAGATCAGCCTTTGAGTAAGAGCCAACAAGGACAGGGGCCTCAGCATTTTCCAACTGCGAAAAACGGAATTCTACCGGTAGCATAAGAGCATCCTAAGCTCTAGTGACACCTTGATGATAGCTTGTGAGACTGTGGGTGGCAGAGGGCCTGTGCCCACATCTCCAACCTACTAAACAGCTAATAAATGGCTATTGTGAATTACAATGAATACAGTAATTAGTTACACAGAAAATTAACGTACTCCTTGCAAGTGGACCAGGTGCCATTGGGGAGGGAAGGAATTTCTTCCAGGTGCCTAAGAAGGTAGAGTCCTACCATGAAGCACTCCCAGAACACTGTGTTTGACTGTGGTGACCTAGAGAGCAAAGTAGAAAGAGGAGCTGAGCTACACTGGTCCCAACCAGCACAGCCAGGCTAGGGAGGTGGCAAGCAGCCAGGAGGGCAGCATGGTATGGCA
The DNA here is from genome assembly GCA_030556225.1 of Cricetiscus sungorus. Classification (NCBI taxonomy): domain Eukaryota; kingdom Metazoa; phylum Chordata; class Mammalia; order Rodentia; family Cricetidae; genus Cricetiscus; species Cricetiscus sungorus. The sequence goes on from JANBXA010000651.1 coordinate 72,271,480, forward strand.
GCAGCTGAACCAGGCAAACAAGCTGAGAAATAAGGGATGATGCCTAAAGAAGGCTGGGTGGCAGAGTGGGAGACACAGGCAGCAAGGGTATTCAGAAGAGCAGGAGAGGGTTTGGAGAACAGCTCAGCAGTTAAGAGTTCTTGCCCACTAGCAGAGGAATGCCTTCAGTTCCCAGCACCCACATCCAATAGCTTATGATACCTGTAACTCCAGTTCAGGGTAATCCTGTATTCTCATTTAGCCTCAGTGAGCATCACACACGTGCACATACACACATAGACACACATACACACAGAATAAAAATAAGATAAATCTTTAAAGAAAAGATCATAAGAACCGTCCACAGTGAAGCCAAAGTGAATGGATCTTCCCCTAAGGAAACAAAGACTCCAGAAGATGGCCTAGGGTTGAAGCAGCTGACCCTTCGGGATCATCTCAAATGCTGGGTGAAGTATTTGTTGTGAACCACCTCACTAGCATCCCCAAAGCACCATTTATAATGGCGTGAACTCTCCTGCCCCAAAGTGCTGGCATCACATGACTGTCTACACAGATAGCTCAGGTGCCATCTCGGGGATGTGGGTGTGCCCAATTCTGTGACATCCTTATCTGGTCCAGGCAACTTAAAATGCATGGAGTGCAAAGAGAATTATTTGTGTGTGGTCAATTAAGAGGTCATGAGGTTGCGCAATAGGCCATTGTTTAATGCGGTGGTTCTCAACCTTCCTAATGCTGCACCTAACACAGTTCCTCATGTTGTGCTGACCCCCAACCATAAAATTATTTCATTGCTATTTCAGAACTGTAATTTTGCTACTGTTATGAATAGTAATGTAGAAACCTGACATGAAGGATATCTGACATGTAACCCCTGTGAAAGAGTAGTTTGACTCCACAGGGGTCACAACCCACAGGTTGAGAACCATTGGTTTAAGGAGTTCCTGAAAAAGTAGGTGAAAAAGGACCTAATTCTACCAGCTGTAGTGGCACAAGCCTTTAATCCCAGTACTTGGGAGGCAGAGGCAGGCAGATCTCTGTGAGTTCGAGGACAGCCTTGTTTATATCATGAGTTTCAAGACAGTTAGGGTTACATAGTGAGACCCTGTCTCAAAACAAACAACAACAACAAAAACCAAACCAACAACAACAACAAACAAACAAAGACCTAATTCTGAAAAACCCATATTCTGATCCAATTAGCCTGGGGACTGGGCAGGTGCGTGGGGTAATGTTCTCCTCCTCTTTGAGTCTCCATGTCAATGGGGATGGAGTCACCTGACTTCAAAGGTCTCTCCCAGTTTTATGGGAGTGAAGAAATATGTGAATTTAGGAACAGTTAACAAAGAAGACCACCCGAGTCTGGGTTCCCACAGGCAGGAAGCGTTATTTCACCAGAAGTAGACAGAAACTGGGGGTCAAGGCAAAAGAAGAAAGGCAATAAAAGATTTACTTTCACGAGAGCAAACTTCAGAGACAATACCAGCCTGCCCAGAGTAAATGGGTTCCTTGGAAGGAAGTTGGCAAGACTGAACACCTAAGTGAGTTCATTTATGCATTAGAGCTTGGCATATCTCAGGACCCTGCCAGATGGGCTCCTCTGTAGTGGATGGAAAGGGAGGGTGAGGACCCTCCACCGGGGGAAGAACATGGCAGTCCATCTTAGTCTATGGCACTGAACAGCCCCTAGGCCTGTCCCATACCTGACGAACACTCTTTCCCCATAGGGTGACCATAAAAACCTCCTGGTGCTGACTTTTGCACGGGAGATGGTCTCCATGACCAGATAGCCCTTGACACAGGAAGGAGGCTGTCTCTGGGATCTCCAAGAAGTAGGCCAGACTCAGCCAGCATTCTGTTTGATGACTGCTCTAGCCAGCCGACTACTTCTGTATGACTACTTCTGCAGGGGACGTATAGAGAGGTGGAATGCTGTGCCTGGGGCGCTCAGAAAGTACAGAGGTGGCAAGCTTAGGTTAAGGTTTGGGAGCCCATGTGCAGGAGCCTGGAATGTGAGAGAAAAACAGATGCAAATAAGATTGGCAGGCAGGCTATGCTATCAAATGGAATTCAGCTGTCGCCATTGGCACGTAAAGCAAGGGCCAGTCAGATGAGCATCATAGCACAGCCAAGGCACAGTGCCTTTCTAAACAGCCAAGAAAGTTCCCCGTCTTCCTGCCAGTGGTTAGAATCACCAGGGTACCTTGAAAACAATTCACATGAGGAGGGGATTTAATTGGTCTGGGCTACAACCTGATACCGCCATCTGTTAAAAATTCCCCAAATGGTTCTAATGAAAGTTGCAGACTGACAACCATCAGTCTGCCTAAAGCCATGGTTCTTCCAACAGTGTTTGGAGGAGGCATGAGAGGCACACAGGAAACTTCTGACAGCAATGCACGGCTGCCCATCTATCAGTATGCTAGTGACTAGTGACAAAGCTGGTGCCTGTAATTTTAAAACGCGGATTTTGGACTGGGGAATTAAGAGCACAGGATGCTCTTCCAGAGGACCCAGGTTCAATTTCCAGTATCCACATGACAGCGCACAGACATCTTTTAACTCCGGTTCCAGAGGATCACAGACATGCATGTAGGCAAAATGTACACAAACACACACACACACACACACACACACACACACACACCTACATGCACATTTAAAAAAGATAAAATGATTGATACTATTTCACCTGACCATGAGAGCCATTGATTGACAGCAATTAAACACCCACATGACTGTTCTTGGTGGCACAATATGAGGTACTCACAGAGAGGACAATCCATCCTTAGCCAACACAACTGCGTTGCTGGATGCTTCTTTCCCTACATCTGCCTCCCCACAGTGAGAAACAGCCTTCAGGAATGGAAGCTGGATTATTGCAAGTAGTTGGTCCTGCTTGAGGATAAGCCTGTAGGGTGGAGTGGTGTGGGGGAGGTGGTGCCTGGGGCAGGCAAGATAATAATGGATCGAGTGATGGAGCCAGGACTAGGGGAGCAAGGCAGAGCCTGCCGCTGGCTTGCTACAATGCTGGAGAGAATTCCCTTCAGACTCCCGCACAATGAACACCCAGATGCTCCTGGCAAAGCCAGGCCTTCATCTATTTTTCTCTTGCAGGCCTGATGGCTGGTCTCCAAACATCAAGCATGCAAACTTTGAGGAGGCCATGCACTGGGGGTGCAGGGTTCAAAACCCAAGTGGGTCTGCCAAGCAGACAGGAAGGGATGAAACTTGATCCCTCCTGCTTTGCTGGCCAATCACACAGGAGCTTTTCCTTTGGACTGTGATTCTATCATAAACCCACATCCTTAGAGTCAATGAGTCTTTCCTGGTTGAGCTAAGCAGATGGGTGGGACTACCTTTGCATGAAGGCCAAGTTGCCATAATTCAACCCTCCCCCACCCCACCCCAGCAGAAGCAGCTCTTCTACCAGGGTGTAACTGAAACGGGGAATAAGAAGATTGCTGTAGGAGCAGCAGCTGAAGGGCAGATGTGGGGGTCAGTGAAGGAGATGGCAGGGAAGTAGTCCCTTCTTGGGAGACTTGAGGCAGAAATTCTGAGGTCAGAGGCTATGTTACCTATGGTGGACAATAGGAAGGCTGGGGCATAGAGGCTTGCTTAGGAGATGGATCAAAAATTAATTTAGAGGCCAATGAGATGGGTCAGCAGGGGAAGGTATTTGCCATGTCGTCCTGGTAACATAAGTACCCTCCCTGGAATCCATGTAACAGAGAGAACCAATTACACCAAGTTGTCCTCTTATCCCTACTTGCACACCACACACAGACACATAGACATGCATGTGTGTATGCGCACGCGCGCACGTACACACACACACACACACACACACACACACACACACACACACACAAATCCGTTTAGGGTTTAGGGGTCACTGTCACCAGGAACCAAGATGGCTTGGTAGAGGAGTTATCTTTCATTTAACTTCCAACAATGCATTACACAGAGTTGGGGTGCGTGCAGCAACCCACACCTGCAAAATAGGGGGGTGCTTTAATCTCACAGGGGCCTTTGGATGTGCACTGGTATTTTCTGTCCTAATGGATGAGCAGCCTGGAAAAGATCAAGGGTTCCCTTCTACCTTGCACAGAGAGCCATGCACAGTACTCTTGATCAGTTATAAAGAGCGGGAGGCTCTCAGGGGAAGCCCTGTCAGTCCTGGCTAATGAGGCCCTGGCCATAGACAATGTGGGAAAGGGGACAAAGAAGGGCACTCTGACCTCTTTGAGGCTGGTAGAAAGCACAGTGACAGCATGGCATCTGGCTCAGGATTAAAGGTCTCCCAAAGCAAAGGCAGCAACTAGCAAGCTATAAATTTTGATTCAAGGCCTAAGCACACTACAGAATGAGCCCCAAGACTGACTGGACTGCTTATCAGTCATGTCAATGTTCATCACTGTGCCTTCTATACCACCTGCTAGGGTTGAAATTGACCTAACCAGTTTGGAAGCTATTGGTCAGTATCTATAAGTGCTGAACATGTCTGTAAGACATACCATGACCTGGCAGTTACATCCCCAGGGATATACACAGCACTGTGTATACATGTGCCTGCCAAAAGACAGCCACAGAAACATCTGCAGCAACAGTACTGTAGAACCAGATGTTCTATGTGGAATGCCACAAAGCCAGGACACCCAACAGACAACATGTAACAACTTGCAAGAAGTTTTGAGTTAAAGAACTACTGGATTTCATTTACATAAAGAACCTCAGGTAGACACTCAAAACCAATCTATAACAAATGTACTAAAAACCACTGGCTCAACTGCTTTGGTTTTATCTACTTATTTATTAATTTTGAGACATTTCCTATGTACCCTGGCTGACCCAATCTGTGCAGCCCAGTCTGGCCTCAAGTCTGCAACAATTCTCCTGCTTCAGTCTCTGAAGTTCGGGCACTATGGATGTGTCCCCACCCCCTTGTACACTTTACACAGTGAATTATGTGATTTGTGAATAATGACTGTTGTACTAAAAAAAAATCTGTAGTACTTGAAGTCAGGATAGTGGTTACCCTTGCTGGAGCCTGGGTGGGGCTTCTTGGTTTATTGAAAAGGAGCTGGTGACAAGAGCTTCAGGTTGATGACTCTGGGTGCCCGTGCACACCTCTGAGTGTATAAAATTAGTCATGAAAATAACCACAGCCAGCCAGGCAGTGGTGCACGCCTTTAATCCCAGAACTAAGGAGGAAGAAGCAGTTGGATCTCTGAGTTCAAGGCCAGCCTGGTCTACAGAGAGAGTTCCAGGATAGCCAGAGCTACACAGAGAGACACTCCTTGAAAAATTGAAAAGAAACAAAATAACCACAAACAAAATAGGCCTGGCCTTAGTGCTCAGGGTGGTGGCCAGATATACTTACTGACTAAGAAAATTCCCAAGTGTCCCCAAAGCAGCCTGCATAAAGACCCCAGGTGTATGAGGATAGATGGGGTTTCCTATCTCACTGGTGAAACATCACCTGCAGAACGCAGGGAGAGTTCGAGGAGAAGGCGGAGAGTGACGGCTGCCTTTTCTTCCTCAGACTGAGACAGTCTTCAGAGCCAGGAAACACCTTACTTAGCCTAGCATAGGGCTGGGCTGTAGTTCTTGTGATGTGTCACAACATAGCCCTCCAAATATCTATTCTGCAGCCTGAGTTCAGAAGTGGAGACCTCCAGGCCTTCTGCTTGGACAGACAAACCTATAGGGATGTCTCCTCAGAGCCCAGCCTCTCCTGTCCCTAAAGGCCCAGTTCAGGGCTGGCTTGGGGGACCTGTCAGTCGTTGCTTAACAGCAGGAACACCTGAGCTCCCCCTCAAAGTGAATCTCACAGGAAGGGTCCTGAGCTTGGGGGACCTAGGATGCAGGACCATGGTGGATTTGAGGCTGCAGGCCTGAGTAGGACACAGAGCTTCAGGTGTGGGGCCAAAAAACTGGTGAATCCCTTTCTCTCTGGCAGCATGCATTAGAGTTGAGTCCTCACAGGTCAGGCCCTCCGAGGGACGGCAGCAGGGACTTGTGTTCTGTGTGACTGATTCAACTTTGGGTTTTAAAATGGCACCACTGTGACTCTGACATCCACATCAATAAGCAATGCTCAATTGATCACTGGGAAAATACCTGCAGGCACAGGCTGTGGGAAGCAGAGGAGGGTGGCCGGGCCCCACCCTCTGCTGGACCATGATCTGATGTCCAGGGAGAAGTGGCATGTGACAGACAGTTCATTACAAAGATGAGGGATAGCAGCAATGGCCAGGGCTCCAGCCATTTGGGGATGCATGGTAGCTCACACCCAACTGTCCAGGTGATGAACTGTGCCTGAGATACTCACATGGAAAAGAAAACTCACTACTACTGTCCAAGCTGACTCAAAGAAGAATGACCTTGAGAAGCTGAGGCAGGAGAATTGTCTTGAGTTAGAGGGCAGCTGAAGCTATAGAGCAAGACCCTGTCTCAAAAAACAAAAAGAAGCAGGGCATGGTGGTGCACATCTTTAATTCCAGCACTCGGGAGGCAGAGGCAGGTGGATCTCTGTGAGTTTGAGGCCAGCCTGGTCTACACAGTGAGTTCTAGGCTAGCCAGGGTTAGAGTAAGATCCTGTCTCGAAAACAAACAACAAGCTAGCAGAGGATTACAGAAGATAGCCATGTCTCACTCATATTTCTGTTATTTAAAACAGCTTGAGGTCACTTTACAGTCGTCAAAGACATTAGTGACTTAATCTAGTTTGCCATGCATAAACAAGTCTACTAATTGACCTGCACAGAACAGGCATTAGCTGATTCTCATCTTCCTCCTAGGTCTGTGTTCTGTGACACAACAATATAAAAGTAAAGTCAGTTCCTGGCTTGGTACATGATTCAATCAGTAAAACAGACCTAAATATTTCCTCTTAAATGATCCAGGATTTTTAGCTGAAACCCCTAGTCTAATCGATCCCTAGAGAAACTTTTTTTTTTTTGGTTTTTCGAGACAGGGTTTCTCTGTATTGCTTTGGAGCCTTATCCTGAAACTTGTTCTGTAGACCAGGCTGGTCTTGAACTCACAGACATCTGACAGCCTCTGCCTCCTGAGTGCTGGGCTTAAAGGCGTGTTGCATCAATGCCCATTGAGAAACTTTTTTAAAAAAAGATTTATTTATTATGCATGCAGTGTTCTGCCTGCATGCCAGAAAAGAGAACCAGATATCATTATAGATGGTTGGGACCCACCATGTGGTTGCTGGGAATTGAACTCAGGTCCTCTAGAAGAACAGCTAGTGTTCTTAACCTCTAAGCCATCTTTCCAGCCCTGGGAAGCATTGGCTCACATGTGGCTCATCTGGAGAGGTCTCAGAAACAGGATAAAGCAACAAAGAGAAAGTGGCTTTGGGCACAGGAGCGTTACCTTGGTGCCATGGTAGAAGTCGTCCACGCATGTGGCGTTCATGAAGGTCTGGTGGAAATGGGTGCTGGTGTCAATCCCTCCAGGGATCACCAGTTTCCCAGTGGCGTCGATCACCTTGGCTCCTCCAGGGATCATGAGCTCACGGCCCACCTGCTGGATGATGCCATTCTCGATGTAGACATCCGCCTCGTGGGTGCAGTCCTCGTTCACCACCTTGCCCCCCTTGATGAGGATCCGCACACTGGCTGAATTGGCAAGCATGTTCCTAGGGAAGGTAAGTGCATTCTGGTTAAGGCCACTTCATTCAGTGACATTTCATAGTCACTGAAGCCCACCCCTTCTCAGAGCTCAGTTTCACAGCCCAGGAATAGAGATGGAAAGCCTGAAAAAACCTGGTCCTACAGGAAGCCTCAATCACAAGCCTTTCCCTGATCTTCCCTGATCTCATTGTGGGTTTTTATTGGGAATCATAACACAATGGCATTAATAAAGAAGTTGGGGGGACTAGGCTATATAAAGTGTGTATGAGTGTGTTTGAGTACATGCATGGGTGTAAACATATGTGGAGGTCAGAGGTCAACCTTGGGTGTTACATCTCAGGCATTGCTCACTATTTTTTCTTAAAAAAAAAAAAAAAAAAGCCCTTTTAAGGTTTTTTTCTTGTATGTCTATGAATATTTTGCCCACATATATGTATGTGCACCATGTATGTGCTGGTGTCCAAGGAGGTCAAAAGAGGGTTGCAGGGTCACTTGGAACTTGGGTTAAGGATAGCTGTGAAGCACCACATGGACTCTGGGAATTAAACCCTGGTCCTCTGAAGAATACCTAGGACTTTTAACAGCTGAGCCATCTCTCCAACCCCATTTGCTGTGTTTCTTGAGAAAGGATCTTTGACCTGGACTCAGCTTTCCAATTATGCTAGGCTGGTTGGTCAGCCGTCCCAGGATTCTCCTGTCCCTGTTGTCCAGCTCTGGAATCACCAGGGTGCTGGAGACTGAACTCAGGTCCCCATGCTTGTGAGCAAGGGCTTTATTGACGAAGTCATTTTCCCAGCTCCAGAGACATCCCTTTTTACCTTCCCAGAATGCTATCTGAATATGTACATCCCTCTGTAGTCCTGGCTGGCTTTGAATTTTTGTTCCCTTCAATCTACCTCCTGAGTACTGGAGTTTCAAGCACGTAACCCTGTGCCAGCTGCTGTATGAGTTTAAAACTTCATACTTACTATTTGATTTTATTCCCCAAATTTTACTCAAGAGTCACATTTTACAGGTAAGAAAGATGAAATTGCTAAGGATTTGTGACTACCAAATAGCCAGGTCAACCAACCTGGCTTATAAGGCCAGTATTTCTCTAGGCCTCCATGGTATAGAAGGCTCCTGGGGCATGTCTCAGAGAGCCACATTCTCCAAACCCCATGGCTGTCTAGCTCATGACAGTCTTCATATAGAATCAGTGGCCTCCATACCCCAGGAGAGTTCTCAAAAATCTACTACCTGTGAAGCCTTGGTAACTGGCTGCTCCCAAGTAGTAAACTTGTTAAACTGCTGAAGAAGCACCTATGACCTATGGCCAAGCAGCCAGCCCCAGAGACTGAGGACTCAACTGAAACATACATTTATGTATGTATGTATGTATGTATGTATGTATTTATTTATTTATTTATTTATTTTTAGGCATTGTCTCGCTATGTAGCCTTGAATGGCCTGGAACTCACTCTGTAGACCAGAACTTATAGAGATTCATCTGTCTCTGCTTTCCGAGTGCAATATATCCAGCTTCAAGTTCACTTTCATACATGGTAAATGTCTAAATGTCTCATTCTTCAGGACTGGATCCTACTGTTCTGTCTATGAAGACACGCCCTCTGACTCTCCCCGTATCTTCTATAGACTCAAGTGCCTCCGTGGTATTGGATTCTATGCCAACCTATAGTCTAAGGCTTCATAGCAGAACCTCACAGTCCCCTTTGTCCTCAGCCTTACTCTTCCCCAGTGTCTAGTAGAGGGTACATGTATTTTCTTGGTTTATGTTGCTGTGATAAACACCATGGCCAAAAGCAAATAGGGGAGGAAAGTGTTTATTTTGGCTTAAAGGTTACAGTCCATTATGAAGGGAAGCCAAGGCAAGAGCTCCGGGCAGGAACCCGGAGATAGGAACTGACACAGAGGGGATAAAGGAACACCACAAACTGGCTCCCGCGCCTTCCTTTCTTATGCAACCCAGGTCCACTTGCCCAGGGGCAGTATGTTAGGATGCTGCTGCGTACTTGTATTCCTGTTCTAGAAGACAATTCTGGTTTGCCTTATTGCTCACAGAGCATGTGTGGGGTGGAAAACAGGAAGGATGAGGCAGGGACAACTTAGAGGGGATTCTGCTCTGAGTTCTGCCAAGAGCACTGTCTCCAATGGAAATAGAAGCAGTGATTGTCAGGACATTAACGTCAGGAGCCCACTTTCTGTGCTACCCAGTGAGAGCGAACACAGCAGGAGTGCCAGCCTCATTTGAACAGGAGGTAAACAGGGGCATTGAAGGGATAGGCAATGGGGGCCTGTTAAAGGTCACACACCCCAGGGGGAGGGGTGCACTTCAGCTTCAGGATGGGCAAGTGGAAGGGAAGTTAGTAGTGGGAACTCAGCCCTGGAGGCCCAAGTGATTCCGATATTTGTTATAGGTTCACTATTTTCAAAATGTTATATAATTAATAAACTTGTGTTGCTTTTATAATCTGAATGTTCATGTTTGCTTGTTTTTGCTTTTGTTGTTTGGGCTTTTATTGTTGTTTTGAGAAAGGGTCACTCTATGTAGCGATGGCTGAATTGGAACTTCCTATGTAGACTGGGCTGGCTTTGAACTCAGAGATCCATTTGCCTCTGCCCCCAGAGACTAAAGGCTTGCACCAATGTGCTCAACTGATGTTTGAAAGTCTCCTCACCCCCAAAGAGAGCCAGGAGGGATGCAAGGTGATCCAGGCCAGCTGGTGGAATTCAGCTCACGCATCTTTTCTCAGGAGAGCCATTGCTGTTCACAGGGCTCTAGTACTCCCCTTTCTCTCTGGGCTGCCACCATATTAACTTGTTTTTTCCTACTTCCTAGCTGGAAATTCCTGAAGGCAAATGTAGCCCTGAAAGCTCCCCTGAAGAATAGAAATTCTACATTTTCCACGGTCTGCAGACACCATTCCTACAGGGCTAGGCCAGCCTTGGAGAGTCAGGCTGGACTGCACTCAGAACCATGGACAGGGAAATTCCTTCACTCATTACTTACCCATGGGGGAGGGAACTGTGATGGGCAGTGCACATTGTCAACATCTGCACACAGACCACGGGGAGACCTTGCCATTTCTGTGAGTCTGAGGCATTGGGGTCCTTGACATGGCCATATTGGTGTCAACAACACACATTTATTCAGGATTTCATGAAAAAAATGAATTTTATTATCCTATGTCTCCCCACCCTCAAATGTATATGCTGAAGCCTTATCCCCCAGGGCCAGATGGCTATATCTGGACATGAATCTTTAAAGTTAAATGAGGTTGTAAATAGGATGAAGGACCTGGCCTGATGGGATTTGTGCCCTTGTAAGAAGAGAGAACAGATGGACTTTTCTTTCTAAAAATGTTAAAACTAATAAAAATAAACATGAAAATCCATATGAGAACACAGTGAGAAGGTAGCTAGCCATTTGCCAGCTAGGCCTTCTCCAAATTACAGGCTTCCAGCCTCAGAACTACAAGCAAGTTTTCATTGATAACTCCACCCAGTCTGTGACATTTTGTTACAGCATCATTGGCATACAAATATAAATGCACACACTCTTAGCCTTGCATGCTACCAACACGTGAACGGGATCCACAGCTGTCCAGTAGAGCCACTTAAGCATTAACCACAGACTAGCCTTAAGACACGACTGGACCCAGTGCCAGAAGTACCCTGGCTTCCGGCTCTAGCTGGAGGAGGCACAGTGAACTGTTGTTACCCTGGGACATTCTCAACCTGCCCTGCACTGTTCAAAAAATTTGGAGGCAAGGTTGTTTAACACATTCCCCTACTCAAACATCTGGAGACTATTTCTTTAAATGCAACACCAATTTTTTTTTATATATATATACTGAATACAAGACTGTGTTGTCAAGATGCCCAGCCCTTCTATTTTCTGACCGTTGGCTGTTGACATTCATTACGCTCCTCACCTTCCCTGTAACCTCATTAGCACCTGTTCCTACAGCTTGCCCTGCTCTGCTCTGCTAAACAAGAAGCACGTTCCTGGCATCTCTCCACGGCTTTGCCAGCCATCTGCACGTGGAAGGGTTTGGGACAGCGTGGGCACACTGGTTCTCTCTGGAGAGTCCCCAAAAGGGAGTGACCTGAAGGCAATTGTAATATATGCTCATTAGTGCCATCAGTGCCCCTGGCTGTTCTGTCCCTCTGCTCTGGGGGAGCCAGTTGATGCAGGCAGCATTTAGTCAGAAGGCTCTGATCAAAAGAACACAGAAACTACAGAATGTTAGTATTGATTTTTACCAGATCACCCAGTTTATTCCTCAATCACACTGCAACTGCATAGACAGGGCCCAGGCCCATTTCACACTATAAAGTGCATGCTGTGTGTCTCCCTCCCAAGCTGGAAACCTGGATCCCCTGGGCTATGAATGGTACTTAGGGATGCAGCCTCTGGGAGGGGGGTAATGAGGTTACTAGGTGAAACCCTTACAGATGGGATTAGTATGTTTATTAGAAGAACCAGGAGTGTGGTATCTCCCTCTCACTTCCCTCTATGTGAGGATAGAGCATAAACACATCTGTTCCCAAGAGCCAGGAATAGAGCCCTCATCAAAAACTAAATCAGTGGATACCTCAACCTCAGCACCCCCAGGCTTCAGAACTGTCAAATCACCAACTCCATGCTTTTCCGTTCTGTTGGTCTGAATAGACTAAACATCACGTTAGACAGAAACAAGCACTATAATTAAATCACCATTAAGGGACAAGTGGGCCTTGAAATAAATGTCACCTCATTCAGAGAGGCTCCTTGTCTATAGGGTTTAACAACAGCAAAAATTTTTAATCAGACATTATTTGTCTATTCGGGCAAAAGAATTTAGAACACAAGTCTGTCTCAGGAAGAAATGATAAAAATGCCCGATAGTTAAAGCTGTTAGGAAGAATAAGGTGTGGCATTCTGGAACTGCACCTATTGTCTGGTTTGGTGTGACTTCTCCTCCAGTTTCTGGACTCTTATTAACAAAGAAGGACTCTCCAGGAGGGACATGGGTCCTCTGCAAATTGAGGCATCTGAAAAATTCTAAAATTTATTCAGAGGCAGTGAGGCCTCCAACGGCAAGATGGTACATATCTTGATGTGCCAACATTTCTCTAACTGCACACAGCTTGCATCCCCAGATTTCTTGATTCTGTGGCGTCTGTATTTCCTCGGTCAGTCCTGGGTTAGTGCTAAGGGGATATGTCATGCTGGGATCTGGGCTTTCTGGGCTGGAGGCAACACTGTGAGCAGGGAGTCTTCAGGTTCAAAATAGCAACACTGAAACCGCTATCCAGCAACAGTCTTGCTGAACAGCAGAAGCTCCACCTCTGGGAAACTCCCAATGCAGAACCAGCACGGAGAACATCTTGCCCACAGAAAACAGTCAAGGTTAAATGCAGCAGCCACCAAATGCACACACCCTGGACTCCTCGAAGGCAGCAGTGATCGGCCAAGGAAATGTTGACCCCAAGCCTGCATTTTGGAATTGCCTGCTTCTGTCATCACCTTCTCCAGCTCCCTGTGCCTGTGGGGAGGCGCCAGACAAGGGAAGCCTGCACAGTCTGCCCGGCACAGCACCACCTCCCTGCCACCCCATACCGAGGCAGTTCAGCCAGTGGCTGCACGGGCACATGGTGCAGCGGGGCTCCTTTCTGCACAAGGGCTCGACACGAACTTGGCATTGGTTTTTAAGGCATAGATTCCTATTTTTAACGGGCACTGGTTGGCTCACATTTCCTCTTTTGAGAGATTCCACACAAAGTGTGTAGGGACTTTTTCCCTCCCTTGGGAACCCTGCCCACTTTGGAGTGTGCCTCTTTCACTTGCTTTCTCCACTCTTCTGTAATGATTCTTAATAAAGCCTGCTTCTATTTTGCAATGAGGGCGGGGTTGGGGGGAAGTGAACGTGGCTTGTCATATAATTTGCCCCTAATACATCAAAAAAGAAAAGAAAAAAAAAAAAAGCTAACCTAACTGCTAGCTGGGTGGCAATTCGAGGGGTGACTGAAGCTGGTGCCATTGGAAGCAACATGAGCTGGCTGGTGTGGTGCTAAGTAGTTACCACCTGCCACAGGATCAAAAGACGACAGTTGTTTCAGAATAACGTGGACAGAAAACCTGCAGCTATTTTTTCCTTTTAATCAGCACAGAAGAAAGCAACCGTGAGATGGCATTTAGCAGCTTTCTCCCTGGGAGAGCCATCCTCAAAGGGTTCGAGGATTGGGGGGGGGGGCAGGGACTGGCTCAGTGGTAGAGCTTGCCCAGTATGTGAGACCCTGGGTTTGAAAAAAAGAGAAAGAAGGGTGTTTGGGGAGAGTTGACACAGCACCCTGGAGCCACCCAGGAAAGGATTTTCTTTTGAGTTAAAAAATAACAATAAATCAAAGCTTCAAAAGACAGTGAAAACCAGAGGGGAACTTTGAGGCAAGTGGGGAATGCTGAGTTTATGTTAATAAATTAATACATTAAAAATGTCAAATTATTTTACAAGTGTGGGTGTTTTGCTTGCTTGTTAAGTCTGTGTATTGTGTGCATGACTGGTGCCTGTGAACACTAGAACAAGGCATCAGATACCCTGGGACCAGAGTTACAGATGGCTGTGAGCTGCCATGTGCATGCTGGGAACTTAACCTTGGTCCTCTGGAAGAGCAGCGAGTGGTCTTAACCACTGAACCATCTCTCCAGCCCCAATTATTTTTAAGGAACTTGATCTCTAAATTTAGAAAGCAAAGAAATAGTATTTAATATACAGTAACATTTTATAATTAATTCTTAATAATTGTAATCAGCAATTGAGTAGATTTTAAATGATATTTTGGGGTTGGGGGTATACTCAGTGGTAGAAAATGCACTTAACACGTGGGAGGGCCCAGGGTCAATCTCCAGCATTGAACTAAAACCATGTAGAATGATACTGATGACATACAAGTAAGGTGTACAGATAATGACAGGAGGGCCTGGCAGCTCCTTTTCAGAGGTAAGCACTTCTTACTGTCAATGACAACTAGGTGATCACAGAAGAAAGGAGAAAGCCACAGCTATCTCCACTCCTGTGTTTTCTCCTTGATGTTCTACAAACTCACTCCACCTGCCCCAGGACTGAGTTCTTCACCAACCCTGGTCCTCTTTTCTTCCTCCTTCCTGTCCTCCCTCCCTCTCCTTTCTTTCTTAAATAAGCAGGAATTTACAACCCCATGTCAATGAGAGCTCATTTTCTTATTATCCAGATACCCACCAGACCCTTGTGGAATGTTCCACAGGCAGTAGGGACACAGCTTGTCCAAAATAAATTTTATTAACCCGTCAATTTTCTCTGATAATTGGACTTTTCCAGGAGCCCCAGGCCAGTGTCTCTGCCGAGGAGAGATGGCTTGAGTGACAGGCCTGATTTGGGTTAGTTGGGAAGCCCAGACAAAATGTTTTGAGGGATTCTGCAAGTAGAACCTCACCATGGGGAGAGGAACTGGGAGGACCAACCAAAGGGCAGCTCTTCCATAGTTAGTCTGGGACCTCCAAAGACTAGCTAAAGGCCTGGACACCAGGGATCTGGACATAAAGAAAGACCACATAGACCAGAAAGAAAGAAGTTGTGACAAATTTCACACCCAACATGTGACATCATCTTAGGTCCTTTGTACACACGAACATATTTATAGTCCAAACTGGTTCTTTAAAAACCCTCTTAATGTCCCTGGGACCTCTTTCTTTCACCTGGAGGCTGGGCAGCATCAGGTCTAAGGATAACGTGTATCATTCTGGGGAGAACTGGCATGGGGTGTTGGAAAGTGGGGACCGCAAAGCATCTATTATCTGTAGTACTGCCCTCTTGTGTCACTGTACTACAAAGAAAGTAGGAGGGGCCCAAGGTGATGGGAATTAGAGCCAGAACTCTAAGAGGCTTTGAAGGAAGAGAACCCTACTCCTAGGATGCCCATGTGATGGCTGGACCAGGTATTTAGTTTTTGAAAAAGTTTAAAAGTAACTCAAGGCAAAGGAGCTGCTATAAACCTCACCCAAGAGCAGCTGCTTCTTCCTCCCAGGCCAGGGAGATAAAGGAACAAGTCACTTCAGGAAGGTGAATCCAAGGGCACGGAGTCCTTAACAGGCTAAGATCAAGTAAGAGGTTTTAATCCCATGGATTCATCTGGATTGGCCTGGATCAGCGTGGCTGGCCCTAATGAGCCAGCAGCAGGAGTGTGGAAAGGACAGGAGCTACATTCCCAAGGATTAGCTGTGAGAGGGTGGGAAGAGGTGGATAACAGAACATTTGTTCATTGAGGTTAGCTGGGGAGGGGGAAGCTGGCAGCTGTCAAAAGTCAGAGTTCAACGTGTGTGTGTGTGTGTGTGTGTGTGTGTGTGTGTGTGTGTGTGTGTGTGTGCCTGCATGAGTGTGTACTGGGGGTGGGTTAGGTTGGGATAGGTTGGGACAGGTGGACTTCACTGAACGCTGATATCCATGGGCATCTTGTACATCTTTGGGTCCTGCCTTGAACACACAGGCAGGCACTGGCTCCTTCTAAATGTCCAGAAATCAAGTATTCTGAAGAAATATGAATGTAATGAAATCCCACATTCACATGGTCCTCCATGCCCCAGAGAATGTATACATACAGAGGTATGTATACATGGGGACAAGGACTCTAGACCCCTGAATGAGGTTTTATCAAGAGAACACCCAACTCCGGGGACCAGCAATCACCACCATCCCAATCCCCTCCCAGATCCCTGGCAGATTCTTCAGCTCTGCTGAGCTATCCAGGGCCCCAGTCAGCTGTCTCCAGACCCAGAAAGAATTTCACCAGCACTGTTTGAAGGAAGCAACTGCAGCTCATAGACCTCCAGAGTGACTGCTTCCCAAAAGCCAGCCACCGCATGTCACCAGATGTCACAAGCCAGGAGGGAACAGGCCAAGGATTCTTCTCAAGTTGAGACCTAGGCTCTGAGATTGATAGTCACAAACAGGAAACAATAACAACAACACAACAAAAAACCCAGGGCTGGAGAGATGGTTCAGTGGTTAAGAGCACTGGCAATTCTTCCAAAGGACCCAGGTTCAAGTTCCAACACCCACGTGGCAGCTCATAACTGTTTGTAACTCTAGTTCCCAGGGATCTGACACCCACACACAGATATACACGCAGGCAAAACAATGATCGCAAAAAGTTAATATATCATTTTTAAAAATCAAAACAAAACCCAAGTTTTCCTAACTGCAAAAATACCACAAGCCTGGACTACCTTATAAAAATCTAGATTTAGATTGAACTGGGACATGAAAAAGAAGTACATTTTTTTTCTCATTTAGACTGAAAATTAGTATGAACTAACTACTGCCATATGTAATACTTGCAAACAGTATTAGAGGGGACAAGGTAGACATGAACACATGAATACAGTATGGTTTCATTATTATGATTGGCAAAAGCGAATTAGAGAGTTAGGTATATTGTGGTGAAATGTGAAGAAAAATCTAGGGCACAATAGCCCATGAGGTCAGGACAGCAGTTCTATTTGACAGGAAAGGAGAGGGAACTGTGGTGGTGGGCTCAAGATCTCCCATCACACACCTGGGTATGGTATGAAAAACACAGACGTCGGCTTCAAATTAGTCTCTAAACTGTTAAATGAATTCCTATATATAATTGATTAAACATTTAAAAAACAAAATGAAGCAAGGATGGGGCCCTGTCATAGGGGACACAGAGGGGAGTGAGTGAAGAGATCCAGGCTTCAGAGGGTGTGTGAGGAGGAAATGGAGAGGTAGAGCCAGGAACCTCGGCTTGACTTCAGCCCTCTGAACATTCCCCTATGGCTGTCAAGTGATATCAGCAGTATCAGCACTTCGTAACTCATGAGTGCCTTTGCATTGTCAGCCTCAATAAGTCGTATTACAAGAGCCCCCTGAGGTAATTGTGGTGGTGACTCTTGCCGTAGCTGAGGAAGCTTGAGTGAATTCCTGGGGATCAGGATTGCAGTCCCTTGATAGTCCAGCCCTGCTGAATTCACTTCATCCTTCTGAAAGAAATGAGGGGGCCTCACTAAACACTGGCTGAAGCAGATAAGCCAGCATGATGGCACTTTGCATGCATCAAGGGTTGGCCATAAGAATGGCCAACAAAAATGGTCAAGGCTCCTCATTTGAGAGGTGTGTGGGACAGTGGCGGGCCAAGGACGTGGGAGAGGACCACAGCAGGCATGTTCTCATTTTCTTTTGAAGAAGCTGGGGTGGCAAGCACATTCATAGTCTTTGGGCCTTCAAAGTGGGTCTGGGATGAGGAAGCTACTTCAAGGGGTAAAGTCTAGGAGTGCAGAACCAGCAAGAGAGGCTCTGAGAGACACACAAATCATAGAATATCAGCAGCAGCAAGAATGGATAAAAATGTGATGGGAGGCTGGTCTTAGTGTGCTTAGCTGGCTGTCTCCAGATGCCTGGAGGCAGGAAAGCCATGTCTATGGCAGTCAGGCCTGGGGATGCACTGAGTTAATTAGGTGGCCCACAGAACAGAAAAGGAAAAGAGCTAGGAAGGGATCAAGTGTTTTTAGGAAAAGAATGTAGGGAAACTATATAGTCAGGGTACGTCATGAAAATTAAATAAATACCATTTTAAAAGTTGACTATTTCTTTCTTGAAATCCCTTAGTTCAGTCAGGAGATGGCAACTAACCCATATTGGTAAGGGGGTGGCATAGAGCTGGAAACTGGCCCTGAGCACTGCTCTAGTGCGTGGCACTTCAGGGAGCCCACTTCACAGCTGGTCTTGGGTGATGCTAATTTCACTCCACGGA
Source organism: Cricetiscus sungorus (assembly GCA_030556225.1). Classification (NCBI taxonomy): domain Eukaryota; kingdom Metazoa; phylum Chordata; class Mammalia; order Rodentia; family Cricetidae; genus Cricetiscus; species Cricetiscus sungorus. The sequence continues at coordinate 72,289,917 of JANBXA010000651.1, forward strand.
TACTGAGGTGTAAGGACCAGGCAAGGTCACAGGCTTTGTGAGAAGGGGTAAGAGCAGGAGTAATTCTAGACAATTATGTAGTAATCAAAGGTCGGGACGGACAGTGCTAATGGGCTAACACAGTGATCCTCTCTCACGTGGACCACATTTAGGAGACACCTCAAACCCGGCATGGTACTCAAGTACTTTAAGCTCATTACTGTCTACTAAACAAAGGGTTTTCATCTGTCTCACGGTGCTCAAGCCAGACCCGTAGTGTTCACCTGAACATTGCTATTACATGAATACTCCAATTGGTGTGTGGATCTCTTCACCACTCTGGTATTGAGCCTGCTAAACTGCAATCCAGATTACAGAGACAGCCCATCAGAGTTCTATGGGATTCCCCCTTCTCTGCCCCATGTGTTTGAATACATGGTCCCTGGCTGGTGCTGCTTTGGGAGGTTGTGGAACCTTCAGGAAGTGGAACTTGGCTAGAGGACTGGGTCGGTGTGAGGTGAGCCTTGAAGGTGACAGTCACTTGCTTAAGGCCTGAGCTCTCTGCATCTGGGGATATGAGATGTGAGCAGGTCAGCAGGCGCTGATGCTCCAGCGCCATGGACTTCACCATGCCCTTCCCCCCTCACGCCAGATGCTATCTTCTCAAACTGTGAGCCAAGTAAATTTTCCTTCAGCTTGTTTCTTTTAGGTATTTTATCATAGCCACACACACACACACACACACACACACACACACACACACACACACACACACACACACACACACGGGGATGGGACAAACAAACAAAACAAGGTCTCTGCCTACCATATGATGGTTCTGTACAAGGTTACAGCATTAAAAATCAATAAATCAGAAGTTTATAGTAGGAAGAAATCAAATGGGTAGTCAGACATTTCCAGTATGACATGGAAGCCAGACCAGCTAGGCCAGCGCTGAGAAAGGTGGGTACACACACAGTTCCGACTAGAGTACAGGACCCCCTCTCTTAGATATGCTTCTGACCTGAAACTGGGTGGTTGTTTAGCTCCCTGGGGCATAGGACAGATCAAGCAAGGGAATTTCAGACAGGCGCCCCAGAGGCCATTTGGCTCTGTGCATGTGACAACTGGCGCATACCATGTGTGAGGACCGAAAGGGCAGGGCCCACGTCCTCCACGGCTTGAGGACACCTCCGAAGTACGGTCAAGCAAGACTCTGAGAGCAGAGGAAAGGGTTGCCAGGGTCGTGAGCAAATAAGTATCATCATTAGATTTCCATTTTACATTAAAAAATAAGTAAATAACGCAGAATGGAAGAAAACACAGCAGTACTTCTAAACTTGATAGAGATTTCTGTGGTGGAATTCAAAACCTGAAAAATCAAGATTGATTTAGCTAAGACTATAAGATACTGGGAAACTGTAATACTGCAAAAATAAATAAACACTGGTCCTGACATGTTTCCAGCATATGATCAAGAATAAACATTTGTAAAATACAGGACTGCTTATACATCACCAGAGGAAAAGAAATATTCCAATAGAAAAAACAGGAAAATATGAACAGCAAGCTATATTGGGAGAGGGGGACATAGCTAGTAAGAAAATGAAAAGATGTTCACCTTTATTAATATTCAAAGAAATGCAAATCAAGATGAGCATACATTTTACACCTGTCATAATGGCACAGAGGAAAAGGAACAATGCCCAGGATGGTCGAGAGGCAGGCACTACACCATGCGTGGTGACACACACCTGTAATCCCTCACTTGGTGGCAGATACAAGTGTACTGTGCTGTCTGAGCTACACACACACACACACACACACACACACACACACACACACACACACACACACATTTAAATGACTCATGCACCAATGATGGCGTGACTGGTTATTGTGCAGGACAGATAATGAATATGCATCCCACCTTATAGTACACATTGAGTTGGTCATCTATCTGGGATTTATTTGAATGTAAAACACTAAACAATACAAATACTAGAAGGGAATGATCCATGAAATGACAGAGGAGACTTTCTATTTGAATCAGAAACCTAAGCCATCGAAGACAGGACAGCTTTCTGATACCACACAATTAACCTGGTTAAGTAGAAGACGCCTTTGACTGTTAGTGTTAACTGTCAATTTGACAGTCTAGAGCAGTGGTTCGCAAGCTTCCGGATGCTGCACCCATACAGTTCCTCATGTTGTGGTGACCCCCAACCATAAAATCATTTTTGTTGCTACTCCATAACTGCAGTTTTGCTACTTTTATGAATTGTAATTTAACATCTGTTATGCAGGGTATCTGATATTGGAGCCTGTAAAAGAGTCGTTTGACCCCCAAAGGGGTCATGACTCACAGGTTGAGAACAGCTGGTCTAGAGTCACCCTAGTGGAGGTAACCCTGACTGCATTGACTGAGCGGGGAGAACTGGTCCTCTCCAAAGGTGCCCCCATTTCCCTGGGTGGGGATGCTGGGCTGTATAAATAGAGAAAGAAAGGGAACAGCACACATGTATTTATTGCTAGCTTCTGATTGCAGCTGGGATTCGACCAGCGTCTTCAAGTTCCAGCAACCTTGACTTCCCTACCTTGAACTGAGAGAGAAAATGAACAATTTTCCCCTATCACAGCCACGGAAAGGAAACCGAGATGGTGCCACAGAGTAAGTGACTAAATTAACAGCTAAGTGGCCTGGGAAAATACGTGCTGTCCATGTTCCCCAGTTAAATACTGGTCAGAACACTGCATGTAAACAAGACAAAGGCTGTGAAGCAATGCACAATGGAGCAAATCTAAGCCTCTGTATCAGCCAAGGGCATGCGAGTGGGAATAGCAATGAGGTGATTCCTGACACTGGCAGGAGCTGAGAGTGTGGGTTTGGCATAGGACAGTCTCAGACGGTGCTGATGGAGGCTGAAGTGTTAACACCTCTCTGGAGAAGTCAGATCTCTATTGAGACTTCTGAAAGCCCCGTGGCTCCATTGCTAGGATTTTAAGCACAGAAATAAAGACACTGGAACCTGGGGAGACAGCCCTAGGGATAGCCAAAGCAACACTGCTGTAGTTAAACACAAACAATTGCCCATGTGGGGGCAATGATCAGATAAACTACAGTGGCCTCCATCCCTTTGAATGTTAGATGTGTAAACAAGACTCTACCAGACCAGGCAAGTTGCAGATACGTATTTCACTGAAGTGGAAACCAATGCACGCACTTATGATATCTGTGCACAGATGCAAATGACAAAAATTATCTACCTCCATATCTGTATGTATATACATTGGCAAGTGCATGGTGTAAAGAGGGACTGAGACACAGTGCTGGCTACTTCAGGGATGGTAGTAATGCTTAGAAAAAAGAGACTCTGTTTTTTTTTTTTTAAATGAAATGGCTCAGCAGTTAAGAGCATGCACTGAGTTTGCCAAGGACCTGAGTTTGGTTCCAGCATCCACATTAGGTGGTTCATAGCCATCTGCATCTGTAATTCCAACTCCAGGGGATCCAACACACTTTTCTGGCCTCCACAGCCACCTGTGGTCACATGCACAAACCCAGGTACATACACATAATTTAAAAATAAAAACGAATCTTAAAAGCTAGAATGGCCCTGGTATGTGTGCATCTGTACAATGGTGCATCAAAGATGGTCAGCACACTGCTGATGGTGGCTATGGGAGGGCAGTTTACTTCCTTCCTCTGACTTTTTCTCATGGTATTTTCTTACAGCATGTTTGATCATTTCCCTACTCACCCTTTAAAGCATTTTTGATTTTGTTCAGCACTATTACATGGCGAGCACCGACTATGTTTTATATGTGGGCATCTCTGAAAAGGGTTGGTTTCAGGACCCCCTTTTCCAAGATGCTAAAATCTGAAGAAGCACAAGTAGCTTACTAACAAATGGCATATATTTCTGTAGGATGTTTACACATTCTCCTGTGTACTTTAGACATTCTCAGGCTGGCAAGATGATTGACTCAGTGGGGAAAGGTGCTTGCTGTCAAGGCTGATGACCTGAGGTCAATCCTGATGGGAGATGTGATTCTGTATATATGTTTCTCATACTGTTAATAAAGCCCTGTGGCCAATAGAAAACTAGATAGGTGGGGCTAGGAGACTAGGAGGAGGAAGAGGAAGTAGTAGGTGGAGTCGAGATGTAGCCAAGGGAAGGAGCAGGAAGCCTGCCGCGCGGCTCCCGGATAAGACGACCACGTGGAAATACTTAGATAAGTAGAAATGGGTTAATGATTAAGGCAGAGCTAGCCCATTAACAATAATGGTAACTGGCCAACAGGATTGTATCAAATACAGAGTCTCTGAGTGTTATTTGGGGCTGGCGCGGCTGTGGGCCCAGACTGGCGGGCTGGCGGAAACTTACATGCTACAAATGGCGCCCAAACTGGCTATAAGAACTTTCACTTAAAACTAATAAGAGCTTAAGAAATGTTTTAGAAACAAAGGAACAGAGACTAGCAAGACTTCTTAGTAGCAGCATTTTCTCCATTGGATTTGTTTTGTTGTAGACAGAGATTTGCGTGGCTCCTTTAAGGGAAGTTTCCAAAATTAGCATAAGCGGCAAAAAGCCGCCTGGCTTTTAAAGAGCTCTGCTAACAATTCATTGGTGTGTACAAGAGCTGCAATGAAGGTTTACACTGTGTTTTAAAAAATACACTGGCTTGGGAGAGAAAAAGGGTACAATGGTTTAAAAAAGAAAAAAGAAAGTAGAATGAATGGGTATAATGGGACATACCATTAATCCCAACACTGGGCAGACAGAGGCAAGCAGATCTCTGTGATTTCAAAGTAAACCTGGTATGGACTGAATTCCAGGACAGATAAAAGTTACACAGGGAAACCCTGTCTCAAAATATGTAAAAAAAAAAAAAGAAATAGAATAAATAAAATAATAAAAAAGCCACGTAAAGATGGCAAACACAGAGAGATTTTGGATACTATACACGCTTCTGTTGTCTTTAAATTATTTGATTGCTGAGAAAATAACTACTAATAAAAGAAATGCTGCTGGATTAATTCAATTTATATATTTTAAAAATGCTTTGACTCAAAAATTCAAGCCTAAGGACAAGTTACTGGGGAAAAGGATTTCTATTTTTATTTCCACAGAAAATGAAAAGCTATGGATTCTTTCCAGACTTATATGGTTTGATCAAGCCAGACCCCCTGAAACAGCTCCCTAGATGATCCAACATTCAAAGCAGTTGAGACAAAGCCTTGCAGACTACTGCCAAGATTTCTGCATCTTCTTTGGACCCCCATGACAGCGCCCTCTACCAGCAGGAAGTAGTTTGGAAAGAACGACGCCCAAATTCCCAAATATTGTTTATAAATGCTTGTTTTCATTTAAATGGGCTTGGTTATAAATCGCTATAGCCACAAGCAATCAATCTTTTTAAATGTAAAAAGGGAACTATGGTATAGATATGAATACTTTGCTTTGAAATGGATTTTCTTTTATTGATACAATTTAAGGTCAATTTTGTAATATGTATATTCCTCCTCTTGTTTAGGTATTGTGTTTACATAGCTCATTGGAAAATGTAAAGTATAATTTAGTACAGATTATAGAGAGTTACCTATGATAGTTAAAACTTAGAGTTAAGTTAGTTTGGATTTCTAGATATGCAGAGATGTATTTGAGATGAATAGGCATTCTTCAAACCTTTCAAAGACCTACAGAATATGGCATTTAAAATGGTTTAGGGATTTTCTTGACAATGAGGCACAACTGCTCCTGGTAACACCACCTACAGAAGAAAGGAAGATGGACATCGAAGAAACACATTTTGGAGTTTGCTTCTAATATGGCAAGACTAGCCATTTGAGCAAGGTACTTCTCTTGTCTAGACGGTTTGACTTTATGTTGTAGAAACTGGACATGCAGGACCCACAAAAAGGTAACTGCTGATGCAAGATGGACATTGCTACAGGATTCCTGTTTCATGGAAGAGGCTGCCAGACAGCCAGATAGTCTACAGGACACAGAGAAAAGTTTCCTGCCTTATTGAGGAGTCTGGAGACACACTATGGCCTATGGGCTGACGATGGAACATTACAGAAGAACTTCGGGTGACTGACCAGGCAATGAGTTGTCTCTGTCATTTCTAGAGTTGATGTATTATCCTTCTATGGTCTTTGAAGGAGTTGAAGACAGATAGTTATGATTATAGTTTTCCTTAGTTAGGATTAAAGATAAATTACATATAGGACTTTAGACTCACAAAAATAGGATAGATGATATTTTCTTTAAGTCTTACAAAATGTTAATGGACTAAATATTGTTAACTGTGATTCTTATTTGATAACTGTTGTATGGTATATTTTGCTATGTTAAGGTTAAACCCCTTCTTTTACTTTAGACAGAAAAGAGGAGATGATGGGAGATGTGATTCTGTATATATGCTTCTCATACTGTTAATAAAGCCCTGTGGCCAATAGAAAACTAGACAGGTGGGGCTAGGAGACTAGGAGGAGGAAATAGGAAGTGGGAAGGTGGAGTCAAGATGTAGCCCGGGAAGGAGCAGGAAGCCTGCCGCGCGGCTCCCCATAAGACGACCACGTGGAAATACTTAGATAAGTAAAAATGGGTTAATAATTAAGACAGAGCTAGCCCATAAACAATAATGGTAACTGGCCAACAGGATTGTATCAAATACAGAGTCTCTGAGTGTTATTTGGGGCTGGCGCAGCTATGGGCCCTGGCTGGCGGGCTGGCGGGCTGCCGGAAAACAACATGCTACACAATCCCTCAGATCCACAAGGTGAATGAAGAAAACCAAATCCTGCAAGTTGTCCTCCACAGGCACACTAATACCTCTTCACCCTCACACACTAAACAAATACATAAATATAAATAAGTATTCTCTAGATTACTTAGACTCTTGTTTTAAAATAATTTATTTTTATTTCATGTGCATTGGTGTCTCACCTGCATATATGTCTATGTGAAGGTGTCAGATCCCCTGGAGCTGGAGTTACAGTTGCAAGCTGCCATGCTGTTGCTGGGAATTGACTCTGGGAAGAACAGCCAGTGCTCTTAACGGCTGAGCCATCTCTCCAGCTCTACTTAAATTCTTTAAAATAATTTTAACACCTAGGTAGTTACTATGTTGTAGAAAATGACAGTGAAGTCTGTACATGTTGAATATAGATACATTTTTTTTCTAAATATTTCCCAGCCTGCACTTGGTTGAATCTCAGGATGCAGAGCCTGCCACTATGAAGGGCTAACTATACGTAACTTCTAGTTCTCACAGCAACCCTGCAACAAATGAGGCCAATCATGTTGAGAAAGGTTAAGTGGCTTGACCCATAGCACACACATGATGAGTAAACATGGCAAGGCATGATCTAAGCACAAGGACACACACATCAATATCCTTGATGAAAGGGTTCAAAATGGACACTGTGGGATCCCTGCCTTAAGAATATATCATGACTGCTGGCATTTCAGTCTGTGGTGACTGGAGGGATAGAGGACTGTGTTACAGAAATCTTGTCCATAACATGGGTGGTAATACTTGGCATTGGCGACTGCTTAGTTTCAAACACAAGAAACCAGGAGCTACATTTCCAGGCTCTGGACTCTCTTTTTCCACAGTCTTTCTTGAGGTTCATACCCATTATGATAGAATTTGTATATCATAAAATAAGCTCTGATGACCCCAAGGTCAGCCTAAATGTAAAAAAACACAGAATCACTACTTCTTAACTGGACAAGATTCTACAGGCGAGGAGAGACCAATTGCTTCATACTATTGTTAGCTATCTGGAGCACCAAAGACCTAATGAAGGTTCCCCAGGGGAAGGGAAATGTGTGATGTCATTTTAATCCAAGTCCACAAGAAATAGTCAGATTGCATGCACGCACAGGCTTTTTCTAAACATACACAGGCACTGGAGATATTCCCCAAACTTGTCCAGGCATTGTCACTGAGTTTAATTCACAGGAAAAGGCAGGCACTTTCTGAAGGCAGTCTAGAGATCAGGGCAATGATTGGGCTTAACATAAATTAAATCATTTTATCTAAATTAATGTAGATGAAGCCAAGGGCTGCTCGTGTCCCGAGTCTTGAGTCCACTCCTCGGGCCTTGGCAGCCTTGGATTCTGGAAAGCTGATAGGTGCCAGTAAGGAAGGCCCAAGCTGCCTTTAGCCCCTCTTGTCTGTTTCCCTCTCTCTGCTGTTCAAGCCCCCTTTACTAACCATGCGGCTCCCACCAGCCCCTCAGTTCCGTGGGCATGTCACACCTGCCCCTCTATCTGGAACCCTTTCCCTGCCAAACCATCCCAGCAGCATTCAGTGAAGCTGTAGGCTGGATTCCTGCAGCCAAGCAGGTTCTCTTGGTGGTGGCTCTATAGCCATGCTGTGTGTTGGTTATTTGCTGCCTCATACTGCCAGTCTCTGCACAGAAGGTGGCTGAGCTCCCTCCAGCTGGCACCTCCACATCCACTTTGTTACAGTTTGGATATGAAGTGGTCTTTGCAAGACACTTGTTGAAGATTTGGGTCAGGAGCAATGAATTTCTCAATGGCGGGGCTTCACCATGGGCCGGTGACCTGATGGCATTATTGGTAGGGGTGGAGATTAGTAGGTGGGCCTGGTTGGAGGAAGAGGGTCACTGGGAGCATGCCCTTGACGGACACTCTTAACCACGCCCTTCCAGTGTTCTTTGTAGTTTCCCCTGCCAAGAGTTCCTGCTGCCATGGTAGTCAGCCTCAACACAGGCTTAAAGTAAATGGAGCCAGCCCATGGTGAAGTGAACCCTCTGAAATCGTCATCCCAAGCAAGCCCTTCCCCCTCCAGTCTGTGTTTACTATGATGGAAACATATCACAGCCACTGTAGGGAGGGCTCCTGCAGAGTTCTGCAGGTGGCTTGCTTCCAGAGTATTAGCACCTAGCTTTGATCTGCCTTTTGTCTCTGGTACCTTCCCTTTGAAATATATATATCTTGTCTCAGTTTCCTAAAGATACAAAGCCTATGTAAACCTTGGTTGGGGGAGAACCTGGCAAGCTGAGGTGCCCCTTAATTGAGAATTTGCATTTGGCATTGTTCTTTTGGGGAACTTAGAAAAGAGGTTTTGGTATATGGAAATTAACTTGCTAAAGGTGTGAATTGGATAACAACAACAACAAAAGAAACCCCACCAAAGACTGGGGCCCCTGCAGCTGGAAAAGGTTAAAATTCATCCTTATAGTGCCTCTGTGTCTTACTTCCACAAACACATGAACCCACACCTAATAGACAACCTTTTCCTTTCTGAGCTACTTAGGTGTTGGTCATCGCTCCCATCTACTTAAAGAATTCTACTATGGAATTTATTCCTGCTCTGGACAGAAAGAGGTCCAGATGTCCTTTTCAGTGAGCTGTCCTTTCAAGAGTGTGGCACCAAATAACCAGGCTTTTCCTCTTCTTTGGATTGAACCCAGGGCCTCACACATGACAGACAAGCCCTCTTAACCACTGAGCTACAGCGTTCTAGCTTTAGCATGCTTGGTGGGCAACTATTTAACAGTATCCACTTTCCCAAATGTCTTTAATCTTTATATTAGGACAACAACAACAAAAAAAAAAGTATATTGTGAACTAGAGTGAAGACATTACTGTTTAGGTGATTCAAGGTCACAAAAGGCCAAGTACTATAAATAGGGTTCCATTTGTATGAAATACCCAGGATGGGCAAATCGCACAGGCTGTAGCTGAATGGTTTCTAGGGATGGTTGCTAGGAGGTGAAATGGAGAGAGGAGATGAATGGGGGAAAATGGGAGTGACCACTACTGGGCCTGAGGGTTCTTCCTGGACAATGAAAGTAGTCTAATATTACAATATGGTAATGTTTGTACCACTCTGCAAACACACTGAACCCTGTGGGATTGCACACAGGACAACTTTATGGTATTCAGATCATGTCTAAATCAAGGTAATAAAAGAGCCTTTTCAATATACTGCTGCATCAGGCCAGGCCCTGGCTCCCAGAGTTTGGGCTTTTTCTTGGCTACCCAGGGCTAACGTTGAGCAATATTAGGAAATATGGAAATTCCAGGCTGGCCTGGGCAAGTCAAGAAAATGAGTTCTCCGGCTGGGATGCTCTTCGATGGTAGTGAAGAGTGAAGGGGGTAACGGAGGGTCAGGTTTTTCAGGAGGGCACTTTGAAAAAGGATGGGGGCAGTGAGTGTCAAGGCTGTTGGTCAGCGCTGTTCCTGGTCAGCGACTGAGCAGGAACAGTGTGAAGGGGCACAGTACCAAGAACCATGAGCTGTCCTGTGGGGTTAATCCAGAGCCCACATTTAGTTGTGGCAAAGGCAGTGAGGCATAGGGCTATGACAGAGCAGAGTTGACTCTGAAGCATAGAATGGGCCGACTCGGGGTGACAGGCTTGGGGTGAACCCCAGGTGGGGGCTAGGCTCCCCCGATGGGTTCTGAGGACGATGCCTCTGGAGGTGGAGAGTAGGGGAAAGAACCATCTCCTTCCAGGGTTAGGGAACCTCAAAGACCATAGGCCAGATGGCACAGGGGGCTTTTCCAAAGGGGGACTTAGGATTCCTCAAGTTCACACAAACACAGCAAGAACATTGTGGGACTAACTGAAATAAGTTCCGGGATAGGTTGTGCATCGTGAAAAGGGCGACGCCAAGGAGTGCTGGCCATGTTCACCATGCTTCTGATGGGCTCCTTTCTCCAGCTGCACCCCAAATCCGTCACTGTGCATCAGCATCTTTACACACTCAAAGGCCCCAGCTTACCGCCTAGATAGTAGCATTATCTCCACCCCCCAAACACTCACAACGCGCCTCAGACTCTGAGTACCTCATCCCAGGCCCCATTTCTCTTCCCCTCGCGCTAGCTTCTTCCTGGGTGTCCACTCCTGCTTCGGGCATGCAGCAAACAGAGGCTGTCCTGAGAGAGGAAGTTCAAGTCCATTTCAAATATTAGCTCTGAGGAAAGTCAGGTTCTCTCTCATTCAAATGCCTGGTTACTAAGCTGTCATAGACTATTTGTTTACACTGCGTGAAGATGTGTCACTGTGGCTGGTTTAACAAAGAGGGGAATGGCCAATAGCTAGGCAGGAGGGAATAGGTGGGACTTCCAGGGAGAGAGAGGAACTCAGAACTTGGGATGAATTCAGGCAAGGAAGACACCAGTGAGACATTGAGGAAATCAGACATTCAGTATAGAGGAGATAACCAAGCCAGGTGGCAGAATGTAGGTTAATAGAAACAGGTTGATTTAATTGTAAGAACTAGTTAGGAATAAGCCTAAGCTAAAGGCCAAGCTTTTATAAGTCTCCATGTTATTATTTGGGGGTTGGCAATCCAGGAAAGTCAGACAGTAAAGTCGAACTTCAATAAGCTTAGCTGGGCAGGCTGTCCCAGCATTCAGTCCAGCTCCTGACTATGGTGTCCTCAGACACTGCGAATATACCTAATGCCCCAGAACTGTATTATTCTCTCCACAGAAGGGAGATCATCTCATTTCTCTCTCAGTGGCCAATTCCAGGTTTTACCTGCTAATAAGAGACAGCATCATTAGAATTACTTATAAAAAACAGTTTTTCTTTAGGTCCTTTGCCTTCCATGTAAGTTCTTATTGTAGGTCTTGGCTGATTGCCTCAAACACATTTTTTAAAAAATTTATTATTTTTATGTGTATGGATGCTTTACCTACATGTATGTCTGTGTATTTCTTATGAAGTACCTGTGGAGGCCAGGAGAGAATAAGATGCCCTAGAACTGGAGTTAGAGACAGTTGTGAGCTGTCATGTGGGTGCTGGGAATTGAACCTGGGTCCTCTGGAAGAGCAACCAGTGCTTTTAACCACTGAGCTATCTTTCTAGCACCACCTCAGACAACTGTATGTCAGCTTTCTCACAAACTCTTTGATGACCAACTTGCCAACTAGGCTATCTGGGACCCATTCTCTGGGGAGGAAGTTCAGGGGCAGAGCCCTGGCCCAGCATGTACAAAGCACAGAGCTTCCTGTTTAGCACTGAAAAGAAAATCTCTAATCAACAGATTTGTGAAGTTGATCAAGTCAAGAAACTAACACGTACTACTAAATTCCCCTATTAAGAATCATTGCCAGGCCCTGTGGCACACACCTTTATAAAGGCAGAGGCCAGGCCAGCCTGGACTACACAGAGAGCTCCAGACCAGCCAGGGTTACATAATGATGTCCTATCTTAAAAAAAAACAAAGCAAAAAGAAAACCCCTATAAGTTACTATGGGTGAAATGGTGCCCCCTAACAGGCTACTGTGGACTCAAGAGACAGTTTAAGGTGTTACTTTTTGCTCAAAGATAAAGAGTTTGGGGCCAGGGGGATGACTAATGACATAAAGGTCCCTAGCACTAAGACTGACAACTGGAATTTCATACCAGGGACCCACAAAGTACAAGGAGAGAACCAACTCCCGTGGATTGTCATCTGACATGTGCAAGTGTACTACAATGTACACACACACCAAGTAAAATGTAATAATCTTTTCAAAAATGCTCACCATTTATCTTACCATTAGACACAATTTACTACTACAACATAGGCATGCCCTTGACCCAACAATTCCACTTTTCAGTATACACTCAAGAGAGACACACATGTTCAATAAAGACACACACTTGAGTGTTCATGGTATCTTCCAAACTAAAAACTACGCAGATAGTCATTAACAATGTGTGGATAAACTACAGGTGTTCCCACAATTTATACCATACAGCAAGGACGAAAGTAAATTAAACAGTGGTAGCAGGCGGTATGTCACAAAGCTTTGAGCCACTCAGGAAAGGTGTCCACTGTAAGACCTGAGTTGGGAGATGGCAGGGAGATCTGCCAGTCTGGCAATCCAAGTGTCATCCCAGAACCCATGTCAAAAGCCTGACATGGTGGTCATTAGTAATCCCAGCATTCCTAAAGTGAGATGAGAGGCAGAAAGCAGAACCTGCCTTGGGTTGGAGAGATAACTCAGAGGTTAAGAGCACTGACTGTTCTTCTAGAGGTCCTGAGTTCAATTCCCAACAGGCCCTCTTCTGGCCTGCAGGAATACATGCAGGCAGAACACTCTATACATAATGGATAAATCTTTTAAAAAGGAAACTAGGAAGGGGGAAAGGGGGTGGATTTCCCTGGAGAGCAGAAAGGGGATGGAATGGGGGTTTGTGGGGGGACAGGACAAGGGAGGATGGGAGGGTTAGAGAACTGAGATTGACACATAAAACAAACTGAATAAAAATATATATACATATATATATAATAACACACTTTAACTTGAAAAAAAAAAACAAAAACAAAAAACAAAAAACTAGGCCCTGCTTAAGGTATAAGGCAAGAAAGCACTCCCCAAAGTCCATGCCTGTTATACACACACACACACACACACACACACACACAGAATAAAAAGTTAAAAAAAAAAAAACTAAACAGGATAGTATCTGGTTACCTTGGAAGCAGGGGATTTTTGAGTTTTTGGCCATCTGATCTTTTGAAGATGATTATTATATGTTGTTATGTTTTGATAGCAAAAATTATCAAGCTATACACTTAGGTATACAAGTATATACCTAAGGTATATACTTACCTTAAGGTATCTGAGTATATAACGTTGTGGGGTGTGTGTGTGTGTGTGTGTGTGTGTGTGTGTGAGCACTGGAAATACAGCTCAGTGTCAGGGCACTTTGCCAAACATGTACAAGGCCTTGGGCTCAATCCCTGGCCTGACATCAAAACATCTACAAAATAAGCAGACATACATAAACTAATAAATACTTTTTAGTTTTTGATGTTTATTTTTTGAGGGGCACATGCATGACAAGGCAGGACCAGTGTGGGTTCCAGAGATTAAATTCAGGTTGTCAGTCTTGGCAGCAGGTAAGTACCATTACCTGCTGGGCCATCTCAATGGATAACTTTTGGGGGTGGGGGGAATGCTAGGGCTTGAATAGGAGACTTTTGTATGTGGGACAGACAGGCACTCACCATTGAGCTGTAATGTATTTCAAATACATCCTCAGTCACTCTACCTATCTCTCCCAAAGTTACCATTTTATGTATATTCTTTGCCATGTGGTGACCTGGCAAACTTAAGCCAGTCCATGTCACATCTCTCTGATGGGATGGATTCTGCAAGTGGTAGAAACAAGTAGTTAATTTTAAAATCCGAGGATCCGAGGTGGTATTCGGGTTGTATAACAGAATAGGCAAAACCAATCCATGCAGACAGAGATCTAAATTAGTAAAAATGAGAAAGGAGGCAGCTTCTGAATCAATAGAGGGCCTTGCTCTGCAAAAGGACAAAGGGAAAGACAGGACCAGACAAAAGGAGAGAGAATAAAGACCCCAGGCCTGAGAAATTCCTGAAAGCCAGTGGCGCATTTGAAATCAACAAAGGAGCAGCCTGGAAATGGACCCTGATGTGACACAAAGGTGGTGTGATCGAGTGCTGGGTACTGCCAATACGTGGAAGACACACATTTACACACAGTTGATGCAGTGACAGACCCAAAACACTGTGCCAAGCCAACGAAAATGGACAGATGTCAGGGGGTGGAAGTGACAGTGCTCAATTCAGAATGCAGAAATGCTCTTTTTTCCCTCCCTAAGAGAAACTGGCCATTCACAAAACCTTAACTTCATTTAGCTCAAACGGTTGCAAACCTAAATGAGGAGCCAGAGGCATCAACGGCTGGGAAAATTTCATGAAATATTATCTAACTCAGTCAGCCAGTTGCTCTTCCCATATATCCCATTAAGTGCTTAAGTCTGAATGGTACTTTGTGTTGGAGGAAGAGAGGAGCAAATTCCATCTTAAACATGGTGAAGGATACTTCTGTATAATGTCAGGGCCCACCACTCAGTTTCTTACGTCTATTTTTGAATTTCTTTAAAAATCTATTTTATTTTTATTTGCATGTGTGTGCACACGGATGTTCTCAGAAGCCAAGCAAGGACATTCAATCCCCTGAAGCTGGAGGGACATGGAATTGTAAGCAGAGCCAATCTCCACTTCTCTGCAAGGGCAATAAGCACTTTTAACCACTAGCAATCTCTCTAGGCTCTGTTTTATGGTTTGTTGATTTGTTTATTTTTGAGACTAGGTCTCATGTAGCTGAGGCTAGCCCTGAATCTGATACGCTGCCTAACTCCTGATTCTCCTATCTCTACCTACTAAGCGCTGAGATAACAAGTGTGTGTCACAGTATCTGTGAAAACGCTTTAGTTACTACAAACCCTATACCAAACCTATACCTAGTACTTTTTTATTTTTATTTTTTAGCTTGGGTAGTGTTTTAAGAGAGCACGGAATGAGCAGATTTCGTGTCACCTGGTTAGGCTACTATATCCAAGGAGTACTGAGATCATCACCTTAGTTGCTGGATGCTGAGGTTATGCTGATCTGCCATCAGTCAGTTATAAGCAGAGGAGACTGTCATCAACAGGGTGAACAGTGTTCATCTAATCAGTCTGACATCCCCAAGGAAAACCAAAAAGTGATTTTAGCTTACAACTGGACCTTCAGCTCCTGCCCATATTTCTAACCCATCAGCCTGGCCAGCCTACCCTACGAATGACCAGGTGTGCTAGCTCCCAAGCCAATCTAACAACACAAACTTGAAGCAGACTCTTTGAGCAGAGAACACTACTTTCTTCTTTGGGTGAGAAATCCTTCATATTTCTGTGAACTGGTTCATAAGCTGGTAATAACCCTAGGGCCTATTCCTGCATAGAGAAAATGCTTTAACCATGTTTGCAAGTCAACAATTCTGAGATCTATATTTCTTTATGTGGAGTGTGCATGTGTATGTATGTACATATTTGAGAGGATGTGAATACATACATTTGGGTGTGGTACAGGGGAGGCCAGAGGCCAATGCTAAGTATTTTCAATGGCTTTTTATCTTATTTTCTGAGACAAGAGTCCCCCTGAACATGGACGGCCAATGAGAGTCAACCTGTCTGTCTCCTCAGATTACAAATTACATCTGACTTTTACATTGATCCCAAATAAGGCCTTCATGCTTGCTCAGCAAGCACTGACCACCTCCTCAGCCCCAGAATCAGTATTTCTTAGTTGGAAAACTAGAGCTATTCCCAATATTTTACCATTTATTTAACTAAGCATGGTCACTCTTCCTAACTCCCAGGACAAAATAGCCTGGGGACATCATCCTTCAGGTACTTGATTGCTCCCTTGGGTGGTTTAGGAGGGCATGACCCCAGGTTTGGGGTCAGTGCACTTCTGGAACCTTCTTAAACTCTCCAAGTTCTCAGCTGCTCAAAATAGTTGTGTGTTAAAGTCATGCTCTTCCTACCATTTGCAAGGGCGGGGCTTCAGGAGTCCTAACTGCACTCTGCATTCCCACTAGTGGAATCACTAGGCAAAAGCTTGTCCTGGGGAATAAAAAACCAAATGATGACTCAGAATGTTGATTCATGGGCACAGGTTTGGGGGAGAGTATGACAGGGGTGGTAGCAACATCATTTTTATGGGTCACTTGTTAGGGACTAGACACTGCTCTCAGGTCTATACACATATTAAATCAACTCACCAAAGGTTAGACAGATAGGAAATAGCAGTGGCAGCTAAGGGTCTACTCTCCCACCATGACACTATCTCTATGCCTGGATTATAAGTATAGGCCTATGTGGAAGGAATAAGGGAACAAGTGATTGACAGCCATCCTTCACAGACACAAGTGATGCTAAGGGTTAGCCAAATTATTTTAAGTAAAGCAAGTTCCAAAGACTGAAATGGAACAAATCATAACAATACCTTCCTGAATTTATTTTGCTAAATAGACAGCAGCTTTCATATACACATATCAAAGTTCATAGAATTCATACCTCAGCATTTCAACCTTTTGTCTTCCTGTAAACATTTTGAAACAATCTTAAATGAGTTCTTATTTGCTCATGAGCAGTGCAATAAATCAGATATCTGCTTTCTTTAAGAAAAGGTAATGAAACACACTTATGGTTATTTGTTATCAAATGGTACCAATTTCTTTCTACAGTGTTTCACATTGACAAAGTGTTCTGTATGATGGATCTATAGGCCCTCATAAACACATTCTTTTCTGAAACTGTGGTTTATAGAGGAAGAGGGAAAAGATATCAGACCCTATAAGAACCCTGGAAATTACTTTTATAGGAGATAGGCAGACTGAATCTCAGATATTCTAGTCTTACAATTCCACCCTGTACTACTTTTCTAAGTTCTACTTAAAAAGAAAGATATGGGTGAATGTAGTTTGTCTTTGCCTTGGAGACTTGCCCACTGTGTCTAGCATCTGAATTCTGCTCAGAGGAGCCATGTGGAGGCAGAAGTAGGGTGAAGATAGAGAGAGGCAGAGATATCACAGATGAAGGCTACTCCAGGTGTGCAAACCTGCCTTGCTGTATGAACTATCTCCAGGGACAGAAGCATGCAGCACAAGGGGACCGAACTACACAGGCTAACACCACAGTTGCCTAGAGACCATGCTGAAAACTCCAGGGGTCCCTGGGCCACCTACAAAATTGTGTACTTCACTGAAGTTTTTGGTTTCATGGAAATGAGAGTTAAGAATGGTACCCTAGAAGTCCTTTTTGGGACCACCTGTCTCTGTCCTTCCTGGGTTCAATGTTCGAGGGGTTTCGTAGGGGCAGTCTTAGTGTGTGAGTGAGTGCTGCTTTCTCTCCCACTTTATTGCAGAAGCTGGCTGGACACACCGTGCCCCCATCCACAGACTCTCCTTTCTGAGGGCTGTGCTGGATGTTCACAGAGATTCTCGGTCGATCAAGCCTTCTTGGGAAATCCACAGGACTGGCCAACATGTGACTCCTGCTCATGTTTTGGCACTGGGGAGTCTAAGGTAGAAACTGAAGCCAGTTTGGGCTAAACTGCCTCCAAATCCCCAACCAAAACAAACCTCCAAATTCATAGGTTTGTTTCAAAAAGAGTGAACCAATGAAAGGGTCCCTCTCAAAATGTTTTCCTTTTGAGAAAAGGGAAAAAGAACAATTCTTTCCCAAGAAAAGCTCTCTATTGTCAGATTTCTGATTTTTCAATGTTAAAATTTTAGTTTTCATATTCTGGGATGAACATATTCAGATATGAATACATGTGGATGTGTGTGTGTGTGTGTGTGTGTGTGTGTGTGTGTGTGTTGTTTATGATTTAATAAAACCATAGTTAAAAAACATCCAATGAGCAGCATTCTAGCTAGCCTTTGGAGACTTGTAAATTCCTAGATGGACCATCTCAAGTCATCACCTTCTAAAACCATCGAGCTCTGACTTACTGATTTCCTATGTTAGGTCCTTGGAGCAAAGGCCTGGAGGTGGGTGTCCATCCACCTCCACTGTCATGTCACACCTTAATTCACAGACTGGCTAGGAATGAAAACTCCCAGGTGTCAAGGCCAGGTTAGGAGGGACAAATAACTCACCAGTTATTTTGATGGCAAACCTAAATAACGTCAGAGTTGTGTTATGACATTTAGTCTTTCACTCCTGCAGTAAAAACATGCCTGCTTTGCTCTTTGTCTTTTGCAAATCAATGATAATTGAACTCTATGCCTAAAAAAAAAAAAAAAAAAAAAAAAAACCGGAATTCAGGCTTTTGGCTGTTCCTTAGCTTGTCAGGGTGCTACAGCTGACACAGAAGGTGCTTAGCCAGCCAGCAATTGAAAGGCGTTTAAACTGAAGCTTGTTTACTCTGTGCTCATCAGCCTTCCTATGAGCAAGCAGCCACTACGTATATCATAGCCATCTCACTCTTAGTTCAGGAGTTAACGTGGGTGAAATCTGCAAAAGATGCCCTCGTTTGGGTGTGGTCACCAGCAAAAGGAAGCGTTGCAAGTTCTAAAACCCAAGAGCCGCACCCTTGTCGTGTAATCACCATCACTAATGCTTCTCCCTAATTTACCCCAAACCTCATCAGCCCTGAGGGTTCATTTAGGAAGCATAGTAGCCTCCAGACTTGGGCTCAGGCAGTCTGGGCAGACAAAGCCTGTTTTGCACCACGGCGACCTTCGGCCTCTGGGACTTGCCTCGCTGCTCGCACCACTATCTAAACTCGTCAACCGCGTACAACGGTGACAGAGACGCAGCAGCCCAAGCGACACTAGACGCGGGGGCAGCGGCTGTCGCCGGGCTCAATAGCCCAGGGGAAACAGGCGACCCCCATTCAGAATTCCCAGGGTGCCCTAAGGCAAACCCCAGAGACAGCACGTGCTCCGAGGTTTGTCGGCGAGCGTTTTCTGCACTAGAACACCTCATACTTGAATTCTGGGGCGAGGGGCTTTGCTTCGACGACGGGAGGACACTATGCAGGCTATTGTTCTCAGGGTCTTGGGGCGGGAGACGCCCCCCCCCACACACACACACGCATCCGCCTCCCGGGCAGCATCTGCCACTGGGCAAAGCCTTTCAGCTAAACGCGAACAGGGTGTGCCGGGGGGCGCTGCGGATTATCATAAAATTCTAAACGAGTCCCCATGGATTGTTCCAAGCTTAGAAACAAAGCTTCTACACGAGCCAGCCCAGCCCCGTCGGGGACCCGCCAACAGAGCTCCCTTGCCCAGTCCAAGGACCACGCCCAGCCAGCATCTTAGGCCGCACGGCGACTGGCCTAGAGCTGAGGGTCTTAAGGCAAAGACTCGCCCCTCCTCATCTATCTGCCCCTCCCCCGGTGGAGACCCCATTCACGAGGACCCCCCCCCCAACAGCCTGTCTACTCTCCTCAAACCCGGGAGGTCTCCACCCTCCCTCATCTCTCCACCCCTCTTCATTCTTCAGACCTACCTCGCCTCGCGCCACCTGCGCGGAGCTTCAGACCCGCCCCCCACCCACTTCTCAATCCTTCCCGAGACACGGCCTCTTTCCTCGGATTCGATCACCTGTCCCCACCCAACTCCCCGGTTTTCTTTAGCTCAAATCCAGGCTTCCGCCCCACGTTTGTCCCCTTCGCAGTTAGCCTCCAGCCAGCTCCCCAGTCTCCGGGGCGTCGACGTCCCTTGCCCACCAAGATCGATGCAGCGCTGCGGACTTGGCGACAGGGCTTCAGCGGAGGGACCTAGGGCAGCGCCGCTAGTGGCTGGGCATATGCAAGAGGCCTTTGTAGTTCCCGCAGGTGCCTCGAAGGCCTCTGCTCTGCTGCGAGCGGGACAGAAGATACAGACGGTCCGGGTTTGGTCCAGGTTGGCCAGATCTCAACCCGGAGGCGAAAGGAACCAAGGACGCGTATCTAGGCGATGGGTGGGAACCAGGGACAGTGGCAATCCAGGGATATCCCGGAGGGCAGGTTGGCCACTAAAGAAATACTCCCCACGTAGTCCCTCCCTTTTAGCCATTTACCGTACGTCGATCAGCTACGGCAGCGCGACTACTGGGTGCTCGGCGTGAACCCCTTCAACTCGGCAGCCTCCTCACCCTAGTTATTTGTAAATCTCTCCAGCACACATTCAATGCCTTAAGGCGCCGCAAGGCACCAAGCCCAGCGCGGTGGGCGTACAAAGAACCTGATTAGCGCCCCCACCTTAGCCCGGACGGCTGCCCCAAGCCAAAACATTTCTCTCCGCGGCCCGGGGAGCCTAGGCGCATCCCAATTCCCTCCCTTTTGTGCGCTTCATGGAGAAACAGAGAGCAGGATGGATGCTCCAGCCCGGGAAGGTTAAGCCCACCACCCTCCCCTCGCCATCACCCACTCCTCCAGGATGCTGCGACTATGCGGGTTCGTCCTTCGGTCGGTCTCTGGGTCTCGCCGCGGCGCGGTAGCTGCGGGTGCACGGGGCTGGAGCGGCTGCTAGCGCGCTCGCTCGGTGGCCGCCTTGCACGCCTGGAGCTGGAGTCTCAAGTGGAGAGCAGGGGTGGGGACGAGGGTGGGGGCTGGGAGCCGCCTGGGCCAATCACAGATCTGAGGGCTCCGCCCCAGCCCTCGCCACCTCGCGCAAGCAGGTTAGGGGAAGGCGGGACCAGCAGCGCCCCGCATCCTTCGAGCGGCTGCCGCCTTTGAAACTACAAATCCCGACAGTCCCTGTTGCAGGGTAGGGGTCCGAGAGGGGACAGAGGGCACGGCCCCAGAACCTCTTCAGTCCCCAGCCTTCCTAGCGCCATTCTCCGCGTTCCTTTCGGGTCCCATGGTAACTAGCGACACTTCACAAAGCCCTGGCACCGAGGCGCGCAGCTGTACGGGTCCCCTGGGAGGGTATGGGGCGGCTCCTGAGGACACACAGCCTCCCCTCCCCCTGCAAGACCCCACCCGAGGGGCTGAAACAATGCGGCGGTGGCGGCTCTCGGAGGCTGCGGGTCCTCTCTTGCGCCACCGGGTTAGCGCCCTACCGGGTCTGACACTGGCGGGATTGTAGGCAGGAGAGGGCGAGGGTGATCGGTACAGGAATACTGTTCTCGTAGACCACCAAAAAGGCCACTCTGGGTCGCCTCGGTTCGCATCTGCCCGATCCGAGGTCTCGAACCAACAGTTCGTTCTCTGGATGTCTACAGTTTTGTCCAGCGTAGCGGCCAGGTTCAAGATGATGCCTATTCTATTTTTGACATCTTCTCTAAAAGATGACATCTCTGCAGTGTGTATGTACGCGCGCGCGCGCGCGTGTGTTTTAAACTCAGTTCATTTCAGCGTCTCCTATTCTTGTTTTATTTCCTAGCTGTTGTTTTAACGGTCTTCTGATGTAGCCCCCGCTAGCCTGAAACTTGCAGTGATCCTCCTGCCTGTCTTCCCAGTGCTGGGATTACAGATGTACACCATCGCACCCGGCCCAGTTTCACCTTTGTACACACTTGTTTTAACCAAAAAACAATCCTGTAAATGGAGCCCCTCTCCCTTAACTAACCTAACGCCCTAGCCATTCCCTGAGCTCCGTGTTAGTCTGTAGTTGCGGTGGCAGCTTAAACATGGCTTCAGAATTTGCCTCTTTTTACTTGATGTCACCCCAAAGGTGTTGCGAAACCGTGTCGAAATGCAACATTAATCTTGCCTCACCCCTACCCTGAATTCCTGGGCATCTCCAACTGCTATTGAAGAAGAGGGTTCCTTTCGAGCTTCCCTTGGTTCCGCGGCTGGGGATGTGGGTGTAAATTCCTCGGCTGCCTTCCTGAGGTGTTTTTCCCTGCAGGGATATTTTCAAAGAAAATCGTACTTTGTATCTTTGGTTGAAGGGAGCGAGACCCACTGAAATTTAACAAAATGTACAACAGCTCGTGAAACCCTGGCCCTCCAAAGTGTGGGGTCCATGTAGGCCAACCATTCTGGATGAGTTTATGACCACACAAGCTTGCTTCTAGGGCAGTGGTTCTCAACCTTCGTAATGCTAGGCCCTTTAACACAGTACTTCATGTTGTGGTGACCCCCCCCCCCACCATACAATTATTTTGACGCTACTTCATATCTGTAATTTTGCTAGTTATAAATCATAATATAAATATCTGTATTTTCCAATTGTCTTCGCTTGACCCCCCAAGTTGAGATGTGGGGTTGCTCCGTTTGCTCTCCAATTCTGAGAGGAAAATAATTTTTTTCTGCCTTCTTTGGTAGTGAGCTTAAGCAAGGAACTTCCAGCCAAGCTTAGGGCCGTCCTCAAAACCCCGGTAAACTTAGAGGGCCTGGGCTGTGTCTGCGAAAATTGCTCCAGCGTGGGATCCTGCCTATGATCTCCGCAGCTGTCCAGCGAAAATTTTGAGAGTCTGGAAGGTGTTAACCACCCAGCTAGCTCAGAGCATCTAAGGCCTGTGGTCGCCTTTTGCCTAAGGCGGAGGGAGCTCCCTAGTGGCAGCAAGCGTTTGCTGCAGCATTTAGTGGGGCTCCATTTAGTGGGGCTCGTATTTCAATGCTTGCTTTCTCAGCCTGCCAAGTTCTGACTGCTAGCTGACCTACAAGACTGATAAAAAATCTTACCCAAACCTGAGGTTTCAGGTATCCTCAGAACTTGATTTTTACCTTTTTTTTTTTTTTTTTTTTGCTTAATTGATTCTCTTTTATTTAATTAGAGCATAGAACCACCTATCTCTGGATTTGAATACTTGACTTCAGCAGAGGAGCCCATCCTGAGCCTTAGCTTCTTTACCTCCAAGAGTAAAGAGAGAATGCATCTCATGAGAGAATTTGTATAAATGGCATAGCCCACCATCTGGCACACAGTGAGGTACTCATGAGCGTAACTACTATTTATTTGAAGTTGTAGAACAGTGAGTGTGAGGGATATAAAAGCATATGACTATTCCATAAGAATAGCCATAACTGTCAGTTTGGTGTAACTGACTTACTATAGAGCTCCTTATGTAAGGTCAGATAAAGTAGAGGAAATCGGGTGAGGGAGAAATGGGTTCTGAACCCGTCGCCATGGAATGGAGGAGCCATGTTTTATGTGGCTGTTGATTTGATGGGTGGTTGTGAGCAGGGGTCTGAGAGTCCAGGATGATGGAGTATAAGCTTGTGGAATGGGGACCCTATTGGTGTTTGGGAGACAGCTGAGGGCCTCCACATGGAAGTCAAGACCGTCTGTGAATGGAGGTGGTGGGAAGAGAAGGAAATAGGCAAAGATTGGGGCCAGATCCCACAAACCCCAATGCTACTAGGTGTTTCTAGTCCATCTTGCAACAACTGAGAATGAGGAACACGTTAGGGGCTGTCATGAAAAGAGGAGGAAGGACTTAGAGTCTGGCTGCTAGCAGCCTCAGTTAGATAGTCCTTAGAGTTCTACCCAGAGAGGTAAAGGCACCCTTTTCTTACCAGTTACACTGTCCTTAGGACTCTGCTGCTGCAGCTGCTTGCTCCTCCGCCCACCCCAGGAGGCTCTCTCCAGAGTAAACAGCACATCTTCTGCTCTTTTCAACTCCTGTTCCCTCATGTTTTTTCAGCAACAGCCCTATGTGGAGAACACTTTAAATTCTATCAAACTATTAAAATAGCTCTGAACAGAGAGCCAAACCTCTGTATCTAGGTCATTGTCTTGGAGCAGGAGCCAAAACAGGGACAAGAAAACAGAAAAAAGAAAAAAAAATTGAGAGAGGAAGAAAGGACATAGGAAGCATGAAAAGAAGGTCTAAAGATCTGTAGAGATGGGGTGGGGGTGAGGTGGGCAGGGGTGAGGTCGGGCAGGGGTGAGATGGGGCAGGGGTGAGATGAGCAGGGGTGAGGTGGGGCAGGGGTGAGATGGGGCAGGGGTGAGATAGGGCAGGGGTGAAAAACGGGGCAGGGATAAGGTGGGGTAGGGGTGAGGTGGGACAGGGGTGAGGTGGGGCATGGATGAGGTGGGACAGGGGTGAGGTGGGGCAGGGGTGAGGTGGGGCAGGGGGGAGGTGGGGCAGGGGGGAGGTGGGGCAGGGGGGAGGTGGGGCAGGGGGGAGGTGGGTAGAGTGTCAAGGGCTGAGCTCTTGCCTGGTATGTATGAAGTCCTGCATTCAATTGCCACATAGCAAACAGACAATCAGATGCATAAACAGGGCAGGGGGAAATAAGACCAAGGCCCTCCATAGGAGACTAAGGGAGAGGACCCAGGGGGTGGAGGTGGGTGTTTAGATGAGAACAGTGTCATAACTGAAACGCTGAGAAAACTCCAGAAATTAAAGGCCTTCTAATCCATGGTGAGGTTTTATTTACTGTATTTTTTTTTAATGGCAAACTTGAAATAAAGTCCATCCTCTTTTCCAATCAGAATGTTTGCAACCCACATCATGGAAGAACCACAGTATCATTCCAGATGCTCTAGCCTGGTATTTGAAATCCACAACCTGAAACTTGCATTTCTTTCACACACACAGAGTCTTGGAGTCAGAAGGAACCTAGAAATCGCTGAGTCTCACAATGCCAGCGTTATACAGACAAGGATAATGAAGCTTTGTTTTCCACTCTTTTTTCCCTCAACAAAATTTGCTTGTGTACTAAACAAGAATAATAATGAGGGTGAGAAAGCAACTCTTAGGATCACCTCAGAGAACAGGGAGCTTGAGAGAAAGAGATCTTTAATCTTCTTTTTGTCCTGCATCTGTCACACCCCACAGCACACTGCCTCATCAGCCCCCTGTGGAGCTGAATACATTGGAAAGCCTAGTCTCTGCTCCTGATTAGTTTATAAAATTTTATTTTTTTTAAAGCAGTAAAGAATCTTACTAATTGGTTAATGCTCTGCAATGGTTCATCTTCACTGTCAGTTTGAATGTGCCCAGAGTCATGTTGAAAATGCATCTCAAGTGTTTCCTGAAAGGTTTAAACTCAGGCAGGAAGACCTATCTTAAATGTGGGAGGTGCCATTCTGTGTGCTGGAAAGGGAAGAGGTTTGCACCCAGGGGTGTCTCTCTTTCCTGGCTGTGGATGTAGTGTGGATGAAGTGTGGATATAGTGTGGACAAAATGTGGATGCAGTGTGGACAAAATGTGGGTGCAGTGTGGACAAAGTGTGGGTGCAGTGTGAGTGCAGTGTGGATGAAGTGTGGCTGTAGTGTGGATGAAGTGTGGATGAATTGTGGATGCAGTGTGGACAAAATGTGGATGCAGTGTGGACAAAGTGTGGGTGCAGTGTGAGTGCAGTGTGTATGAAGTGTGGATGTAGTGTGGATAAAGTGTGGATGCAGTGTGGACAAAATGTGGATGCAGTGTGGACAAAGTGTGGGTGCAGTGTGGACAAAGTGTGGGTACAGTGTGGACAAAGTGTGGGTGCAGTGTGGGCAAAGTGTGGGTTCAGTGTGGGCAAAGTGTGGGTGCAGTGTGGATGAAGTGTGGATGCAGTGTGAACAAAGTGTGGGTGCAGTGTGAACAAAGTGTGGGTGCAGTGTGGACAAAGTGTGGGTACAGTGTGGACAAAGTGTGGGTGCAGTGTGGGCAAAGTGTGGGTGCAGTGTGGACAAAGTGTGGGTGCAGTGTGGGCGAAGTGTGGGTCCAGTGTGGACAAAGTGGATGCAGTGTGGACAAAGTGTGGGTGCAGTGTGGACAAAGTGGATGCAGTGTGAACAAAGTGTGTGCAGAGTGGATAAAGTGGGTGCAGTGTGGACAGAGTGTGGGTGCAGTGTGGACAGAGTGTGGGTGCAGTGTGGACAGAGTGTGGGTGCAGTGTGAACAAAGTGTGGGTGCAGTGTGGACAAAGTGTGGGTACAGTGTGGGCAAAGTGTGGGTGCAGTGTGGGCAAAGTGTGGGTGCAGTGTGGACAAAGTGTGGGTGCAGTGTGGGCGAAGTGTGGGTCCAGTGTGGACAAAGTGGATGCAGTGTGGACAAAGTGTGGGTGCAGTGTGGACAAAGTGGATGCAGTGTGAACAAAGTGTGTGCAGAGTGGATAAAGTGGGTGCAGTGTGGACAGAGTGTGGGTGCAGTGTGGACAGAGTGTGGGTGCAGTGTGGACAGAGTGTGGGTGCAGTGTGGACAGAGTGTGGGTGCAGTGTGACTGCAGCCGGAGCTGTTCTTGATGCCCCTGAATCCCTTGTGATAACCTGCATCACCTCAAGCTAAGAGCCCAAGTAAACTTCCTTCCATTGCATGCCTCAGGCATTTTGCTACAGCAGTGAGGACAGTAATGAAGAAGCCAGCCCAGCCATGTGACTAGCTATCTCCTTCTGTAACTTACTGAATTTTCAAGCTAGGAGACAAAATGAACACTTGCTTTCCTTACTTTATGTCTGTCAGGTGTTTTTTGTTTTTGTTTTTACATCACAAGTAAACTCACCCTTAGTCACCTAAATATTCTAAGTTACTATAGTTCTTTATCTTTACACTGTACAGTTATATCTCTGGTCCTTTTTGTTTTATCTGTGGTCTTTTTGTTTGTTTTAGTGTGAGTCTCTCTATATAGCCCTGGCCGTCCAGGAACTCAGTGTGTATTCCACGCTGGCCTCAACTCACATAGATCTGCCTGCCCCAAGGCTGGGATTAAGGTATGTACCACCACACCTGGCTTTCCTGGTCCATTTTTTAATCAATGTGTGTTAAAGGTATAATGTCTGTGTCTCTATGTTTTATTTTCCTTGCATGAGTATGCCCATTTGCTTCAGAGCCATTTGTTGGAAAGGCTGTCCATTTTATATTGAGTTATCTTTGCTTCTTGCTAGAGAACCTGTGCTTCTTAAACCTGTGTGGCTTCATTTTTTCTGGTGTCCTGGGGGAAGAATACCTCTCCCCTGACTCTGAAGTTGCCCTCCAGGCAGGGGCTGATGGTGGTGCCAAGTGTGGTTCTACTATCAAGGATGTCATTGCTTTGTCCAGAAATACTCAAAATCATTTTAACTAACCACAGGTGCCATTCTTTTTTTTTTTTTTTTCTTAATAGAAAATAGAATCTCTCACACAAGAATCCTAACCACATTTCCCCCTCCCACTCTTCCCAGGCCCACTCCCCGTTCTTATTTCCTCTTCAGGAAAGAACAGGCCTCCAAGAGATGGCAGCCAAACAGGACAAAACAGGATACAATAAAATAAGGCAAAGTCCTCATATGGAGGCTGAACAAGGCAGTACAATATGAGCAATAGATAGGGTCCTAACAGCAGACAGAAGAGCCAGAGACAAACCCACACCCACAGAAACAAATGCCAAGCTCACAGCTACCACTCATGCAGAGGACCTGGCGCAGCCCATGCAGGCCGGGGCTTGATGCTTTGGTCTCTGTGAGCTCACATGAGCCCTGCTTAGCTGATTCAGTGGGCTGTGCTCTCCTGGTGTCCTCCCCTCTGACTCCAGCCCCACACCCCCTTCTGCAGGGCTCCCTGAGCTCTGAGGGGAGGGATCTGATGAAGACCTCCAATTTAGACTCTCTCTCCACAAACTGCCCAGCTGTGGGTCTCTGCACCCACTCCCGTCTGCTGCCGGAAGAGGCCTCTCTGATGGCAACTGCAGAAGGCCAGCTGCCATTCTTCTCCCCTCTCAACACCTCTTTTGATAGGGTTCTTGTGTACAAATAACAGTCAGCCAACACTAAGGGTATCTTTATGTGTGCCAACCTCTGTCCCACACAGCTTTGCATTGACTTAATAAAGCTGGAAAAGAACTGTTTTTACCATTGGTAGGGGAAATATTCTTACCAGCTAGTGTGTGATACTGTTTGTTTTGAGATCTCACTATGTAGCCCAGGCTGGGTTTGAATTCACAGTCCTCCTGCCTCAGTCCCCTGAGTGCTGGGATTATAGGTGTGCCCCACCAGGTCCTGCAAATATTCATGGTAGTTTGTGATGTGCTCAGTGTGCTAAAGGGCACAGTAACCCTGATCTCTGTCTTAAAGGTCGATTCTCTGTGAGTGTCCAGGATTCCATGGGGGATCATAGGAGGGTCCCTCATTCCCTTAGCTCACACGATACTGGGGGGTAAAATAAATTACAGAGTGGATGTTTAACACTTGAAGAGGTCTAGGCGAGGTTAGAGGTCAGGCTCCAGACCAGAATGACGTGTGGTGATAGATTATTTATGACAGATCAGAATGTAAAGCTAGCTATAGCCATAGAAGCTGGGCAGTGATGGCACACACCTTTAATCCCAGGACTCAGGAGACAGGCAGATGGATCTCTGTGTGTCCAGGGTCACCCTGGGCTACACGAGAGTAAATCAGTCTAAAAGATAAACAGAGCTCACACCTTAATCCGAGCACTAGGGAGTATATAAGGAGCTCAGTGCAATCTCAGAGGGCAGTCTAGGATTCTGAAGCTTGGTGGAGAGCAGTCTGAGCATTGGTAGAGGTGAGGACTCTATAGTGGCTAGCTACTTTGTTTCTCTGATCTTCAGCTTAAACCCCAATATCTGTCGCTGAGTTTTTACTATTCATGTAACAATGGCCTACCCATGGGTGATGGTGGTCAAGAATGGGACATTGGCCTTCAAAGGCTTCTTGACTTGTGTGTGGTTAAAAAAAAGCAGGAAGAAGGAAGGAAGGAAAGCAGCCAACTTATCCATGTTGCTGTAGGTCTCAGGTCTTCCTGAGTGTTCCATTGTTATGACATGAACCAGGTTTCATCATTTGTGGAGCCTTTTTTCTCATAGGTTAAGAATAACCCCCAAAGAAACATAGCATGTGGCCTGATATTGCATTACAATTTGCTCATGGTAAATAAAACCCCAGTTTGGCAGCTTTAAAATTTGGTCTTTTCAAAATTGCATTTTATTGATTTCTTTTTATTGTAGAAGCAGGTTTATTTGCTGTGGGAAAGTTATAGAGGATAAGTTTGAAAAGAAAAAAAAAAAAGGAAAATTCCACACCTACATGTTCCTTCTTCGGAGAAAATCACAACAAAGATTTTGGCATCACATCTCTCCCCATGCTCTTTTGTTTCTTACAAATAGGGTCCCAAGTAGCCCAGGCTAGCCTTAAACATCATAGAAAAGCTGAAACTGAACCCCTGATCCTCCTGTGTCTGCCTTCCAAGGGCTGGAATTAAGGTGTGAGCCACCTTGTCTAACTTATTTCTCCACTCTGTTTGCATAACCTTTCTCATTAAAAATGGGATTATATTTTAAATGGCATTTGTTTAGCCTCAAAAACAAAACAAACTTTTCTGCTTAACTCATTGTGTTTTTTTTTTTTTTTCAAAATAATCTGAATGGCTTTTGAATATGCAAAATGTTGACTGGGGATCCTTCTGTTGGGAGGAGACATTGTCTCATGGTACTTGTCATCAGGCCACTAACCACAACAATTACTTGAAATATGACGAGTCTGATACACACTGAATTACAGAGACAGGTCAAAAGTGCACCCTCCCCACAACATACAGTAAATCCTTAGAGATTCCGCGTGGGAATGATTGGGTTCAATACTCTATGCTCTTAAAATTAACGGCTGTCTTTTGAGTTTTAAAAGCACAGCTTTTAGATTTCTGAAAGACACTGCCCAGGTCATCCACTTTTTAGGAGGCTGCACTGTTCTTTGTCTTTGGAGACTTTGCTTTTCAGCAGTGGAAGAAATCTGCTTGTGGTAAGCCTGTCTATAGGAAGACAAATGAGTGTTTCCCGGAAAAGATGACCCTGACCTCAGAGTTCCTGGAAAAGGCCAGTCTTGTCTCTGTTAGCAAATTCTTTTTCAGTGTTTCTAACTTTCTGTCTTTTGGATTTCTCTCTGACCCAATTTAGTAAGTTATGGGTTTCCATCTCATCTATAAGTTAAATAAGTGTTCCTGTTATATATTTTAAAAAACTTTTTTAAAAGGTTTACTTATTTATTATGTATAGTGTTCTCTGTCTGTATGTCTGCCTGAAGGCCAGAAGATGGCACTAGATCTCATTACAGTTGGTTATGAGCCACCATGTGGCTGCTGGGAACTGAACTCAGGACCTCTGGAAGAACAGACAGTGCTCTTAATTGCTGAGCCATCTCTCCAGCCCATGTGTTCCTGTTATATTATGAACCAATCATGAGTCACAATTTTGTCATTTAAAAAGTGTATTTTAGCCATTGTCCTTTAATGGCTGGGGGCGGGGGTCATGCCAAGGTGCCCAGGGAATTCACCTGACAGGGTCAGGTAACTGTTACCAGAGGGGCTCTCTTAAGGGCTGCCGATACAGCCTGTCTCTATATTCAGTTACTTTTCTCATTGCTAAATGAGAAAATAACTGGCAGAGACAACTTATGAGAGATTTCCCTGGGGCTGATGGTTTTAAAGGGTACAACTGCCATGGTGAGGAGAGTAGTGTGGCCAGGACAGCTTTCTCCACAGTGGAGGGACCACGAGGACGTAGGGGACTTTAGACTGGGATCAGAGGTAGGTATAATCCTCAAACAACTGCCCCCAGGGGCTTACATCTTCCAGCTAGGCCCTCAGTCCCACAGGTTTCAGAACACCATGAGACAGAGCTACCAGCTGGCGACCAAGTTTCCAACACAAGAGCCTGTGAAAACTTGTCTAATTCATCACACTCCCAAGTGGCAATGCGAGTGGCTTCTCCTCCCATCGCCCTCTTTACAGATTTTGTCTTTTCTTCTCATGCCCACCAGGCCAATGTTATTCTCCTGGTGACAGCGATGGCTGCAATTGTGCATTTATAGCTTGAGCGTTTAGAATCCCTATGAGGGATGACAGTGATTGTCTTCTATTGTGGAAAGTGTGGAACAGTGGTGTTTGTGGGGCTGCAGTCAGAACCAGATGATCAGCCCGGGGTCCGCTCCTGCGTGGGGTGTGTGGATGAGGGAAAGACTAGCTGTAGATGATAAAGGAGAGACAGAGACGTAGGAGAGCCAGGAGGGCAGATTCAGTCCATACTGAGTGCACCCCAGTTTATTCATACACCAATTTAAGTAATCAGCCAAAGGTGAGGACAATGCCAGAAAACTTCTGTCATTGTGATAAAGGGCAAATAGCAATCACTTCCCTTAATCCTAACGACACTGGTTAGGCTCTTCATAGCTGCACATATCACCTACCCTTCAGGGTGAGAGTAAACCTGTTTGGGCCCAAATCTATTGTTATTTAGATATGAGCAATTCACCACCAAGGCCCGGGCTTCCTGTAGCTAAAGTCTTAGAGACAACAGGAGTGATTTAAGCTTTCTGAATTCATGGCAGGACTGAATGGACTTCCACACACAGGTCTAGGTCTGACATGAAAGGTGAGAGAATTTCTTTTTGTTAGTGTGGCTATTTGGGGCACAAATCAATTGAGACAACCATGCTCACTGGAAAGAAAGGTCTTTGACCTCAGAACCAGTAGACTTTGTGTTTGTGAAAGGTCCTGGGTTCCATCTTCTCCTACATACAATCACCAACCAACCAACCATTAGGTAGTGCTACATGTCAGCAGCCCCTACATATAGTCTTGGTCTGCCACAAAAGCTGTTCCTGGTTCCATATGTGTCTGCCAGTCTATGTGTCAGGAATAATCTAAAAGCTTTTTACACCAACAGCAACTGAATTCTGTAGATATTATCTTGAATATTTTACTATGACATTTGTTTGGGTTGTTTAAAACCTTCAGCAAGGGCTGGAGAGATGGCTCAACCATTAAAGGCTAAGCTCATAATCAAAAATATAAGGTAAAACCTTTGGCAAAATCTAAGAGTTACTTAGTAGCCATGGATCACTTAACACCAAATGATATATGATACCTACATAAATTATTATTTGTGTGTTACATAGAGTTTTATGTTTCATATATTATAGAGAAGCTCTAGTTTTGAGGTATGCAAGATGATTAGTCTACATTGTTGACTGGATTTGGAGTCACCTAGGAGACACACCTATGGCTATGTCTGTGCGGGAGTTCCCAGAGAAATTTAACTTGGGAAAGACTCACCCTCAATCTGGGTGGTGCCATCTAAAAGGGAAAAGAGGGGAAGCTAGAAGGGTACCAGGATTCCCCTCTCTCTGCTTACTGTTACTGAAGCTTCCCTGCCACAGCAGACTCTATCTAACCCCTCAGACCATTGCTAAAATAAAACCTTCCTTAAGTTGCTTCCTTCAGGCATTTTGTCACAATGAGGGAAAAAAAGTAACAGCAGCCAAGTCTGTCTGCTGTCTGTCTGTCTGTCTGTCTGTCTGTCTATTGTTTGCAGCAAGTCTCACTGGAACCCAGACTGGTCTAGAGCTTGCTGTGTGGCCAAAGATGACTGAGAATTTCTGGTCCCTCTGCTTCAATCTTTGGAGTACTGGGATTCCTGGTACACTCCACCACACTTGGATGAAGATATGCATTGCTGTTACTTTCAAAAAGTTGAAAAGGGTTATGTTCAGCCATGCAAAGTTGTATTATATGTGACCTTCAGGAAATACATATGTTACAAACATGTCTTAGTTTTCTAGCCATCAATTTTCTTTGTGAAATAGAAATTACTTTGGTTGTTGGCTATCATTGATATGTGAGAAGGTTCTAGAGACAATAGTAAAAAAATGTAAGACTGGGTACATACTTAGAAGAGGGAGGGAGAGAGTAGTAGTAATAGTAGTAGTTGTTGTAGTTTTTCCTAATGCAGCATTTCTCAGGCATTCTGGTCTTAGGACCCTTTTCATATAGTAAAAAATATTGAGGGTACCAAAGAGCTTTTGCCCAGATGGGCTAGAGTTATTAATAATCAACATACAGAAAATTAATTCAGAATTTTAAACAAAGTTTGTTGGAAATGATGAAGTCACTGCATGCTAACTTATTTTATGAAAAACACTATGTTCTCCACAAAAATAAGAAGTGGCATCATTTCGTTCTTCCAAATCTTTTTAATGGGTAGCTGAATAGAAGATTGCAGGATTCACATATCTGCTTTGGCATGCAATCTCATTCCTCATGAGTCTTACAGTCTCATTCAATGCTCAAAAGAAAATAAGAGGGGAGAGTCAATGTTTGCTTATGATTATGTAAATAGTTTTGCCCTCATGAACCCCACTCACCCAAGAGGGTCTTGAGGACCCCTTTGAGGACCTTTGGATGACACACATCAAGTGTCAGTTTGTTCCAGAACATAAATGACCATAATGAAGGGAAGAATTAAGAAGTGGTTTTTATTTGCGTTAATCACAGACAGCTGTGCCCAAGAAGATGCTGCATGAATATTTCCTTGGAAAGAAGGCAGACACTTGCCTGAAGCAGAGAGAGAAAGGCAACCCCCTGCTGTTGATGTTCTGAAGCCCCAGGACTCGGAGGGAAGAGACTGGGGTGTGGTCAGTTGGTTCAGAAGATCATGAATGTGAACAAGTCTTCAAGCTTGGACATGAAAAAGATTTTCAGGTGTGGCAGGGATGAGATGCTCTTGTGGGTACCAGAGAGGGCCCCATGACCTGCCCTTGCCCCTCCCATTCTTGTGGTGAGTATAACAGACTACCCTGATGAAACCAGCCAACTTAGAGCAGAGATTCCTCCACCCCCAGAGAACCATAATTCCCTGCGATGAAGCTGATGCCACTACTCTTGCTCCAACCGAATAGTGCGTGGAATAAAGATTGAAATTCTGAGGCTTGCATGGTGGCTCGCTTGGTCAAGAGTCTCTGCAAGCATGGGAACCTGGGCTTGGATCCCAGGCATCCATGTAAAAAGCCTGGCATGGTGGTGTGAGTTTACCATCTAGTGAAGCTGGACTGTCTGTAAGGGATCTCTAAGTGAGAGCCTGGGCAGCCACTTTGGGTGTGGGAAGCAGGGGAGGGCCTGCTAGCTGCAGTTCAGAATTGGAAGGCAACAGGGAAGAAAGTTGAACTTGTCAAGCCCCTAACAGCACCCCAGTGGAACACTATCTAGTCCAAGGAGGGACTTCATGGGCTCAGCCTATATGCATAGAGGGAGAGCCACCCAACCTGTCCTGGGTCCTTCTTTGCTCCTAAGACAAAGGTTTTGCTTATTTGCTGCAGTGCCTGGGATGGAGTTAGTTTTCAAGAACATGATTCCCTATATCCCACTGGCATGCCATTGTGTCACAGGCTTTCCCCTTGTGTTGATTCTTGAGTGGGGCACCAATGCCTTTCCTGCTACAGAGATGCCCAAGACTGAGGAAGTCAGGTGTGGGTCGATTGGGTATATCTTGGCCTGTGTTACAAATATGGCTACCACTTGGTGCTAATCCTATGCTAGGTGTTTTATCAACACTAAAGTTCAGCAGTGAGTTTCAGCTCTTCTTGCTGAGACTTGCAGGCTACAGTCCTGGTCAGTCACAGAGAAGGAGGCCACTAGTGTCACAAAGTTCAGCAGGGGAGAGGGCAGCCCACCCAGGGAATGTGGCTTTTCTTGTGATACTGCATGTAGGGGACTTCAGTGGGATGTGGCTGACTATAGTATTCAGGTTGTATCAGGAGGCTAGAATTAAGAAGTGGACCTGTTGGTATCCAGGGGTCTGAATCAGGTTTGCTTTTGTTGCTTAATTAAAGAATCAAAGGACAGGAGATATCTCAGCACTTTGGGCTGCAGGGAAAGTCTCAGACGTGGCAGATGGGAAGAACAAGTGGGAAAAAGTTATTAAAGGTGGAGGAGCTGGGGCTGGAGGGATGGCTCAGTGGTTAAGAGCACTGGCTGTTTTTCAGAGGACCCAGGTTCAATTCCCAGCACCACATGGCAGCTCACAGCTGCTTATAACTCCAGTTCCAGGAGACCTGACATCCTTAGACCAATGCACATAAAAAATAAAAAAAAATATTTTTTAAAAGGTGGAGAAGTATACAGACACAGCAACCAAGGCACAGAAAAAGACCTCTGTGCAGAGCCAAAGTCCTATCTTTCCTGGAGGCACCTCCCGGTCTTGTTCTGGCCTTCAGGGACTGGCTCTGTCTCTGACCTTTGTGGCATGATGCTGGGCCATGGTAATAGCAGCAACAGGCTGGGATGGTTGCTTGCTTCTCTGGAACAGGCCCATGAGCTCTTGGGTTCTGCTTTACCCTTCTGGAAAATGGGGCCAGTCTTCCCTGCACAGTTCCCCAGGGTGCCACTGAGGATGTGTGTGAAAACCTTTCTGGAAACCAGAGAGAATTGTCACATGTTGGCGACTATGCTGATATCGAAGGTAGTTAGTAGATGAAATGGAATTTTCCTCAGTAGCAGCTTCTCAGAAGTTTAGAAAAACCTTATTTTTGAAGTGCTTTGATCTGCTAGGCAGGAAGACACCAAGTAAATTCTAGACATCACAGCACATTAGTCTGTTTGGCCATTGAGAGTGACCAATCCTGTTCAAAAGCTAGTGACAACCATTTGGAATTGCTTAAAACCCCTGAGCTCCTGGCCCTGGGCCTGGCCCCCTTTTTGTCCCATACTTCCTCCTCATGTGTGACTCTGAAACCAGGGTCCCCATGTCGGTGATTTGAAGCAGAAACGCAGTTTGTGTCACCATGCTGCTCGCTCTGTCCCAGGCTGTCCTCTCCTGGTTAGTGTGTGTGTGTGTGTGTGTGTGTGTGTGTGTGTGTGTGTGTGTGTGTGTGTGTATGGGGGGGGTGCATACACTAGTGTGTGAAAGTCAGGGAGTGACTTGTGGGAGTCTCAGGCTTGGTGGCAAGCACCTTTACCTGCACAGCCGTCTCACTAGCCATGCCCTGGTAATTATCGCTGCATCTTGGATCTACTTGATTAGCCTAAGGTAACTAACTCAGCCTCTGAGAATTCTAGTACTACAGAGTAATGACGACGGAAGCAGACACTGTCCACTCAACTCACCAGGCACTTTCTCATCCTTATGAAAACACAGTTCCAGCCGGGAGGGTCTGTCGTCATTAAGATAAGGGGATTCTGGTCTGGGTCATGGAGCTACAAGGTCAAAGTCGGGGCTCCACCCTGTCACTTACATGCTTCATTATTTCTTGAGGAAAGGGTGATTCTTCACACCCTCTCACAGTTGTGACCAGAAGAAAGAAATATCAGCTCACATGAAAGTTCTGGAAACATAGAAGGTTCTGGGTTAATGTGTTCTGCCTCTAGACTTTCTCATGGTTCTTATTAGCTAATATCTGCTGCCAGTGTGATGGTCTAATGGTGTTTATTTTCTCCCACAAATGCCCTGATGTTTCCCTTTCTTTGAATTTTTAGATTAGAATTTTAAAAAATTGAGTTTCCAGGTGATGCCTTCATATCATACTTTGTATTTCCCTAGCCTTCTCCCATCTCTCTTCTCCCTATTGTGTGTTGCTGGATTTTCTTTGTCCTGCCAGCCTAGTTTTACAGCCACCTCAACTCCAATGAAATACAAGCTTTATTAATTATAAAAATGTTGGCCAGTGGCTTGGGCTTCTTATTGGCTAGCTCTGTCTTAACTATCAACACATTTCTATTAATCTAAGAATTTTCATGAGGTCTTTGGCTTACGGGAGAACGCCTGGCTTGTCCTCTCTTCCTGATTTCACATGGCGTCTTTGTTTGCCTAAATTTCCCAGAATTCTCCTCATCTCCTAGCTCTCCTTGTGTTGCTTTTGTCACCTTGGAATTAGGGTGGAGCAGTGGCATTTCAGGTATCTTGACTCACCACAGGGTCTACATTCCTTATTGGACACAGAATCCTTTCTCTGCAGATTCCAGCAGGACCACCTTCTGCCCTGGGCTCCCTGCTCACAGGGGGCTCAGGGTCCAGCCCTCCTGCTGGTGTCTTCACTTGAATGGCCCCAGTTGCTGCATTATGGCTGCTGGGTTCATGCTTCACTTTCTCTCCCATTCCTCCACATGGGGGTGGGTGGGAGGGGAGGGCACTCTGGGATGGCCCAGGGTCCATTTCTGTGGTCACACCTCATATGGTTTCTGCAGCTTCCTCTATACTGTGGAGGTTCTGGTGGCGGTAAGAGTAGTGTTGTCTGCCAAGGCTGCCATCATGAAGAGCTGCAGAAGTATCACTGCCACAGTGAAGAAGTCCAGGGCTAGAGGCTGCAAGCCTGAGGCCAAGGACTTATCAGGAAGGATCTCTCCTGAGGCACTTCCTTGGTTTGCAGAAGGCCATCTTTGCCCGAGTCATCATATGGTTTCCCTCTGTCTCTGAATAGCCTTCCTCTCCTTGAAAACACGTCACCGTCCTTGGTCATCAGGAAAAGCCTAAGCAAGACTATACAGAATTTTTTGTCTTTAATTAGAATGGCTATTGTCAAGGCAACACATAGACAGAGAGACACACACACATGAATAAACAGACACAGAGACAGACACAGACAGGCAGAAACACACAGAGACAGATAGAAATGGATACACAAAAGACACACTAACATACATATAGACAGACATACAGACAAATAGATACACACACATGCTAATGAGGAAGTGGGGCTGATGAAGAGGAATCTTTTTACTCTCTTAGTAGAAATGTAAATTAATGCAGTCACTATGGAAATGGAAGGTCCTCCAAAAAACTTACACTAAAAATAGAACTACCATATGGTCCAACTCTAGTACTCCAAGTATATACTAAAAAGCACCTTAAGTCAGCACAGCACAGCACAGCACAACACAGCACAGCACAGCACAGCACAGAGACACTTGCACTCCCATGTTTATGGCTACAATATTCACATAGTCACCTTCTAGAATCCACCTATCAGTCCACCAACAGATGAACAGACACAGAAAATTCAGTAACATACAAAAGAATTTTTGTACATAAAGGAAAATAAAATGATGCAATTTCCAGGAAAATACATAGAACTGGAGATTGTCATGTTCAATAAAAGAAGCCAGATTCAGAAATACAAATATTGCATGTATTTTTCTTTTAGGTAAATTTATATATATATGCATATATATAAAGTCACAGGGCAAATGCAGTCAAATTATATTATACACATAAGTGAAAATCTCATAATAAAATATATGCATTTATAGATTATGCATTAATTAATAACATGCATTAATTAATTCTCATTATAATGACATCAGCCCCATTGGATTGGGACCCACTCTATTGACCTCATTTTACCTCAATTGATTTAAAGACTCTGTGCCTAAGTACAGGCACGTTCTGAAGGTACTGAGGATTAGGCCTTCAATATCATGGATTTTTAGGGAACAATTTGATCCATAACAAGGGCCAAGAGAATATTTTAGAGGAATCCCCCAAGCCAGTCTAATAGGTTTTCTGTAATGCGATAATAGGTTTCTCTGCTGACACAGTAAGCCAGATCAAGCCAAATTGAAAAAATAAAAGAACAGGTTCATTTGAGCAAAGCAACTACATATACATATACATATACATATACATATACATATACATATACATATACATATACATATACATATACATATACATATACATATACACATATATACATATGCATACATACATATCCTGTAGGTGAGGGGTGATGTGTCTTCCACAAGCTGGGTTTGTGCCCAAGTATGGTCAAAAGCTGACCGCTTTAGGTGGGGTCTTGGGCTACTGGCAACTTCAGGGGAGGAGCTGCAACAGATGCAAAGATTCGGAACTAGGCTTTTTGGTGCCTTTGTTGGAAATTCTCTGAGAGGGCAGGGTTTGGAGAGACAGGGATGGGGCTTTCTGG
This sequence comes from Cricetiscus sungorus, assembly GCA_030556225.1. Taxonomy (NCBI): domain Eukaryota; kingdom Metazoa; phylum Chordata; class Mammalia; order Rodentia; family Cricetidae; genus Cricetiscus; species Cricetiscus sungorus. Next base: position 72,328,741 of record JANBXA010000651.1, read on the forward strand.
ATCAAACGGGTGTTACAAGCAGTTTTCCCACCAGCCTGGTCCCACAGCCGCATCAGCCCCCAAATAACACAGAGATGCTGTATTAGATATAAAGCTGTTGGCCTGTTACTAGCGTTTTTATTAACTAGCTCCATCTTAATTATTAACCCATTTATATTAATCTAAGTGTTTCCACGTGGTCTTATCTTACCAGAGAGAGGGTTAAGACTTCTTCTCTCAAGTCCCTACATCTTGAATCCTCCCCTATATCTACCAGAATCCTCCTTCTCCTAGTCCCGCCTATCTTGCTTTCCTATCTGCCAACAGTGCTTTATTCATTAACCAATAAGAGAAACATATTTACAGAATGACATCTCCCATCAAATGGGAGTGAGCTGTAGGTTCCAGTCCAACACAGTTCTCTGTCAGGGCAGTGTCAGAGGACAGGCAAAGAACAGGTCCCCAGCAGCCTCCATATCTTCTAACGTGGTCACAAGAGCTTTGGCCCTTCTTTCCTTAACAGTAGTCAGGAGTTGAGCACTGATGACCAAGTCCTTAAGAGCCACAGAATGGTTAAGGAACACTTGGTGGCAGGTGGTGGCAGTGGCCTGATGCCTTCTCCTTCTGGCTACTTTGCATAGCATGATATTGAAGGTCTCACAGCGGTCTCTGTTTTTATAGGGATGCCTATCTTGCCAGAGAGGTTTGAGGTCTGTTGTGCAGTCTCAGTGGAGAGAGTGAGAAACAGTTGATGAATAGACTACCTTGGGAGGTACTGAGCCAGCTCCCAGTCAGTAGAGGATCCAAGCAGAGGCCAGACAAGTTACAGGAGAGGAGGCTCAGGCACAGGTGTGAGTCTAGACTGGAGGCCTGGAGGCCTGGAGGCCTGGAGGCCTGGAGGCCTGGAGGCCTGGAGGCCTGGAGGCCTGGAGGAGGTTTTTCCAAGCTGGGGTATTTAATTATTTAATTTTAAAATGTATTTATTATTATTGTGTAGAGTGGGTGAGAGGGAGTAGGCGCATGTGCCACAGTCATGTATGCAGAGACTGGAAGACAATTTTATGAAGTCAGTTCTTTTTCCTCCACCTTATGTGGGTTCCGGGGATAAATTCAGGTAATCAAGCTTGCAATTTAAGTGCCTTTACAGTTGGAGCCATGTTACTTGCCCCCACACTGAGCCTTTGAGTCTGGGAAAATGCTTGAAAAGAGCAGATTATCTGCAGAGCCCCTTGCGTTTTGTGGTGCAGTCTAGCTCCAGTTTGGTATTAGCTGCTCCCTGTTCCTTGCTGTAGTTTCCACGGAAAGCTTGCAAGCACCAGGATGTCATGGAAAGCAGAAAGCAGGGCTGTGTTTTCATTTCTCTGGTGTAACTATGTGTGTCCAATAAAGCAGAGAATGAGTGTCCCTCTTCTCTCCCCCACCCCCCAACGACTCTTTTTTGGTTAAATTTTGATTTCTCAAGGACCAGGGTCAAATACTTTGCCTTTCTCTTCACTATGTTAATCACATCCTACATCCTGGGGGCAGAGCAGTTGCCAGGCCCATAGTGTAAAGAGAGAAACAGAGATGGGGGTTGGGGTTGGAAGGTTGGAGGGGTGGGGGGTGTTGGTTGGGAGAAAAAAAAAAGAAAAGAAAAGAACAGGACAACTGACTCACACCAGCATCCATTGTCTTGTTTAACCATGGGAGCAAGAAACTAAATGATGTTGGATTGAGGGACCGGCCCAGTGCAATCAGAGGTTTCTCTCCTGCCTCACATTTCCCAAATAACCACTTAATATTACTTATAAGTGCTTGGCCAATGGCTCAGGCTTTTCACTAGTTAGCTCTTACATGTAAAGTTCCTTATTTACACTCTTCCACGTGCCAGTACCATCTTGCTCTCTCTGCCTCTGCCCTTCTTCCCATCATCCTTAGTTTGGTTGCCACGCCTATTTCCTGCCTGGCTATTGGCCAACCAGCATTTTATTAAACCAATTTAAGTGACAAATCTTTGTAGTGTACAAGAGGACTAGTCCACAGCAGCTCAGTCCATACCATAGAATTCCCACCACAAAAGAACGAGGGCCTAAGAGCAGATCTCCAGCTCCCATTTAAAAGCCAGGCATGGTGGTGCACATTTATAACCCCAGTGTAGGGGTTGGAGACAGGCAGATCTGAGGCTCCCTGGCCAGCCAGTCTAACAAAAATGAGAGCTCCAAGTTTAGTGAAAGATCATGTCCCCAAATAAATAAATAATACTGCAGGAAGGGAGGGGGGAGAACAGGTGGGAATCCATAGATGTCTCAGTGTCAGCTACTGGATTCCACTGGACCACAGTGGCAAGCACACCTGCATACTTATGTATACATATGCACACACAAGAAAGACAGAGGGAAGGAAGGAAGGAAAGGAAGGAAAGGAAGGAAAGGAAGAAAACATTAAGTATTTTTGGTGTCAACCCTTCCCTCTAATCCCCTTACCTTGGGTTTATTTTGACTGAAATGAACATGCATGGATCAGACCTCTGGGACTAAAAGATTTCTAAAACAACAGATGAATGAAACTCGAACTCTATTGCGTATAAAATAACATGCATTCCAGCCGCATCCATCCATCCATCCATCCATCCATCCATCCATCCATCCATCCATCCATCCATGCATGCATGCATCCATTTGTTCATTCAGTGTTTATTCTAGGAGACCTGGGACAGGAGTTGGGAAGACAAACACATGCAGAGGCTCTGTGTTGCAAGACCCTGAGGTCCAAACAACTGCAGCTAAAAGGCTTTTCCTTTCTTTGGGTCTGTCTTCATTCTTAATGGAGAGTGAATGCAGGATAGTCTCAAAGTTCCATCTATTCTAATTTTCGAATCATTTGTTTTCTGAATTTAGACTATCGAGTGTGGTTGCTTAGCTCTTCTGAGAATGGCACATGTGTCTCCTTTGTCACATAACTGACTTCATTTAGGACCTTGAAATGAATTGTAGTATGGGCTTCTCAGGGTTAATACTCCATATCCGGGCAATTGGTGTCTGCCCTGTGAAGTCAAGGGTGCATCCTATTTGTCAGCAGCAGTTACGTTGGTCTTCAGCCATGTTTATCACACCCTGATTTTCTCTGCTGGCTGAAGACTCAAGATTCACGTTTTCACTCCCCAGGTGCTGCCCTGCCCCACTCCGCACCCCCTGAGAAGTTGGATTCTCCAGAAAGCTGTTATCTGATAGGGAATGAATGTAGCATTTGTGGTTTGCTTATTTTTGGGGATAACTACCTTGTCAGAAACTGGTGTTCTTATAGGCCTAAGCTCACTAAGGTAACCTGCTTTGACTTTCAATTTGCAGTGCTCCCTAAGGCAATCTTGTAGGATGCAGGAGATTTACTATACTTCCTAGTCTTGGGGGATTCATGAGGTGGCAGCCTGTCATAGAAGCCAAGACTATGTGTAGCCTGTGGTAGTTAGTGTTAAATAGCATGTTGATAGAATTTAGAGGGACCTCTGAGAATGTCTGTAGGGAATTATCTTGACTGCATTAATTGAGGCATGAAGCCCCCTCCACCATGGGTAGCACCATTCCCTAGCCACTGAGATCTTAGACTGTGTAAGTGAAGAAAGGGAAATGAGCAGTATACATTCAATGCTGTCTTCTGAGTGTGGATAGGATGTGGCCAGCTGCTACAAGGCCCTGCTGCCGTGATAGACTTGAACTACAAACTAAAATAGTCTCTTCCTCTCTTAATTGCTTTTGTTAAGGTGTTTTATCACAGCAACTGGAAAAGAAGCCAAAACACAGCCCCTTGCAGGCAGGTCTTCTTCATGGGTTGTGGAGCTAAGCCAGCGTCCGGAAGAGGAACCCACATATCTCCTATGGCCATCACAGATCTCCTCCACCCAGTCTTGTCCTTCTGAATTGAAGCGGCTCTTGTCCCTGACTTCCTCTACTTGGCTGAAGCTGTCAAAGGCACAAAGTGTGCCTTGGGACTGTGAAAACCCTCCTCCCTGGGCTCAGCATTGGGTACCTGGTATACCTGTTGCATCTCAGTGACACCAGACATTCATTGGTGGGAAGAGAGCCATGTGCTTTGTGTCTGTGGAGTGTTATCATACTTACTCGCAAGCTTCCCTGGTAGTTTTGGAATGATGCAGAATCCAAAGACTGGGAAATGCCCCCAAGGACCAAGCTGAAGCAAAGTCAAGAGGGCTGACCTACAAACTCAATTCTGAAGAAAAAAACCCCATCAATTTATTCCTGGGACATATGCTGAATATTTTCTGGTCCATCACAAAAAGGTGCACATTATAACCCATGGATACCTTTATGATGGAGACTCATGTCATCCAAGAGCTCCAGTCTCCAGGAACAACAATGTGACGTGAAGAATCCCTGCCTTTTGAGTTTAGCTATGGAAAGGAAGTAAAGATGCCAGGTAGGTATGGCAAAAATGTTGTCAGAATTAGAACCAGCCTCATCACTGTCCCAGCAATGCCTGGTACCTTTGTCAAGGTACAAAGAGCCCCAGCCCTGGGACAGCTCCTGTGAGGGCCTCCCAGGAAAGAGAAGAAACGGGGCCTCCAGATATGTCTCTGTGGCTTTGACGAAGACTTTGACCCAGGTTGTTCTCTGTTGTCTCTTGGCCTCTTGGCATCTTTTGCTCCTTTCCCTGGTTGACCTCATTGTCATGGAAACAGAACCTACCAACTTGCTGGAAGGCAGAACAGGAGTAGTTATCTCAGGGTTCCTGGAGTTGCGTTTCTCAACTCTGAATCAGTATGGCATGTCCATGTAACTCATGGAAATAGAACTTCATGGAAATCCCTGCTGTTTTCCAGAAAGCACACTTGTAATTTCAGCACTTGACAGGTTCAATTCAAAATCACCCTCGACTCCATCAATTCAAAATCAGCTACATAGTGACTTCAAGAATACCCCTTTATTAAAAGAAAACAACAAAAAAGTTGTGCTCGTGCTTTCTTTTTATTTCATATTAATGGTTCACTTACATTTTGATGATTTGCATATATGCTGTGGTATTTGTAGGTTCTACCATGAAAATATTAAATAAAGCATGCTTACAATTAGCAAGCAAGAATGCACACACGTGCCCAAGAATTAAAAATGAGAGAAGTTCTTGGGTGATTCCATGTCCTTCCAATGTCTCAACCTCTGGCTTAGTTCCCTAGTTCATCATCTATGACACACAGGTCCTGGAGGTGTTGCCATGGTCACAGTCATCCCTTCTGACTGCTGCAATCTGCCCTGTTTCATGGAGGACAGATGCTCTGAAACATCTCGTCTGTTCTGTCTTCCAGCCAATGCCAGCCTGCCCTTACCCAGGGTACATGGTGTCTGATGGAAGAAGGGCATGCGCCCCTGTACATGAAAACATACATATACACACATACATGGGAAAAAATGAAGCAAAAGAGAGAAAACCACAGGCTAATAACTAGTTAGAACCTTCATCAGAGAGAACATCTCCCCATCCCAACCAGAGTCAGGTAAAATCTCCAAATTTCTTTTCCCAAATAGCTATAGCAAGAAATCATGAACTACCACAACACTTGGGTAGTTTCCATTAGTTGCCAATGCCTTTTAAAAATGGAAGTTCATTTTCCTTATTTCTAGTTAAGCCATATACTTCCCTTCTGGGTTTATAGAACTCTTGTCGTACACTACCAGTCCCCAAATCATCTCTCACAGATTTTGACATGTTGCCCCACAGAATCTATGATGTTTTGCCTGAATATAATGTACATCTATGTACCTCCTGTATGCCCCATGCCTGCAGAGACCAGAAGAGAGAACCAGATCCTTGGAACTGGAGTTACAGATGGTTGTGAGTCACCATGTGGGTGCTGGGAATTGAACTAGGTCCTCTGCAAGAACAGCCAGTGCTCTTAAGCACTGAGGTATCTGTTCAGCCTGGGTCCTTTTTAGAGGAGGTCTTATGTAGCCCAGGCTGGCCTCAGACTCATTACTTAGCCAAGGATGACCTTGAGCTTCTGATCCTCCTGTCTTGGCCTTCTGAGCTCTGTGATCACAGATGGGTGCCACCAACCCAGTTTATATGATGCTGGGGACTAGACCTAGGACCTTCTGCACACTAGGTAAGGACTCGATAACAAGTGAGCTATATCCCTAGTCTATAACCTACTTTAAAAAGAATAGTGATAGTCAAGTAATTGAAGACATGTTTTCTCTCTTTAGTTAAAGAAATAAGAAATTTGTTAGTTTTCTGGGATCTTAGGGAGCATGATTAATAAGCTAAGGACATTGACACAATGCATACTAAATGTCAAGAGAGCTTTGTAAAATGAATGCATTGGCCCCCCACCACTAGGTAAGGCATGGAAACAAAGCTTAGGTTAGCAGAACACATTTACATTAGCTAAAGGACTGAAATAAATGCCTTCAAAGATATCTTTGGTCCCTGAAAGTCTGAGATGAATCTGGGCTAAATGTAAGGGTTGGGGGACAAAGACAGCTCAGGTGCCATCATAGAGGACCTTTTAGCTCAAAGGAAAAAACACCTTGAGACACAGTGTCTTGGATTTAGTGTGACCCTGGAAAGTGCCATGGTCTGTCTTTTCACCACTTGGAGCCTCTCTGCCTCTCACACCCCCTCCCCCCAAGGTGGAGACTTGGGTACCCTTTGGCTTTTCTCCCCCCCAGGACCACAGCCCTGGAAAATTCCACAACTGTGCACAACTAAAACTCAGCTCTCACAGCCCATGCAAAAGCTCAGAGCGGCAGACCCTAGAAGCTCAAGCCCAGCTAGCAAGTCCAAGGTACACTGGGATAAATGGGAACGACTGTTTTCTTTTGAAAAAGCAATCACTTTTTAAGTCGCTAAATGCCAATAGTGTTTGAAAGGTGCTAGCCGGGGCTGGGGAGGAAGGTACTTAGGAAACAGGGTAGTTGGGAGCCCACTGGATGGGGTGAATTAAGCCAAGTAGACTGGAGTCAGGAGGGATGCTGGTAGACTCCAAGGTAGTTAAGACCTTGTCTTGAATCAGATTCCAGGGACATGGATTGAAAGGTTTGCAATAACCGAGGTTGCAGAAATAACTTAAATTGATCCTGGAAACAATCAGGAATCAACCTCTTCCCTCGGGTATCACAAGGGCCAGCAATATTGGCCCCGTGTAGGTGGGGGAGGGTAGATAAACCGTTGGTAAACCACTCTGCTGCTCTTCAAAGTGCAGCTGATTTCCAGAGATCTGTCTCCTGTAAATGATGTGCTGTCTGCCATCGTGAGCACACTTGGGTGGGAGATGGGGAGTTGGCTAAAGAGCCTTATTGCTGTATCACTGGACAGATGGACCCATCCCTACTCTCACCCAGGGAGAGGGATGTCCTATGGGATGGAGAGTTGAGGCTTGCCACATGAGCTTTGAGCATTTAAAAAAACTACATAAAAGAATTGCAATATTTAAGTTGGGCGTAGTGGTGGCACACACCTTTAATCCTAGCACTCAGGAGGCAGAGGCAGGTGGATCTCTGTGAGTTTGAGGCCAGTCTGGTATATAGAGTGAGCTCTAGGACAGCCAGAGCTACATAGACCCTGACTCAAAAAACTATAACAAAATAAGCAAACAAACCAAAAAAAGCCCCCCAAATGCAATATTTATCCAGAATATGAGGTTTGACACAAAATAGGTCATCTAATTCTGGAGTGGCATGGATGGTGGACCTGAAGGTCTAATTTTAGCCATGGCTTGTCTCTGAAAAGTACTTGAAATATGTACTTATAGAATTATGTGGCTATTCAAAACTTAAAAAATTTACAAATAATTGCATCTTGTAATTTCTTAAGCAGAATGAATGCCCAACATTTATAATAGCTTTAAATATGAATCTACCCAAGTGTCCAATACAACTTTGGCTACATCCATGCAATGGAATATTTTGTATTTGTTTCCTGGTGCCTATAGGGAATTGGTTTCAGGATCTCATGTGGATGGATACTTAAGTCCCTTATATAAAATGGCATAGTATTTTGGCTTGACATAGTGGTGAAAGCCTGCTTGGGAAGCTGAGGCATGAGGCTAGCCTGATCTACAGGAGAAAGGACTATTCTTTGTTTGTTTAAAGAAGAATATTTGCAAATAACCCACATATATCTTCCATATACACAACTTTATCTCCATGTCACTTTAATGCATAACACAATGTAATATGGTCGTTACAGTTGTCTGGAAGAATAAGTCACAAGAAAAAAAAATCTGTAAATGTTCAACACAGATGCCCTTTCCCCTAAAACCCTCTTTTGACATTGTTTGAAACCAAGGAAGCAGAGCTCATGTAGAGGGTGTCTACACAGCCATGAGAATTGATCTCATAGATATAGGAGACTCGGGAGAACACATCCTCTACCATTTCTTCTAACAACAGCCTGCACTGATCTGTAGTCAGGATTCCTACCCTTGGCAAAGCAAGCATCTGCTAGGGCCCAGAGCAGGCCTCTGAGAAGCTGGAAGTGTCTGAATATCCACCTGAGCACTGTTATATCGGTGTTTCAGGGCTGTAAAGTTGTGATTTGTGATCATTTTTCAAAGGTAAGCAAATATTTCAATTAAAGAATTAATGGGGTTGAGGAGAGGGCTCAGCTGTTGAAGTGCTTGCCACACAAACACGAGGACCCAAGTTTGTATCCCTGACACTTAAGTAAGAAGCTGGCTATTGCCTATGTACCCATAACCCCAGGGCTATGGTAGGGAGGCTAGAGAAGTGGATTGCTGTGGTTTGCTCAGGGGCAGCCAGCTCTAGTTTCAGGAAGAGGTCCTGTCTCAAGGGAATAAATAAGGTGGGGAGTGATAGACTAGGACACAGGGCATCCTCCTCTGACTTCTGCACACACAGATACAAATGTCTATACTATCAAAGTAGAAACAAACAATACACACATGCACTCATGCACATATGCACCAAAGGTGGACAGCAGTCAAGGAAGGACACCTGATATCATCAACCTATAGCTTCTAGGCCCACATGCATACACCTACACTGTCAAAGTCCATACAGCACACACACACACACACACACACACACACACTTTTTAGTGGAAGTTTTTTCAATTCCTGGAAACAATACTTTTCAAATAGATTCAACAGGGGGGTGGAGGCTAGATCACAGGATGCCACCTGGAAAAAGCTGGCTACTCTTGTGGAGTGAGTAAATGAAAGTCATTGAGGTGTTCTGGATTTTCAGTGCCTGTAGGTGGCTGATGGGAAAGGACCCTCTCTAGAAGGTGGCATCTGAGACCTCAGAGATGGGAGATCATGCATGAGAACCAACTGAAACTATATACAGAAACAGATCCATAGGGGCTCAAACCCCAGAACCATCAGACCCAGCCAGAAACAGCTAAGTTTACATCATTAATGAGAGAAAGGGGCCAGACTTGGAGTTCTCAGCAGGGAATGAGAATCTATTAAAAAGTAACATGAAAAATTTAAAAGGGATGGTGGGCATGGTAGTGTCAGGTATGGTGGTGCATGCCTACAACTCCAGCACCGGGGAACAGTGGCCGGAGAATAAGCTCAAGTATATTGACCACACAGCAGGCTTGAGTCCAGCCTGGGCTAGGTGAGACCCTGTCTCAAAAACAAAACAAAACAGCAGCAACAAAAAAGAACCAAGTAATAACTATAGAACTAATAAACTCAAAACAAACCTTACAACAACTAAAATTAAGAAAGAAAATGGACAAAGGACAGAACTAGGTGACACACACCTTTAATCCCAGCACTGGGAGGCAGAGACAGGAAGATCTCTGTGAGTTCCAGGCCAGCTAGGGCTACATAGTGAGAGCCTGTCTCCAAATAGAACAAAACGAAATGAAAAGAGTAAAGTTTAAAGGTAGATTAGGAATTATGAAGTGGGCAGAAGAAATAATATGAAAGCATTGAAGGGGGTGCGGAGGAAAGGCCTGAAGAGCAGGTGACTTGGGGATTCAGGAGAGGCGAGAGACTGGGGAAAGGCGATATTTGAAGAGATAATGGGTGAGCATTGATGAAAAGACATCAGTCCATATTCAGAAGCCCAAGCAAAAAAAAAAAAAAAAAAAAAAAGCCCGCATTTAGACACAACATCATGACACTGCAAAACACCAGGAACAAGGAAAAATCTCTGAAGAAAGGATAAATCAAGGAGATAGTATTAGCTTCAAAGAGTAATGGTTGGAGTGACATCTTAACAGCAAAAACAGAACCCAGAAAACTGTGGCGTCAGCTTTCTCACGTCAGGAAAGAAAACTGCCAGAACAGGATTCTATACAGTTAGGAAAGTCATCACAAACAGAGAGATGGGCAGAAGCACAGAGGCAAGAGAAGCAACACTTTTGAAAGTTAAAACGCAGATGGACAAGTAGACACTGACTTCAGGTCTGGCTGCAAAGGTGACTCTAGGAGCTTCCCTACCACTCATAGCTGCCTTTCCTGTCTTCTTAGTATTGAGTCAGTTTAGTAAAGGGCCTCGCTGGGGACATGTTGCAGGTTTATGTGCAGATTTTGAATAGGGGTATCAGTTCTCCACTCAGTTTAGCACCGCCTGAGCCTTAGCTCTCCTCTGAGCATGCATTTATCCCTGGGGCCGAGAGGGTTCTTTAACATGTTCACCGGAGCATCTTTCGGGAAATGCAACTATTCCCAGCATGTGCAGAACCAACTCTCACTGAGCTTTGTCTCCATCCTCAAGGAAATATCATTAGCTACCAAAGGAGAACCTTAGAGGGACTAGAACAACCAGGAGGGGATAGTAATTTGGAGCAAACAGTTTTTACACAGCAAAGCAAAAGCCAGCTAACAGAAAATTATAACATTTAAAAAGGCATTGCTGATTCTATTGGCTTTAGTCCCTATCCTTACTCATTGAAGTCCTAACAAAAGAGGATAGAAGCTGGTCAGGTACATTCCCAGATTCCCTGATGGCTCTGGTTAGGTTTGGACAATGGGAGATGCTTGTGGGGCCTGGGAAGTAGGAGGAAAAATAGACATCTTCTTTTCCTATTTTACTAGGACTTTTGACAGTCACCACCACCACTGCCAAGAGTGGTGCTTGGTGTGAGGAGGCAGCCCAGCAGCAATGAGGGTGGGTTTAGGACTCCAGCAGCTGCCTGACCTTGTCTTGTCGCCTCCCACCTTCCTGATTATTAGTTATTAGTCACCTCCATCAATATCTCTGATTTAAAAAGCTATAGCTGTTGCTATTTTATTGAGTGAATGCTGACTGGCATTTTACATAAAAAAGAAACATTTGAAAAGAAAAAGGCCTTGGATGTTAGGCAGAAAGGGAAGGGAAGAATGAAGCAATCACCAAGTCAAGAAAGGCAAGGATCAGACAGGAGGGTAGTGAACCCACACAGCAGGAGCAGGGTTCTATTAGCCAGTTTGGCTCTGTGACCACACACCTGACACAAGCACTTTATGGCAGAGGGGCTTATTCCGGCCCTTGGTTCATGGGATAACATCCCTCAAGGGCTACTGTTACTTCCCTGGCCATGCTACCCAAGGCTAAACAGCCCAAACACATGGGCAGCAGGGGACATTTCAGATCAAATGATAACAAAGGTGAAATGCAAAAACTTAACACTTCAGGACAGGTCCCTTGCTGAAGTGTTCACCTTGTAACCACAGGACCTGGATTTAAGGCCCAAGATCCACATAAAAATGCCAGGTAAATTCTAACAGTCCATTCCATTAGTTACCACTTATTCTCATACAAACATTGCAGTGCAGGGAACACTTCATCTTGCCTGGCACTTGGAAGAAAACTAAAAACCCCGCAGATGAGCTTTATTTGAATGTTTGCATCAAATGGCAAATGCTTGCTAAGGGTAACATTTATTAAACAGTAAAACCCAAGTTCCGAGTTCAGTCAGCTGACATGTCTCCATCAATAGCACAGACTGTTTATCACTCATTGCTGCTTTCACCGCAAGTCCAAGGGCAGCATGGTCCATTTTTCTGGAAACCCCTTACATTGTTTTTACGGTCAACAAAAGAGCTAATTTTGTGTGTGTTTGTCTCATCAGAGGCAAATGCGTACCACCCACACTTCTTGTTTACATTGTGGCTGTTTCAAAAGGAGTTAAAATGAGCTCAATATTTACAGTAACTTTATTTTAATTTTTTTCACTAAGGAATTTTTTATTACATCTTTCCAAATAAGTTAAAAAGAAACAGTTGTAAAAATACTGAAAACACATTTTAAGACCCCAGACTGATATGATATGTTTTATATGATTTACAGCTAAGAATAAAATGTCCAGTTCTATGAGGGGCTTTCTGGATGATTTTGATAGGAACTTATGGTAGGAATCAGAAGGACTGTACATTTCAGGCTATGGATGTGGCTCAATAGTACAGTCACACTTAGCACGTACAAAGCTTTGGACTCAAGCCCCAGCATCCAAGGGAAGGAAAATTTACATTCAATTCTAGTTAACTGCATGTTTGCTGACAGGCACTAACGATGAGATCAGTCTAGAAGGCAGACATTTACATGGTGGAACTGCCAGGGCTTTCCATACAACAGATTCAAACATTTTACCCAGATTTTTCTCCCTAATATTTTAAATGGAAGTACAAATACACATATGGTAAAAGATGCACATAGACCAGAATGACTAAAATAGCAAGTGCTCCCTTCGGCAGCACATACACAGCTAAAATAACAATATCCCCTCCTAACACAGCAGGTCTCGTGCCCGAAACCCTTAAACAGTCATATGGTTGAGCAGTTCACAAATCAAAGCTGACCTGTGGTCTGCAAACACTCATGGCCATGGACGTGTACAGATGATCCTTTTTTTTTTTTTTTTTTTCCTGTCTTCTCTTTTAGAAAGAAAATTTAAAGGGCAATGTGTACATGAGTTCAAAATCAGCTGAGTCCAGGCAGCTCCTCAGACACCACTGGTCTCACTGTGGCTCCAGAAGGTCCCAGGTGTAGGCTCTGAAATTTAGGAATCACATTTACTAACAAGGCTTTTTTTCTTTCCCCCTAAAGACAAGGTTTCTCTGTGTAACAGTCCTGGCTGTCCTGTATTTCTGTTTGTAGACCAGGCTGGCTGCAAACTACTTACAGAGACCCTCTTGCCTCTGCCTCCTAAGTGCTAGGATTAAAGGTGTGTGCCACCATGCCTGGCTAACAAGGTGTTTTTTTTTTTTTTTTTAAAAGATTTCCTTTAAAGTTGAATGCAGGCATAGTGGCGTAGGCCTTTAATTCTTGGGAGGCAGAGACCCTGTCTTGGAAAAGAAAACAACAACAATAAAAACCAAAGACAAAAACTAAAAAAAAAAAAAAAAAAAATATCACAGGCCAGATACAGAGCACACAGCTCATCTCTCCCCTTCTTTTTGAAGAAAGCTCTCACTATGCAGTGCCAGCTGCATTCTGCCTGGCACGTGAGTGAGATGCTCACACTGGTCTTGAGATCCTTATCCTCCTGTTTGGCTTCCCAATTGCTGGGGTTACAAGTAGGCACCATACCTGAATTCTATTTTAACATTGTACAAAAAGACACCAACCATGTTAACCATGTTGCATGCCTCCCAAGCAAATGGGGAAGGCCAGACCTTTATTAGGGAACAAATAGGTGAGATGGCAAGGGACTAAGGATGCATGACGCTCTCCCCTTCAGACCAATCCCCAACCCAGCAACAAGAAGCGCTCACTCTCCGAGCAGCAGAGACTCACGGACCCACAGCACACTGCCGGCTCAGCCGAGTCCTCCCTCAATGCCTCGGATCCTCCTGGTCAGCTGCACATCCTTGGGGAAGAGAGTGACTCGGCCAGCGTGTAAGGTGAGAAGATAGGCGTCTTCAAAGAGGTGAACTAGAAATGCTTCTGCTGCCTGGGGCACAAAGAGAAGACTGACATGGATAAGAGCCTGGACTGTTTTTCTTGGAGGCATACTGACTTAAAGGACTGAAGTAAAGAATGGGGTGAATCCAGTGGCCACCCACCAGACCCCCTCCAAACTGTCAGGTATTACACATTAGCTGCTCTTTCAGGAGGCCAGGAACAGTCTGTGGTACCCACCCTTATGTCATCCTGTGGATTCTGGATGCTCTTTCCCCTACTCCTTACCTCTTGAAGGGCCAACAAGGCCTGGGCTTGCCAATATAGGTCCACACCTCGAGTGAATTTCCCACATATTTCTCTTACCTATGGAAGAGCAGGGTGGGGATGAGCTGAGAGCAGCAGAAGAGTGATGCAAGAGTAGCTGGTCTTTCTTCAATTATCTCTAAGCATCCTCATTTCCACCATTATGTGTTGCCCTTGATCTAAGGGCCTAAGCTTTAACTGGCATAGCTTACGGGTAGAGAGGAGAAAAGACAATCTCCTTGGCAGGGAGGGAAACTGGATGAGAGGGTTCTACTACAGATAGAGGAAATGGGGAGAAATCAGCATCAGAAAAACAGAATGTGCAGTGCCCCAAAGGGTTAGAGGTAACCTCCAGCCACAACAGTAAGAAGCAGAAGTCTGCCATATATGTGGGAGACTTAAAGCAAACATGGCCCAAGGCAGAGTGATGTCCCCAAAACTCACAACTCGGCCGAAAGGCTGCTTCCTTAGCAGGAGGTCTGAACTCTTCTGCAGTTTCTTTATCTCCTTAAGCCACAGAAATTTCCGCCTCCTGCCTGAGGAGAGTTAGGTCATAAGGGAAGTGCAGTGGAAACAAGTGGTACCTTGCAGCACAGCTGAAGACAAACCTTCCTATCAAAGGACTTGCCACTATACTCCAGAGTGGGGATTCTCTTCTTCCCTGCAGGTGGAGTCAGCACAGATGCTTAAGACAGGCTTGATAAGCGAGTGCAGTCTGAGCTGGAGTGTTAACATCCACGGAGCCTTTTTCAAACCCCAGTCCCTTCCCAAGAGGTCCTTCCTGTTGGGCCCCACAGTATTCCATGCCATCTCATCCATCTCATATCTTTCCTGTTCCCACCTAGATTTTAGGTCCTTTACTTTCTTTCTAATAGCTGGAAGGCATTAGATACTACCTAGTACCGATCCTTTGTCTTGCTTAATCTGGGGCCCAGGGAAGTAAAGATAGCTGGCCAGTGCTCATTAGAGGCCAAGTTGGGTACTTAAAAGGCATAATTCAGTGCGAGTGCTAGGTAAGAATGTGGGCTGTGAAGCCACAGCCTTTGGTAAAAATTCAAATTCTCACTAGAAAATAAAAATAATGAACTAAAACCAAATTGTGCTCTAGAAGGTTGCAGCTTTGCAGTAAAGTGCTTCATTAGCATGCTCGAAGTCACGGGTTCAATCTCCCAAAAAACAAAGAAAATATTACTAATTCTAATGTTGAAGAAGAAACGTAACTGATATTAGACCACTTTAGATGAATAATATAAAAACCTACTTTTAAAAACCTAAAAGATAAGCAGAGTGGTGGTGGTGCACACCTTTAATCCACACACTCTGTGAGTCGGAGGCCAGCCTGGTCTACAGAGCGAGTTCCTGGACAGCCAGGGCTACACATAGAAACCCTGTATTAAAAAACCAAAAACACAAAACAAACAAAAACCTAAAAGCACCAGTGGCAAATTAATAGCCTAAAATATATCTAGTAGAAAACAAGAATGCCAAATGAGTGAAGGCCTAGAGGTGGTTCAGTGGTCCCCTTAAGGAGGAACCAAGTTTGGCTCCTAGCACCCACGTCAGGTGGCTCACAACGCCTATACTTTAGGTCTAGGGGCACTAATGACTGGTGTCCTCGGGCACCTGTACTGTACAAATGATTAGAAATAAAAAATGGGGCTAGAGAGAGATGGCTCATTGGTTAAGAGTATTTGTTGTTCTTGCAGAGGACCTAGGTTTGGTGCGTGCTCACACACATGCACACATAAATCCAGGCATAAATAATAATGTGGTGGTCTGAAAAAGAATGGCCCCCATAGGCACAAAGGGGCTTTGTTGGAGGAGGTGTGTCCCTAGGGGGTGGGCTTTGAGGTCTGTCTGATGCTTCCCGCCCAGATGATAATGGGCAAAGCCTCTCCACTGTGAGCCAGTCCCAGTTAAATCTTTTCCTTTGGAGTTGCCATGGTCACGATGTCTCTTCACAGCAATAAAACCCCAATTAAGACAAATAAAAACCACAAAAATCCTTGTGGGTGTTTTGCCTGCATGTATGTGTGTGCCCCATGTACATTCCCGGTGCCTGTGGACATCAGAAGGTGTCAGATTCCCTGCTGTAGTTACACATGGTTGTTAGCTGCTACATGGGTACTGGGAAGAGTAGTCAGTGCTTTTTAACTACTAAGCCATCACTCTAGGCCTCCCAAATAAAAGTAAATCTTTAAAAAATAGGTAACTGAGTTAAATTCAACTGAAATGTTAGTCATTAAGATAAACAAGGTGCACAAATGGGCTTTGGGAGCCCATTCTCTATGGAGGGATACTCTCTCAGCCTAGATACACTGGGGAGGGCCTAGGTCCTGCCCCAAATGATGGGACAGACTTTGATGATGCCCCCATGGGAGGCCTCACCCTCCCTGGGGTTGATGGGAATCGTGGGAGGTGGAAGAGAGAGGGAACTGGGATTGGTATGTAAAATAAGATTGTTTTTCATAAATAAAAATTTATAAAAAAATAAACAAGGTATAGTAAGTGTAATAAATTAGTGAAAATAAAATAAGTAAATAGTATAATTGCTCAATAACTATAAACAATGACTGATAAAAATGAGTAAGACTGATTAGTTGAACAGCTTGGCTAAGGCAATTAACAAAAAACAAAATAAAACAAAACAAAACCATACATGGGTAGGAGCTGAAGATGCAGCTCAGAGCACTCCATTATATCCCGGGTACTGCAAAATAGGATCAATGAAAAAGACAGCATTTTGAAGGACAAAATTAGCTTCAAAGTCCAGCCAAGAAAGAAGACTATCCGAAGCAGTGAGGGACACTGCAGGGCCATGGAAGACGGGAGAGAGGCAGATGGCCTGTGCCAGGCGGGTGGCAGTGCAGAATTAATCCTAGGTGAGGTTAGGATCATGTTCCAAAGCCACAGCAGTCTGGTGTCACCGAAGACAACAAAGAGGGAGGAAGGACCCTGCTCTACTTTGGTTTCTGTTGCTGTGATAAACATCATAACCGGACAACTGGGGGAGGGGAGGGTTTATTTGGCTTACATGTTACAGTCCATTCTCAAGAGAGGCCAGAGTAGGAGCTCAAAGCAGGCAGGCTCCTGGAGGCAGGAACCACGAAGCTGTGATGCTTGCTGACCTGCTTTCCTAGCCCAACCCCCCTGCCCAGAGGTGAGGTGGTACTACCCACCGAGGACTGGACCCTCCTATTACCCAGCAGTTAAGAAAACGCTTCACAGACATGGACACAGGTCACACTGATAGAAGTAGTCCTCCAGCTGTGTAATACAATACAGGGCTGGAGAGATGGCTCGGCGGGTAGGAGCACCTGCTCTTCCAGAGGACCCAAGTTCAATTCCCAGCTCCCACATGGCAGCTCACAACTGTAACTCCAGTACCACACATGCAGGCAAAACACCAATGCACATAAAATAAACAACAACACAAAGAGTGTAAGTTGAGTAGTGGCTGTTGAGGGGGGCTCCTACAGTGTGCATCAGGGGAGGAAAAGGGAGGGGAGAGAGGAGGGAAAGAGAGGGGGAGGGGAAGGGAGGGGAGAGGTGAGGGGAGGAGAGAAGGCGAGAAGAAAAGCCAGTGATTTGAACTAGGCTGGGGAGACCAAAGTATGCAAGTAAACTAATAAACAGTTGGGCTTGGAGAGCTGGCTCAACAGTAAACAGCGCTTGTCGCTCTTCCAGGAGTCCTGAGTTCTGTTCCCAGCACCCTCACCCTTATGCCTGTGGTTTCCCGGGTTCGGAGCCCTCTTCTGGCCGTCGCCAGCACCCTCGGAGGTTCGGTTCGGGCAGGCCCGCTTACCTAGATGGGAGCTCTGTCGCGAGGGTCCGGAGGAGCGTCTCGTCGGGGTCGTCGGCTTGCGGCGCGGGCCCATGGTTGGCCGCGAGGGAACAAGCTCCGCCGCCTCCGCTACGCCCGGGCCCGGAAGAGAGCGCGGTGACCGAGCTCGGGAAACCCGCCGCCATCAGTTCAAACATCACCTGCCCCGCCCACTGCATTTTTTAAAACCCCAACTCGGTGACTCTCAGTGGCTGGCTCTGGAACACCACCGTGGAGCGACAGCCGGAAGGACCAGTGAGAACGAAGGTCTGGCCGCAGAGTCAGCCAATTGGCACTTGGAGAAGCGAAGGGAGGCGGGGCTCCCTCACACTGCGTGTTGATCTTTGACTGCCCGGACTCGCTTTCCCTGGTGCCCTCTGGGCAAAGGGACAACTCAGTTCTGATGCGGGTGGTAAGTTTGTAGAAGTCATTCCCTCAAACGTTTTACGTTTTCATATCAACATGGGTGTGGCTTTGAGAACGGGGAAACAGACCGCCCAAGAATGTGACAAATCCACACAGCTCCCGGGCCAGAGCAACCAGCAAATAGGATTCCAAGGCCAGGTTAACTTTTCTAGGGTCGTGGGGACAGCCAGTACGAAGGGACCTGGGGGCAAGGTCCAGACAGAGCAGGCGCCAGCACTATTCTTGGACTATGTTATTGAACACCATGACGAAATTGTCTCGGGGGGGGCAGATTTTCCCTTCTGTGAGTAATATAAATTCCGGTCATATCTCCGTCATTAGAATAAAGAGGATTTCAATTTCATCATCTTGCTCTGTTGAGCTTTCTAAGTGCTCTACCATGAACGTGTACTCCAATCAAGAATCTCCTTATATAATCAGTGGTTTCACAGAACCCTTCTGCAACACTTGGGGAGGGGTAGGTAAAATGCCTCAGCTGCTATAGAAATGTGCCATGGTTGGAATCTGAAATGTCCTACAAAAGGTTGGTCCCCAGTGCCGCAGTGTTCAGGGCTGGGGGCTTTGGGAGACGATGGGGCCACAGGTGCTCTGACTTCATCTGTGGATTTTAATTCCGGCACTTGGGAGGTAGAGGCAAGAGGCTTGCTCCAAGTTCGGGAGAGCCTAGCCTAGTGAGTTCTAGGCTTGTCATCTTATGTAGTAAAATTTGTCTCAAACAAACAAAGGCTGATGACATAGGACAATGTTAAAAAACTTGCCTCATATACAAGGTTCTGTGTTCAATCACCAGTATGCTACCTACAAACACAAAATTTAAGCATGTTATATATCCAAAAGAAATAGAAGCAGGAATATATACATATATATATACATATATGCATGTATGTGTGTGTATATATATACACATTATGTGTACATATATATGCATATATATATACATATATATACATATATATATATATATATTCACAGTGGTTTTACTCATAATGACCAAAAGTGGAAAGTAACTGAGTGTCTAGCAACAATGAATGAAGCAGTAGTAATGAGTGGGTTAGGGTAGAAGAGGGAGGGGTATTTATTAATGTATACATTTTTTCCACATATTTTGGTTTTTGAACCAATGGAGCTACCGATGGTTTTTAAAAAAGATTTATTTATGTACTTTATGTATAAGAGTGCTCTGTCTACTCCAGAACATAGCATCAGATCCCATTATAGACAGTTGTGAGATACCATGTGTACTTATCTGCTGAGCCATCTCTCCAGCCTGATTTTATTTTTTTAATAAACTAAATGGAAACAAAGTGGGCTGAAGATGTCAAGGTGAACACTAGCTGTCTTTGAGCTCTAGACCAATTAAATGGAACAAAAGTAATAAATTATAGATCATAGGAATTCTCAGAACTATTGGGGAGTTCAGCATAGGAGAGAGAAAAGAGGAAAATAAAGTTGGTTGTGCCATAATATCTGAGACAGACTCCTT
The DNA here is from genome assembly GCA_030556225.1 of Cricetiscus sungorus. Lineage (NCBI taxonomy): Eukaryota > Metazoa > Chordata > Mammalia > Rodentia > Cricetidae > Cricetiscus > Cricetiscus sungorus. The sequence goes on from JANBXA010000651.1 coordinate 72,348,545, forward strand.
CAGCCGAAGCTGAAGGCACATAGGAAAAGCAGCAGAGGCAGGACTTGAACTCCACACCTAGTGATGTCTCCACATCACTGCTTCCTATGGTGGTTTTATTTTTTCTTTACTGAAGAGAGAAGTGGGTACAATTCCACATATCTGAAATCCTAGCTATTCTAGACAGGAAGATCATTCACGCCCAGGAATTGTGGCCCTATAGCATGCTTTGCAGGTTTGACATCAAATGGTGACCTGGAACTTGGGAACCACCACATTGCTCTTGCTAATTGGAAAAGATACACTCTGGCTTAAACAATACAGTGAGAAGTTACAGGGGGGAGAAGGAGGAAGGAAGAGAACAGTGACAGTCTAACTTAAGGAGCTATGTGATTGAGATGTCACTGTGCCCTGCTCAAGAAATGTCAATTGTGATAGGCATGATGGTAATGGCCTATTATCCCATCTACTTGGGAGGCTGAGGAAGACCAAAAGTTCAAGGACTGCTTGGGCTACAGGACCCAAGGCCAGTCTGGACAACTGAGGAAGACTCAAAACCAAAAGTCAAAATAGGGCTGGGGATATAGGTCATTGGTAGAGGGCTAGCCTAGCAAGCATGATGCCTCTGGGTTCAATTTCCAACAACACACACACACACACACACACACACACACACACACACACACACACACACACACATACTTTTTAGGTTAGCTTTTATGATCAGAACACACAGTCCCCACCTTGACTGTGGTCAGCTTAAGGGCATGGCTTGAGTGTGGGCTTTACATAAGCTTTTAATAAGCTTGGATTCTAGCTTCCTGTTCGTTAGCTCCTTGACTTTGGAGATTCATTTGCCTGCCATAAATGATAGTTTCAATCTTGCATAGAACAGGTAGTTTCATCACTGGGAGAAGTAACTGACTAGGAAGCTGCATTTCCTTCTATCTTGGGCTATGGTGTTCTTTCCTGGTAATGGATCCCACGCATCCTGCTCTAGTATAGTAAGCTGGGAATAGCATTTCCTTGAAGTTGTCATGTGGCTTCTACATGCATATGCACACATGTATAGACACATCTGCTTCTACACATGTACTTGGACACACACACACATATATTCACTTACATTTAAAAAGTAGATAAGGGTCACTAAAGTTGATTCTGACTATGGGGCTTGAATGATTCCAAAGTGGAGGTACACTTGAGACAGATGTGCTGAGGATGAAGGGTACTAAGGATATACTTTCAAAAGGGATGCCCCTCTGCCTCCTGCAGCAGGCTGTGGAGGCATACTGTGTTCTGGTCCTCGGCCCGTTCCACCACTGACAACCATTGCTTCATTCTCTATCACTTCTGAAGGAAAACCACTTTAAACTTGACTGCTACATATCTCCCTCTTTGATGCCAGGCTGAAAAGGACATTTGTTTTGGATCCTGGAAGAGCACTGAAAAATGATTTGGTGGCACAAAGAAGCCACTGCAGCTCCTTGCAGTGGTGAGTGCTCTGATGAACCAAGGCCATACATGAACTCGTATCTCCAAGGATGCCCAAGAGCAGACCAACCTCATGGACTCCCCCAGATTTGTGGCAGCCCTTCAGATGGGTACCCATAATACTAAAGTTCAGATTACTAAAAGTTCAGATTCCTGATTTCTGGGTTACCAGTTTTATCTTGTGGCAAATGTTATGGCATTACATGTCATAAATGGCAGCAGTACAGAACGAAGCCCAATGCTGTACTCACACTCACTCTTGAGTTAATATAGGATTTTAAAAGTGAAGTCTGGACTGTACCGGTCACTGCTGCCAAACCTAGGTCTCCATTTGTTCTCAGTAAGGTCAGGAGAGCCATAGCAGCACTCTCCAGAACTCAGTTTCCCCATGTCTAAAACAGTGTTCAATGTCCTGCACTTGGGAGGCAGAGGCAGGTGGATCTCTGAGTTTGAGGTCAGCCTGGTCTACAGAGTAAGTTCCAACGACAGCCAGAGCTACACAGAGAAAGCCTGCCTCACTATCCCCCCCCCAAAAAAAAGTGGGCAACCCAAATTTCTAAGACTTCACAGTCTCCTACTGATCTTGGATTTTGAGAGGATGTCGGCAGGTGGGCATGGGGGCACATGCCTGTTTAACACAAGTGGAGCTGTTCAGGGCAGGTGAGATTCTGGCTACCAACTCTGGTCTGTCCATCTGTGTGTGGCACAATGGAATAGGCAATGAACCAGTGCATTGTCTGTAACTGGCTGTGACCTCCAGGAAGTCGTTCCCATTCTGGGCATTAGTGTCCTTCAGAGTCTTTACAATTATTATCACATAATGTGTGGTATGTATGTGAGTGTGGGTGAATTGTGTTGCAGGTGCACATGGAGGTCAGGGGACATTTGGGAGTCAGCTTGCTCCTTCCACTGAGGGTTCTGGGATTGAACTCAGGCCACCGGGTTTTCAAGGCAAGTGCTTTTCTCTGATGAGCAATCTCCTTGGCCCTGGGCTCTACTGTCTTCCTCAGAAGGAGTAAATGTTTGTGCTTCTGACACTCAACATTCATTCTAGATGCTACTCTTGGGCTCTCTTACACCTTTTCTCTTTCATTAAAAGAAGGTCCAATGTTGACAGCTTTCCATTTTTAAAAAAATGAACTCAGAAACAACATGGTAGGGCCCCAGCTTTTGTTTTTGTACAGGACAGCTGCCACACTGTCTCTGCCACCTTGAGTAAGTGGACACAGAATCAACTGTAACCTGAGGGCCTTGCTCATCAAAGGCCTCTTCCCCCCACAATCTCTTTAAGAAAGGTCTTAGGGTTTTGTTTATTATTGGGCTGCCACTCAACCATTCCCATGAGCAATGCTGGGATTAAGGGCTGCCAGGGCCCTGGTCCTGCTGTATTTATTCTATTAAGGGTGGGAGTACCTGCAGGGTAACAGTATGTTAGGCATTTAGCCCAGCCATAGAAATCCACCCTGAAGAACCACAGAGACCCATATGGTAGTGGGCCACAGGTATCAAATCAGAGAAACCTGGCTGGCTGGAATACTGGCTCTATGTATGTGTATATCACTTAGCCTTCTGGGAGTGCCATAGCTTTTTCCTCTGTATCTGCCTCTGCACATATGAGAAGGAATGAGAACTGAGCATTTAACCCAATGCTGGGAATGCCAAATTATTCCCTAAGGAAGGAAGAAACCTGGGAAGTCTGTCATCCTGGTGGGTGCTCTGGGCCCAGACTGCTGGGAGTGGGACCGTGAGTCACAGCTGCTCCAGGTCTCACTAACACAGAACCACATGGCTGCCGAGATCAGGGTTCTTTCAGGTCTTTGGCCCAAGCTGATCTCTCTTGCCGAACAAGTTACAAAATTCAGTCTCCTTACCTTAAAATGGAAGGTCTCCAGGCATGGTGGCAAATGCCTATCATTTCAGCACTCAGGAGGCTGAGTCAGCTCAAGGCTGCATAGGAAGTTGAATGCCAGTGCTGCACAAGACCTTGCTTCAAAAAAACAAAATGGGTTCGTGAAGTGATTTCCAAGGGCTGCCTGAAATAGTCTTTCCCAAGAAGAGACGCCTTGGAGTATGAAGAACAGAGCATCAACAAGGTGCTGGGCATGGTGACACACACCTTTAATTCCATCACTCAGGAAGCAGAGACAGGTGAATCTCTGTGAGTCTGAGGCCAGCCTGGTCTACATCATGAGTTCCAGGCCAGCCTGGTCTATATCATGAGTTTCAGGCCAACCAGGGCTGCAGAGTGGCAAAAAAAAAAAAAAAAAAAAAAAAAAACCCACCATGGTGAGAAGAGGTACCATGCCTCTTTTCTAATGCTAGTGACAATCAGAGGCCCACAGAATGCTGGGGCTGCAAGGCACAGAAACCACATCATGTCCACCTGTGCTCCAGAGTGGGTAGACCTGGTGCACACACGGAGTCTGCAACCAAGTCTGAGCCGGAATCTCGGCTTAAGTTTGGAGAATACATCTCTGAGCTCTGATTTGAACCTGCTCACCGAATTCTTTGTAGCTTATGATTCATAAGCTAGACAATCTACTGTAACAAGTTAGTGTATTACACAGAAATACTAGGGTTGTAAATTCCTGCCATTCAAGTTCACAATTTTGCAGAAAGAACTGGGATGCCATACCCAGGCCTGTGAAGGATGGGTCCCAACATTATAGGCATCAGGAATAAAAGAGGACCTGGTGTTCTGCCATCCTCTCTGGCAGCAGCTGCCCAAAGGGGTCATTAAGTGAGGCCTAGGGGACAGGGCACTCACAGCCCACCAGTCTGCATAGCTTCAGTCATCTGGTGGCAGCAGAGACCCCCCACCAGGGGCTCAGCTGGCGTCATTGATAGGAGTCCGGTTGTCACCCAACAGTCTCTCTTGCTCACCCTCTTGGGCGGGGGCATGCCAGCTCCTGGACAGGCAGGCTAGCAGTGGATGGTGCAGTCCATTATAGAGGGCAGTGCCCATGAGAAGGATGAAGAAGCCAAGGATCTGCAGTGGGTGGAAGGTCTCCCAGCCCAGTGCAAGGCTCAAGGCCCAGATGACCACGGTACGTAAGCTGTCTAGTACCATGCGGGTGGTGGCACTCAGTTCCTTGGTGACACTGACCCCAGCAAAGTTGAAGAAGGCGATACTGCTGATGTTGCCCAGCAGAGCCAGGGCAATCAGGGGCTGTCGGCCCACCTGGCAGAAGGCATCCAGTGCATCCTCCAGCATCCCACGAGGGTTCCCACTAAAGGAGCCAGCTGGGATGTAGTACATGGGCACGAGGAGCAGTGAGAGGATCATAAAGCCAAAGAAGCCTGGGGAAAGCAAGGAAGCACATCACATTCTCCGCCCTGCCTGGGGCTTCCCAGCATGCCCATTGGTAGGCAATCTGTTGTTAGATTCCTGTGGTCCACTCCTAGGATGTGCCCCTCCACCTTGATGTCAAATCTCACTCAAATGATGATTCACTGGCTTCCAAACTCGCAACTGCTAACTCAAGCTAACTCAAGCCATTGCCCTGTCAGAGAGTCCCTCTCTTTTCCTCCTGTCTGTTGGAAGCTGTGGCCCCAAGGTCACCTTTCCTGCCCCAAGAGACTCAGAACTGCTCAGCACATGAAGTGCCTGAGAATGACTGGTCTAAGCTCGAGCACTGTCTGCCCCTTCCTTGCTGTTACTGACTCTAGAGAGGGGCATGTATCTTAGCCATTTTCCTTCTCCGTCTCCTCTCTCCTTGCCCATGTCCCTCTGGGGATGGAGGATCACTCTATCAAGTGGTTACCAGCCCCTGCCCTGAGCTCCACTGTTATGTGTTTCATACACATGCTGTCCCAGCATGCCCTTCCCACCAGCTACTGCTCCCAGACCTGTGCCCACACGCACCCTCAATGCCCACTGCCCTGAGTGGGTGAACGTTGTGTTTGTAGACAAACTTCTCCTCTAGCACCATCTGGATGGCAACGATGATCTGGGCCATGATGATCAACAAGTCACCTGAGGAGAAGAGGCTGGAATGAAGTAGGGTACCATAGGACTAGGGTTAGGGGTGGTGACAGGAGGACCCAGGGACAGAACGGCAAGTCAGCTCCTCATTTTTCAGGGTTGAATATGGGTTCTGAATTCCTAGCCCAAGAGCAAGACAGCAGGCAGGCCTGGGGTTCCAGAAGGCTCCAAGACCTGCCTTGGCCTGAGAACTGCATAAGCAACAGGCTTGAGACAAGACACCAGGTTTGATTATGAATCTGAGTGGCTCAGGTTGCTACTTCATCATAAAATGTGCTGCAGCGATTCCTGTTGGGGTCTGGGCTACTGTGATGCATGGGGCTGGGCATGTGTCAGAAACTGGTCCTTCTGTCTCTCTCCAAATCAGCAGTTTATATTTGTGAAAATGAGCCACAGGTCCAGACCTCTACCTCATGCTGCTTGTCTGTCTCTTCCTTGTAGTGGTCACAGCCTTCTGGTCTCCCTCACACTCTACCCATTAAGTACCCATCGGGTATATGACCCAACCCAGGGTACACAGGTGGCAGAGCTTGGATGAATTTGTGGGATGACTTTATGCTAGGCTTCCGGAGAGTAGGAGACAGGAAAGCAGCCCGGGTTCCCACCTGGCCTCACCTGTGATGACTTCGCTGAGCTTGTGCTGACTGTCATGCTTGCTTAGGAGGTCAGCCAGGCCAACCACCACCAGTCCCAAAATGGTGGCCAGGATGCCCACCCATTGGCTTGGTGCCAGCCTCCGGTGCAGGAAGGCCACTGAGAACAGGCCTGTGAAGATGATCACTGCGCCCCGCAGCATCTGGAAGCTTGAGGCACTGGTCATGTTCAGGGCTAGCAAAGGAAGATAGGATTAATGGCTGTTAAAGGCAAAGGCTGCCTACCACCAAGGTATCCCCAGGGAGTAGGGACAAGAGGAGCTTGCTCACTAAGTGTTGGATGTGGACATATGAAGACTGTGAGGGAGTGGAGGGTGGGGCAGGGGTGCTGATTCACTGGTAGCCAGTTAAACATGGCCTCACTCGCCAGGTTACTTACCCACATACATGAGGCTGGTTCCAGTCATGTCACACAGGGCTGGGGGCAGGAAAAGGAGGGCGTTGAAGGACTGCTGGAGCTCTACATTGGAGTCAGATTGTCTTCTGGCTCTGCACTGGAGCAGGAAGAAGGCAGCGAGGCACGAAAACTCTCCCAGGAACATGCCCACTGCCTGTAGGAATGAGACTTGAGGACTCAGCATGGAAGGGACTTCAGGGCCAACTTTAGCAATACTGATTTTGTTTGTTTTAATATAACCACACTTCAAACAAGAGCTTATCTTAGAATCCACAAATGTCAAACAAAAGCAGAGTAGCTGTGGGTAGCCGGCCAGGCCTCTAGGCCCATCACAGGGGCCCCAGAACATCTCAGAGGACACCTTATGGGGTGTGGCATGGTGTAAACTCAACCCATCAGGCCAGCCGTTTACAATCCAGACTTAGACAGGTTCAAAGACTCATGGAAGGTCCGACAGCCAGCTGCTAACACACTGGGGATGAATCTGAGCCTTCCAACGCTCAGTCCACAAAGGGGGTATCTTCCATATCTCCTATTCCAGTGGAGTTCTGGGCTCAAGGGAAATGTACAGCATACTTTTGTCACTGGAGATAGTGCTTTTCATGTGTTGAGATGGGGGCTGGTGAGAGTATGACCACTCATCAAGATTATGCAGACCTCTCATGGAGGACTATGCCCCTTCCTGGGGTGCTCTTAGACTCTGACCCTATTCTGTGAGAGGTAGATGGCTTTTGGGGAACCAGAGGAGCTTCATCTCTAGGCCAGGAAATAGACCAGCCCCAGTCTGGATAAAGCTTGGGAGATGGGTAGAAGGATTTGCTGGTACCTGGAGAAAGGGATGTTCAAAGTTGTGCTCCGTGCTCCCTCCACAGCCTTCAGCTTTGAAGTTGTCCGCCCACCTGCAGCAGAGAGAGGGGAGTCAGACTGGAGGCACAACGGATTCTCCACCTGGCTAGACTCACACTCAGCCCCAGCTGACGCTCCTTTTCAGAGGAGCCTGTCTCCATGGTGAGGGGTTTTAAGACAGTATTTCATCAATTTACAAACACAGAATCACAGCATTTGTGCTTCTGCAACTTGTAGAAATCAGATATTATTATTACATTAGTGTTGATTATATGAAGTATATTACATCCATTATTCCTCAAAATAAAATTAAAGTCACTGCTGGAAATTGAGTGTATTAAACATACACATTGCAAAACAAGGTGATTTTTTTTTTTTCCTTTTTCCTGAGACAAGGTCTTATTATACAATCCAGGCTTGAATTTGAAATCCTCTTGCCTCAGGTTTCTGAGTGTTAGGATTATAGGCATGTACCAAACCTGGCAACAAATCTGCTCTCTAATATTTGATAATGTTATTTCAACTTGTTTGGCTTCTTTTGAAATCTTTGATCATTAAAAGTATCAAGTACATGAAAAGTATCAAGAATCTCTGGTCATCTGGACATGGGGCCATACATCTGTAAGCATACCATTAAAGTGGCTAATCCAAGTGGACTGATGTGAGCTCAAGGCCAGCCTAAGCTACACAGTGAGTTTGAGGCTAGCTAGCTACCTACCAACCAACCAGCCTACCAATCAACAACCAACCAACCCATCTTACCAACCAACCTACCTACCAACCAACCAACCAACCAACCAACCAACCAACCAACCAACCAACCAATCTACTACCAATCAACCTATTACCAAGCAACCAACCAACCAATAACCAATCAACCAATCAACCAAACTAGCAACCAGCCTACCAACCAACCAACCATCCTACCAACCAACCAGCCAAGCCTCTTGTCTAGAGGGGTATTCAGGCTCAGGAGATGGCCACTGGATCCTTCACATTCCAGAAAGCCCTTCTAATACATACCTAAGGCATGTGGCACCTGCCATAGAGTATGGATGCCATTGAGTACCAGCACAGACAGAGACCGGTGGTGGAAATGGTCCCCATCAAGCTCAGAACCCTTCCCAGCATACTTCAGGCAGTGACATCCATCATTCTGAATTGTTGCCACCTAAGCACAAAAGCTCCTTATGACTTTCCTTCTTGCTGGGCTGCTACTTCTTCAGACTAATCCATTTTTTAACTGGAGATCCCTCTGCCACCTGGAGCCTCTCTGACCTTGTGAATTTTCTTTTCTGGATAACCACGCCAGGCCTTTCTAGTCTTCCACCCTCCTGACTGCTGACTTCTGGAAGTGCTCCTGTGGGCCCAGGACTAAGCCATGTGAATTGTATGGCCCAGACAAGAGGCTGGCAGGATGGTGGCCCCTCCCTCATGTTGGACATTGTAGGTCAGTTGACAAACTCTGACTGTACCAGCCATGTTGCCTCCTGTCTCCATCTGATACACATTAGCTGCTCCCCATGGGCATGGGTTTATACCCACTGTAGTTCCATACCTGGACATCTCTAAGGTCAAAACTCAGTGCTTCTCTGGGAAGGTCTTTTCCTTAGAACACCTCACCAGGGCAGCCACACTGCAGCATACCCATGTGTGGGACTTACCAGTTAATAAGCCTGAGTTCCCAAAGGATGGGGTGGGGGAGCTTCTGGAGGGTTCTTAGGAACAATGACCAAAAGAAAACTGAAAGGAGAAGTTCTAACATAACTGGCTAGAGGGGAGAAGTCTGGAGTTCTGCACAGCCTATGGGATGGGACATAGCTAGTTCAGTCTCAGCTCCAAAGGAGCTAAAAAGCCCTTACTATGTAACGGAACGTCTCTCATTTCTGGGGCCTGACCTCCTACTGGTTCTGGCTCTTGCATTCACAGGCAGGATGGAGCATGGGTATGAGTGGGGGTCCCAGACAAGCTTCATGCCTCATCTAGGCAGGCCCATTTGGAATTCATGTTTGCTGTGGTTGAAAGAACCCTTGTGAAGGCCTACTGGAGGTAACTGAGCAAGAGGAAAAGGTGAGGCCAAGTGAAGGGCTCAGGCTCTCCTGAGGGCACAGGGCCACTGACCAGTAAGGGAACAAGCCTGGGCTCCTCCAGGAGGCAGAAAGGAAGTGATATCAAGCCTATGACAGCCAACCACAAGTTGAGGCTAGCACTTCCTTTTGGAGGGGTAAGTGGTAGTTAGGGAACTCATTTACTCATCCTGGTGCTGTTCCATTAGATCAGACTGACTGACACCCAAGACCTTCTAGATCTGGATATAGCAGTGTGGCCATTACCCAGAAGCACCCTGGGCTACTGCTTGTGCTCACAGTCTGTGCTTACATCTAATGCTCATCCCAACCCCATACTCTTGAGTTCTGAATGAGTTTGGCACAGCTCCTTCCACACTCCACCTGCTGCTCCCTACACATTACTGCACAGCCCAAGAGGTTCTGCTGAGTGACTGAGTTCCAGGCTCCAGCTGGGCGTCTGATAGGTGCTTTAACCCCTGGCCCAGTGCCCATAAGATTGACTTCCCATGGGTCTGAGGTGGCCCCTGATGGTGCGATAGGCACAGTACCGGCCTGTCTTCTGGGGAGTTAGCTGGCTGGCTGCCTAGTTGAGCCTTTCTCCTTAAAACTTGTCTAGGCTTTCTCTACAAAGTAAGCCTGTTTTGTCTGGACAGGAATTGCTGGCTGGCTTCCCACTGGAGAAATGGAATCTCTTTGTATCTAAGAACCTATCCAACCAAAGGACTAGGTGTCAGCCTCAGTCCAGTGTACCTCTTCAGGTCTGGGAGGAGACAAGAGTAGGGGTCTTGGTTCACTTTCTTGTTTCAAAGACAGAATCTAAAAAATCCAGCCTGGAAGTGCATGGGGATGCCAGTTGTGACCCTGCAGTCAGAGAGCACTTTGCTGACTGGCAGTGCTTCACCAGCATCTCTTCAGTCTCACAAACATTTACTCTTCCTCCTTTGAGAAAGGGCCTCACTATGTAGCCTTGGCTGGCTGAAAATTCACTATGGAGAACAGGCTGGTCTTGAACTCACACAGGCCCACCTGCCTCTGTTGGGATTAAACATGTTTTTAACATGCAATTCATAGAGCCTGTTTGTACTAAGCATGGGCAGTCTGGTTAAGCTTAACAAGGGTCTTCATTTTCAGAGGGTGACGCAGCCTCAGGGTGAAGATAAAAGTTCAGGTTTTTTTCCGGCTGACAACATGCATATCTTTGGTCGAGCCCCACTGTAGTTTACCATCAGAAACAGAGAACACCTAGAATGCTCAGCATTGGGTCACACAGGCAGGTTGCATTCCAGATGTTCCCAGGCCAACACTGGCAGGTATCAAAAGTAGTAGATAATACAATCTCTGTAAGAACAGGCCTCTAGCAAGTGTTCAATACATATACCCTCTCTGTCCCTTTCCCCTCTGATTCCACGTGCAGCCAGAACCACCTTCCCTTGGGTAGGGTCAGTGTGGCCCCATTGGGCTTTGTCATACAAGTTCCTGGAGGAACATTCAGTCTCTGGATACCCTCTGCTGCCTGAGGCAGAGGCTAGAAGGGCTCTCTAGGTGGCATCTCCAAAGTTTTGCAGCCATGACATGTAGAACTAAAAGAAACTTGGCCATTATTTGACAGATGGATGAATCCTGGGTGCAAGATGGACCACAGGACTCACAATGTACAATGGGGCTGGTAGCCAGGGCTGGCATTGGGAATGTTAGTGTCCAGTTCTATGCTTTTACCCTCTTGACTTTTCCCAGCCTCCTTACTCCAGCCTGTTCCTGCTGAGGGGAGAGAGGGTCCACAGATGAGCCTCTACTCTCTCTAGACATCTTATTCTGAAGCTGTAAGAGAGTATGCCCTCTGCTGACAGAGGCCAGCTCCTTTTGGGGTTCCCTGAGTGTCAGCAGGCAGGCTGCGGGGTGGGTAACCATGCTGGATGATGAGTCACTTGCCCACACTCAAAGCTCAGCATTCTGGAAGTTGTATATGCAGGGGTGACAGAGAGACTGAAGAAATGTGATATGTCATGTCCAGTCACCGCTGAGTCCTGCAGAATTGCTGCCATTGCCTCCTGAATCATATTGTCTGTCAAGCTAGTGAGATAGCTTCTTTGTCTCATCCAGGGGTCTTCACAAGGGCCACGGCTTCTCCATGACTAGGTGGCCCTCTTATGAGAGGATACCTGGTGGCCACCCTCCTGGTGGCAAGCCCTCCCATTGCTGTTGGTGAGGAGACCTTACTACAGTTTTGGGGGGAACAGGGTAGAACTTATCGTATCCATGTTACAGCTGAGGAGACTGAGGCTCACAGATGCCCAGCACTTTCTCTCATCCTACAGCTTCTAAATCTCATGTTCTTTCCCTCCCACTGCACCGTCCTCTGAAAGGCTCCCTCAAACTGGTCCCTGGAACCCCATAGAAGCAACAACACCAAGCCATTCATAGAACTCAAAGGGCAGGGGAAAGTGCTGAGGACAAAAGCTGAAGGTACATTGAGGTGGAGACAGGAACTATGTCAGGCTCATATGCTCTCTCTAGCTGGGTGGGCTCTTCAACCCTCAGAAGCTTGGGACAGGGCTGCCTTGGGAGCTTAGCAGGGAGCTCAAGGATCTGGTGGAGAAGCCCAGCTGGATCTGGACATTGGGGCTCTGATATGGGTACTTGTCATGGGCTAGACACAAATGGCTTGGTCTCAAGGATTTGGTTAACAAAACTAGTGGGAGGATGAATGAACAGTCACAGAAAGGAAAAGCGCCACTTTCCAGGGAGGAGACCTTAGCCAACACCCACCGAGGGGTGGGAGGGTTAGTCAAGTTGGCAGTTAGGGCTTTTCTCTCAATAGGCACATGATAGTGCTCTGTGATCTCCTAAAACCTGCTGAGTGGACAGAAAAGAGTGGACCTGTGGTCTCTGCAGAGTAGGCAGCATATGCCCTCAGACACTTCCTCATCTGAGCCTGTCAATCTTCCCAGGGACTCTGGGAAAGGCAGCAATGAGCTCCTCTTACAGGTCTGCCAGAGGCTCTGAATCTGAGCAAGTGGGATGGGTAATTGACAGGACTCCCTGACTCTTGTAGAGGCAGTCTAGTACCATAAGGAGGGTACCCTGAGGGTGAGGGTAGGAGTAGGAGGTGCCATTTATAGGGTTACACCTTCTAGACTCTGTAGGGAGATAAGAGAAGAAAGCCTGAGGAGCCAGGACTTTGGGGCAGTACAGTCCTAAAGACTGGTGTGGGTAGGACTAACGTTCTGAGTACTGGATGCCAATCCACTCCTGGCGTCAGTAAGCCAAGTTGTAAAAAGCAACTTCTCTAGGGGCTACCTTTGTAAATTGTAAGGGTCAGACTGGGTGATTTCTGTTCACAACAATAACGGAATGCCCACAGTCATGGGAGTGGACGTCTGTAAACTCAATACTTGGGAGGTGAAGGCAGGAGGGTCCTGCATTTAAGGCCAGCTAGGGCTATATATAGTGAGACTCTGTTTCAAAGATAAATAAATATATAACCAACTAGTCTCCAAAAATGAATAGTGAGGTATCCAGCCCGCTCCTAACTGGTGATTAAGCTCATGGATTCTAGAATTGGACCACTCAGACTCTGATTGAAGACGTCAGTTGGGCAGTGAGTTAGTTGAAGCTGCGTGTAACTGAACCTTTTGTGTTTCAGTTTCCCATTTAGGGATGATGAAGCCATCTGCTACCCTTCCTGAGATCATGTCCCAGGATGCCAAGGCAGTCAGCTTGTAACTTGGTAGGCCTGGGTTCTGGGTGCAATGCCCTCCTGCTGATGTGGCTGCACCTAGTAGAAACTGCAGGCCGACCACACCATTTTTAAATGGTAGCTCACATCACACCATGGTGTACTTGTATATGGTATACTCCCCCACCTTCTTTTTCCCAGAGTATCTTCTGTTTGCTTCAGAATCCTGTTTACAGTCTAGCTCTGGGTCCTATCTCAGGATGGGGTCACAGTGGGGGGGGGGTCCTGAGAGGCCCCACACAAGGAGACAGGGCAGAGGACAGGATCAAAGGTTAAGCCTCTCACCTGGGTGCTTTCTTCCTGACTGGGAGCTTCAAAGGGTGGGGCTTCTGGGGACGGAGGATGCCCTGGCTTCCTCCCAGACCGGTTTGGAGGTTTTTGAAGGAATGACTGAGTCAGCTTGGTTTATCTAAGCAGTAAATGACCTCTTGGATTCTCCTGGGGGCAGCAGCCTTGACAGACTAATAGCCACTTTGAGCATTAGAAGCTGTGCTAGGCTGGTTCGAGAATCTCATCACAAGACACTCTGAGATAGGCTCCTCAGACTGTGCCCTTCTTTAGGGAAAGGAAGGGGGTCCATTGTCAATGTGTGTACACCCTGTCTCTTCCACCTCAGATACTAAACATCTCAAAGCCAGGGACCTTCTCTTGATCACTTCTGCCTTCTCCCCCCCCCCCACTATGGCGACTTTGCAGTGACCTGATGAAGTAGCGGCTTCTCTCATAAGCATTTCACAGCTTTCATAGTTGGTGAGACAAAAGAAACCTAAGAAGTAAATCAGAAATGGTTACAAGAGGCTCATAGGCAGCCCTGTGTGCAGAGGCCAACAGAAAGCCGAGGAAAGCCAGAGCACAGCCCTGGAGGTCAGGAAACCTTTTACTTGACTCACCATACCAACTCTTCTTGCCTAACAGGACCCAGTAGGAAGTGAAACTGGACTTAGAGAGGACCGCTGTCCATTCTTGTCATGTGCACTCTGGACAAAGGGCAGGTGCTGCTCACTCTGAGGATTTTAGATGGTGAAGAGATGAAGAAAGGCCTGGACACAGATACAGTGACAAAGATCTGCCAAGATAAAGGACAGGCCTTTCTGCACTTGACAGAGGAGGCCATGTTGCACCGTCCTTAGCTCCCAACCTACTGAGGACTGTTATCCCCACACCCCAAAGCTGAAGTGCCCAGCTAGCTACCTTCTGGTTTGGGCTAAGGATACTTCTCCCAGACAGATATACTGATCCTGTGGGTCAGCCTGTGGCTTCATTCTGGAACTGGTTTTTACCACCTGCCTTTGTGTTTCCCGCCTCACTGGCACCTGTGAGGTGTTCTCATCTGCGAGCAGAGTCAGAGTGGGTCCCAGCCTCACAGGCTCTCTTCATGGTGACCACACCCCTTCTTGTTTTCAATCCTGTCCCTTTCAACAAGTCACTCACTGCTCAGGTTGGTGGGCCCTCCCTCTGATGATGAAGGGGAGGGCTAGCTGGGCATCTGATGCTGTGAACAAGCTATTTGGAGCTGGCCTTTCTCTTTCCTGCCTCCAAGCCTCTGCCACATAAGAGTCCCAACTAAGCATCAAGATGAAGTCTAACCCTGCTTTCTCCATGAACAACCTAATGGCCACCTTCTCCTGGCTTCCCCATCCTTTCAGCTCGGCCACTGCGGGAGCTTCAGTTCATTCTCTGTAGTCCCCCAGCCTCAGCAGGGAGGCGTCCAGTCTCTGCCTGCAGCACTGAGAGCGCCGCTGGGAGGAACTGATCCAACCCCTTCAGCTCAGAGATGAGGAAACTGAGACTCGGAGATGGAAGTGACGGCGAATCAGTGCGAGCTTCAGAGGCCCGCATTCTCCCGGTCTCTCACCCCTTCGTCCACACCAGTGCCACTGAGCTCTCGGTAATGTGGAGGGCTGGTGGGGCGGGAGAGAAGCCGACGGGAGGGTGACAGGGTAGGACGCTGGGTGCCCAGCACCCATGGGACCAGCAGGCCCCTCCCGGCCCGACCCAGACTCACTTTGCTGAAAGCGTGTTGATGGAGCCGGTGACCAGCATGAGCCCGGCCAGGAACAGCTGGTACTTGGTCCAGGCCATTGTGTTGGACAGGGGAGATCACTTGAACCAGCAGCTACAAGCCGGGTCATCCGAGAGGTAGTGTCTTCGACTCAAGAGCTTCCGGGCCGAAGGTCACGTGACCACGCTGGCCCCCGCCCCGAGCCCACTAGCCCCGCCTCGGAGCTGCCGCGGGCCCTCCTCTTTCTCTCCCTTCCTCCCTCTGTCCTTTCGTCCCTCCCTCCCTCTCTCCTTTCCCTCTCGCTCCCTTCCCCCACCTCCTTCTCTTTCCTCCCTCCTCTCCTCTCTCTTTCCTCTTATCTGTTTGCACTGTTAGTACCTTAAGCGTGCTAAGCCAGTCCTCTGCTTCTACGAGTCCAACTCTCAGTCCCTTGGCCTCCTGGTTTGTAAAATGGTCGCTTGGGATCATGCAGAGATGAGTAGGTGATCTTAGAGCATTTTGTATCTTAGAGCATTTTTGTAAACAGTTTTGAGAGGCTGAGCCTGGCGACTTGGTAATAGCCTCAGCGTGTGAATCTCCTTTCTCCAGGATCTCCAGAGAACTGGAGGCCTGGGAGATGTCCCTTGGGATCCCAGCCCATTGAATTGCTCACATCTTTCAGTGAAGTGGCATTAAGAGTCAAGTTCCAGCTTCCAGTATGGCGTCTTACAGCTAAAACTAAAAAAAAAAAAGAAAGAAAGAAAGAAAGAAAGAAAGAAAAAAGAAAAGAAAAACAGACTTGGTGTGCAGTCCCAGCACTTGGCGAAGAACAGGAGCTCAAGGCCAGCTCCCACTATATAAGGAGTCAGAGACCAGTCTGGGTTACTAAGTAAATAAATAATTAAAATAAAATAAAATCCTAAACCCAGAGAAGGTCTTGCTTATGAGTGGTCATGGTGGTGGCTGCGCTTTCGGCAGCAGTGGTGGTGATGGTGTTGGTGGTGTGTGTGTGTGGGGGGGGGCATGGACTCAGGTTCTTTCTGCTCCCAAACACTATGGGTATAGTTTGTTCACAAAACTATACTTGGGAATAGTTCACGAAGCCTCCCTACTTATCCTGTAGGAAACCTCTAAATACTGCCCAGAGGTATCCAGCCCTACATTTATTTGTAGAGATTTCTAGCATTTAATCAGTTTTTGAGACAAGATCTTGTCATATAATCCAGACTGGTCTCTAGCTCACTATATACTCCAAGATGGGCTTCAGTTCATGACTGGCTTTCAATTTTTTAAAAATTTGCATTTATTTATTGTGTGGTGATATATTGTTTATGATTTATTAAAGTTTGCCTGAGGATTCAGAAAGCAAAGTCAGCCACAGGCCACAGAAACCAGGCACCTTTAATCCCAGCAGCCAGAAGTTAGGAGATGATGGTATGCACCTTTAATCCTAGGACTCAGGTTTAAGAGATAGGCCATCTCTGTGAGTCCAAGGCCACCCAGATCTACACAAGAGTTAACCAGTCTAAAAGAGAATTATAGCTCACACCTTTAATCCCAACATTAGGGAAGTATGTAAGACAGAAGCCAGGTCTTGGAGAGGCATTCAGTGTCTAGCCATACTGAGGAGAGGTTACAGTCTGAGGCTTGGTGAGAACTCATGGAACAGGATCAGCCCATTCAGCCTGAGGTAGAAGTAAGAAGCTAGTGGCCAGCTGCTTTGCTTTTCTGATATTCAACTTGAAGCTTAAACCCCAATATCAGTCTCAGTCTCTGGGCCATTTATTTATTTGTGTCACATATTGTGTATATGTCAGAGGGCACATGTTACATGTGGGGGTTAGAGGACAATTTAGGGGAGTGGATTCTCAGCTACCAGCTGCCCACCTTCCTGTTCCCTGGGATCTAATCTGCAGCCCATGCTCTACTGTAGGTTAAAAACAAAAACCCCTGATGGCTGCTCTAACTTACTATACATATTCCCTCCATTCCTGAAGATCCTTTTACTAGAGGTACAGAAATAAGCTCTCCCGATCTCTTCTTTGAGCTTGTGAACATGGATAGTGTAGCCTCAGAAGAATTCTCAAGGAACTGTAGCGATTTTTTTTTTTTGTAAGATCAGATGGAGAATGTATTGTAAGTGGGGTCTTGAATAAAATATAGGTTACCAGAGTGAGGGAAACCTCTTTCATGCAAGAAGAAGTCATGTGTTTGATGGTCCAGAGACAGGAGAGAGTGTAGAACATGTCTTGGATCAGCAGAACATCCTTCAGAATGTTCCTTCACAAAGGCTTACTCTTTTTAGTTAACTAGGGGGCAAGACAGCCAAGAGGGAACGCCTTCTGAGCTGTGTGTCCCTCACAGCATTTTTAGTTTATGTGATTTCAAAGGAAGTCATAATTTATCCAAACTGTTTACTGAGACAGTGGAAACATAGATGAAACACAACTGTGTCCTAAAGGGACACCATCTGCCAGCCTCCTCCCCATGGCAGTCAGTGGGACTCTATTTTCCCATAGGTTCAAGCCAAGGATACTGTCCTGAATGTAAACATTACTAATGACATTGGTGTCACTAGCCCAACATGATGTCACTTGCAGAGCAGTCTCTGTCTCATGAGCCACATTATAAAATGAATTTTGAATTATTATATCATGTTGCAAGCATTCATCAAACAGCCGTCTCTGGAGTCTGATTTATAGGAGGATTTATTGGTAAAAGCACTAGAGCCCACCAAGTGTAAGGCCCAGAGTCAAGTACGGGCTCCCAGAGCAGCCAGACAAGGTAAACAGAGTCTGAGGAGTAACACTTGAAGTTGTCCTCTGACCTCCACCTATGCACCAACAAGCACAGACACAAAAAAATAATAATTATAATTAATCCTGTTTAGTATATGTATGTCCTGGGAAGTACTAGAGACATACTTAGTCCAGCCAGTTGCCAACAATAACTTTTGTCAACAATGAACTCCAGATCATATTACCTGTGACATTGTGACCATGTTAGTATTTAATAGCAGCCTGTGATGTTCATTCTTTTGCACCTAATGACACATATCTCAGAATGTGTGACACATATCTCAGAATGTGTGACACGTATCTCAGACTGTGTCCTGTCTGTAAGTGACAAGGACTGCAATATAAAATGAGTCACTCCTCTGAAACCAAATTTAACGAAGGCTGCTTTTCAGCTGAATCTGCCTTCATTCTGCTCTGAGAGTCAAACACCAAGGTCTGGAATCGGTGATTCACCCCCAAAAGAGTGATCAGCACTGTCTAGAAAGAGAGGGGGATGGTAGAGGAATAAAGATAAAAAAGAAAAAGAGAACAACCTTATGTGTCCCGAAGCTGGAAGGAGCAAGTACTTTTTTTTTTTTTTTTTTTTTTAAATTATGTCTGGTCACCATAGAAACCAGCTGTAAAGTCAGCCAAAAGGAGCTGGTAAACCAGTGTCCACACTTCTCTGCTAGTGTAGACAGTATCCATACTCATCTCCCCTGTGGTGTCGACAGTCACACGCTCTGCTTGTCAGGTTTGACCTGGTTCCCTAGCCTCAATTTCTCCCCTTATATAAAACCCAGCCTCCTTCCTCTCAAGTCTCTTGCTCTTCTGTCCAAGCACAACCTCTGATGGCCGGCTTTCAATACCACCTTGAAGGGAGAGGTTGTCAGCACACCCAGCATGACCAAAGGAGGGTGGGGGTCATATTCCAAGCAGAGGACAGGATGTAGAAGGGGAAATGACACAAGGATATACTGAAAAAAAAATTGTTTTTAAAATTCAAATCTGACTTGGCCAGTCTGTACACCTATCTCTGTCCTTCCCAAGATAAAATAATTCTGTTCTAATCCAGAATGTGATTAAATTGGTCAGGAAAATATTCATACTTTCAGACAAGCCGCAAGCAGACTGGCAGTCGGCTCTGAATACAAACAGGGTCTGTGGCGAACATTTATTTGGCATTGGGAGTTAGAGGTTCTTTGAGGGGAACATGCAAATTTGTTGACAATGCTCCTGGTTTACCGAGGACTGGATCAAGTTTATGTAGAGCATGAGGAGTGCTTTTTGAAAGCCCCAGCCTGAAGCTTCGTGCTGTCCTCTAGATGGGCCCAGATCTTACAAACGAACTGGCTGCTTTAGGCTTGCTTTCACATCAGTCTTCCTTGCTATACAAGCTGTGAATACTGTTTCCTTTTTTACAGAAGGGAAAGTAATGTGGATTTTGTAAAGTTGATGTGGAAGCACACCAGTCCACTTGGAATTTGTCTCTTGAGGCCCTAATGCCTTTGCCTGTCTCCCTGCCCAGTGTGGGCAGGCATACTAACCTCAGTTTTTATCTCCAAGGTCCATTCCAGCTGATGGCACAGACCTGGAATCTCTCTGTAGGTTAGAATGAGGGCTGGCCAGCCATTCCAGGGTATCCATGAGGCTTTCTATAAGTAATGACACCTCTTCCCCACCTGGGGCTATCCTTTATTCTCTTCAAGTGCCTGATTAAAACTTTCCTGAACCCCAGTTTCTCAATACTAAAGGCTTTGGTTGATGGGCCATACCTATCTATGAAGCTGACAGTCGTCAGTATTTATACTGGAGAGTTAAGAAGCCCCTCCCAAGGCCCAAGGCCCATCAGAAGTATAAGACTGACAAATCCATTCATAGTGGCACAGAACTTGTACCCCATGAAACCCAAAATCACCAAGCCAAGAAACAGAGGTATCCTCTTTCCTAGCTGTATAAAGTGAGAAACACCCAATGCTGATTTATAGAGGTGCCCACCAGCCCATCATCAAACTACTCCACACACTCTGTCCTGGGACTTTTGCTCTCCCATTTGAATCAACTCTTCTACACCAGCTCTGCATCTGTAGCCATTTCTATGTCTAGAACCAGCTCTGTAACTGGGCTGTGACACTAACATCTTATCTAGCCACTTGTAGTTATTCTCAGAACATTGTGTTGGCTTTCTGGTACAGAATCCTGGGTGGGAGACTCTGATATGGAGCTCTAGTATATCAGGTCATGTTATTTACCCCCCCCCCCAACCCAGAGGAATGAGAGAGCTGTGTCAGAAACATGGATGGATACATTTGTGCAACATCAGAATTAATAATTAATTAATTTTGAGACAGGGTCTCTTTACATAGTCTTGACTAGCCTGAAACTCACCAGGTAGCTGGGTTTGAACTCACAGAGGTCTGCATGCCTCTCTCTACCAAATGCTGGGATTAAAGGCATGTGCTACCACACCCAGCTATCTGGATGCTTTGGATAATGATAAATGTACAAGCTATGTCAAGTTTTCTTGACTTTATTTTTATTCTTTAAGATTTACTTTATTTTTAATTACATGTATATATGTGTCTCTGTGTGGCACATGAGTATAATGCCCATAGAGCCCAGAAGAGGGTTTTGAGTCCCCTGGAGCTGGAGTTACAGGCAGTTGCAAGTCACCCAATGTGGGTGCTGGAACACAAAGCTGGGTTCTCTGGAAGAACATCATGGGATCTTAACCCATCTTTCCAGCACCTATTTCATTGATTTTAATACCCAAGTACTACCGATATGGCCATTGGCAGTGATATGGTTTTTTTATTTTTTTATTCCAATCTTAACTACTAATATTAACTTTTTGATCACACTTTACACTTCATACATAAATACAAGTGAATATATAGTCATAGAATACATTTATGTTATGTAACAGGATAGTTATGACAGCGTTAAAGAGGACAGAGAACTCAACGGGGCATGTCTGAAGGCGATGACGCAAAGCCAACACAGTGCACAGAGAATCACTACAAGTGGCTAGATAGGATGATAGTGTCACAGCCCACCAGTTACAGAGCCAACTCTAGGTGTAGAGCTAGCTAGAGACATGGAGCTGATGTGGAAGAATTGTGATTCAAATGGGCTGTACAAAATCCCTAAGAAAGAATTGAGAGGCTGTGATGAGAGACTGTTATGTGCATTGATGGTTTGATGGTGGGCTGGTGGGCACATTGGATGGTTTGACAATGTGCTGGTGGGTGCATTGGATGGTTTGACTATGGGCTGGTGGATGCATTGGATGGTTTGACAATTGGCTGGTCATATAGCTCATTTTATATGATCAGGAAAGAGTGTTGCTTTGTTCCTTGGTTTGGTGAGTTTGATGAATTCACTAGCCTGTTTTATTATTTTTTTTGTGATATGGTTTTGAGTATTTTATTGCATACATAAGTCATTTATTGCTCTGCACCTCATGATCTGTTCACTTGCGCAAACACGATGTGGGGTCGTTCTGCTTTGCATTTGCACTCCAACATAGAGGAAACTGATGTTTTGTAAAATGGGGTATTCAGGGCAAGCATCATAGCCAGAAAGCCACTGTTTTGGACAATGTTTAGTTACTTAGAGCAGGTCACAGCCTGAGCTCCACAGTGGTGAGCAGGAGAGAACTTCCATCAACATAGCTGTGTCAGGAAGACAAGGGAACCAGTGCCCTTAGCTCTGCCGTTTGGGTATCTGACACGAGCTCCCCGACTGTGTAGTGAAGGGACAGCAGCAGGGTAAGGAACATACCTAGTTAATGATTAAACTGTAATCTAGTTGATCATTATTTGGGGATGGTCGAAGTTGCAGCTGCTGGGATGATTCTTGTCACATTCTTGTCTAGTAGACCTGCCGCTCTGGAGCAAAAGAGACAGGTGCAAAGTGGAGGAGGCTGAGATGCCAAGTTTTTGTCTTTTGCGTTTGATTTTTATAGTGTATGTAAACCATACACAAATGGGTTTTCATTGTGCCATTTTCATATTTATATAATGTCTGTCATTCCCTCCCAACCCTATTGATTTCCTTCCTCTTTTCAGACGTCTTCTACTTTCCTCTATCTCGTGTGTGTGTGTGTGTGTGTGTGTGTGTGTGTGTGTGTGTGTGTGACCCAGTGAGTTGAGTTTCATTAGGTTGTCTACAGTAAAACACACATCTCATATACATATATATGTATATATTTTCTTTTTCTTATTTTACATATCAATCCCAGTTCCCTCTCTCTTCCTCCCACTCATGCCCCAGACCCTCTCCCATCCCATCCCCCTCACACCCCAGGGAGGGATCATCAAAATCTGTCATTTGGAGTAGGGTCTAGGCCCTCTCTCCTGCCTCTAGGCTAAGGGAGTATCCCTCCATGGGGAATGTGCTCCCAAAGTCCTTTCATACACCAGGGATACATCCTGGTTCCATTGTTAGAGGTCCCTTAGACTGCCCAGGCCTTCTAACTGAGACCCATATTCAGGGAGTGTGAGTTGGTCCAATGCTGGTTTCCCAGCTATCAGTCTGGGGGTTCATGGTCCTTGTTGAGGTCAGCTGTCTCTGTGGGTTTCTGTAGTCTGGTCTTGACCCCATTTTCTTATCACTCCTCCCTCTCTGCAACTGGATTCCAGGAGTTCGGCTCAGTGTTTAGCTGTGTCTGCTTCTGTTTCTATCAGCTACTAGATGAGGGCTCAATGATGATGTATAAGTTAGTTTATCAATCTCATTATCAGGGAAGGGCATTTAAGGTAGCCTCTCCACTGTTGCTCAGATTGTTAGTTGGAGTCATCCTTGTAGGTCTCTGGGCATTTCTCTAGAGTCAATTTTCTCTTCAAACCTATAATGGCTCTCTATTAAGGTATCTCTTTTCTTGCTTTCATCTATTCGTTCCCTAATTCAATCTCCCGGTCCTACATGTTCTCTTCTCCCCTTCTCTTTCTCCAAACTCCCTCTCCACTCACTGCCCTCCCCCATCCCAATATGCTCAGGAGATCTTGTTTCTTTCCCCTTCCATGAGGGACCTTGTCTTAGGTTCCTCTTTGTATCCTAGTTTCTCTGGCAGTGTTAATTATAGGCTGGTGATCCTTTGCTCTATGTCTAAAATCCACATATGAACGAGTACATACCATGTTCCTCTTTTTGTGACTGGGTTACCTCACTCAGGATGGTTTCTTCAAGTTCCATACATTTACCTTTGAATTTCAAGATTCCATTTTTTCTTTTCTGCTGAGTAGTATTCCATTGTGTAAATGTACCACATCTTCTTTATCCATTCTTCAGTTGAGGGGCATCTAGGTTGCTTCCAGGGTCTTGCTATTACAAATAATGCTGCTATGAACTGAACAGATGTCTTTGTTGAATGGATGTGGATCATTTGGGTGTATGCCTAAGAGTGGAATTGCTGGGTCCTGTGGTAGACTGATTTCTCTTTTCCTGAGGAACCGGCATACTGATCTCCAAAATGGCTGTACAAGTTTGCACCCCCCCCCCCAGCAGTGGAGGAGTGCTCCCCTCTCTCCACATCCTTTCCAGCATAAGCTATCATTGGTTAAAACAGACAACACTGAAGGTCACACTACTAAAGAAAATGCCTTTCCCTCCATCTGTGGATAAACTTTCAGACAGAGCGCAGCCTCATGAATCCCTCTGCACCCATTACAGGGTGCCAGCAGATCCATTCTTGTGCAGGTGACTACCACTGCTGTGAGTTCAGGAGTACAATGGCTATACCATGCTTCGAAGTCAACATTCCACACCATAGCTCCCTTTTCTCTCTCTAAAACGTCTTACTTATGATATGTGCGTGTGTCAGGGGACAGCTTGTGTCTTAATAAAGTTAACAAAAATCCAATACAAACCAGACCGAAACATAAAAGGAAAATAGCTGGAGGGTACAATAGTACTATAAAGGCAAAAAGAAGTTTCTCTTGGGACCATTCGAAGCATATCACAAGAGGGATGCCAAAAGCATAATGAACACCATTTTCACTTTTCTAACTGAACAATTTTGTTGATTTTAATAAGATCTCTGTCTCTCTGTCTCTCTGTCTCTCTGTCTCTCTCTGTCTCTCTCTGTCTCTCTCTCTCTCTCTCTGAGACAGAGTTTCTCTGTATTGCTTTGGAGGTTGTCGTGGAACTTGCTCTGCAGACCAGGCTGGCCTTAAACTCACTGAAATCTGCCTACTTATGCCTCCCAAGTGCTGGAATTAAAGGTGTGTGCCACTGACAGCTTACTAAGATATCTTATTTATTTATTTATTGTAATTTTTTTTTTTTGGTTTTTAGAGACAGGGTTTCTCTGTGTAACCTTCCTGGAACTCACTTTGTAGATCAAGCTGGCCTCAAACTCACTGAGATCCACCTGCCTCTGCCTCCCCAGTGCTAGGATTAAAGGCGTGTACAGCCCAGCAAGATCTCTTTTTATATTTATTTATTTATTGCATATGTGCAAATGTGTGTGTGCACTCTCTTGAGGTCAGAGGACAACTTGTAGGAGTTTGGTTCTCTCCTTGTACCATTGGGCCTTGGGAACTGAATTCAGGTCACCAGGCTGGGCACCTGTCACCCTAGCCACTAAGCCATTTCACAGGCCCGAATGGAGCAATTTTAAATAAAACAGGACAAGAAGATGCTGGG
This sequence comes from Cricetiscus sungorus, assembly GCA_030556225.1. Taxonomy (NCBI): domain Eukaryota; kingdom Metazoa; phylum Chordata; class Mammalia; order Rodentia; family Cricetidae; genus Cricetiscus; species Cricetiscus sungorus. The sequence continues at coordinate 72,373,110 of JANBXA010000651.1, forward strand.
AAGTGACACACTGAATCAAGACAGTATGTAACCGCTGAAGAGGACAATTTGGTTATGTCTGTGAAAATCACAAGTGTACACTCTGTGAAGATGCCATGTGGTCAGGTGTCTCTGGGCTAAACATTTTGTTGCTGTTGCTGGGGATAGTGAAGACTATCTTTACACTTTTATCACGCTTGAGTTTTCTGGATTATGAGACAAAAAATACATCTTAATGGGCAACCTCAACAGGTCCATTGTTCAAGAATTTATTCTAACTTATTTCCCCCAAAATGTTATGGGGGGGGATATTTGAAGACAGGGTTTAAACGAGCCCATCAGACCCAAGGTAAATAGGTGTTTATTATGGAAGTACTTACACAGATAAGAGTAAATAATTGCTGCAGTCTTTCTGCTCCAGAAGATGCAGTCTCTGCCTTTCTGATGCTCTCTGCAACCCAAGAGAGTGCAAGCCAGTTCCTCCTCCCCCTTCTAATGCATCACATCTATACCCGAAACCACGCCCAAAGGGTGTGGCTACCACAACAAGTTCACTGGCAAGGCAAGATGCCACTACAGATAATGGGAACCACATGATGCCCACAAAACACATCACAAATCACTTGTTTGCTATGAAAGGGTTAAATAAATGATGTCAGCTCCACATAGTGCTATGTGAGATGGGCACAGTGTCACTTTATAAGAGCCAAGATGTCCCTTGTGTGCTAGTGCACAGTGATGTGATTGATGCTGTGTCGAGAGCACTATGTATGTTTGGTGCCCCATGCAGAAATGCAAGAATCTGTAAATATTTGTAACTACATTGGAAGTCTGGCTGAACATGTGGAAATGGATAACTGTATGGTGGTGTCCTAGGGTGAAATGCTCGCTCGCTCTCCATGAAATGCATTTTTGTGCCTTCCGTATTTTATACCACATGCAAACTAGCCTGTTCAGAAAGGTGGCAGAATAAAAACAAAGTTATGGGAACAGAAAGTGATGGCATCCTGCAAATGGGACACTTGTCATTCACATCTAGAACTAAAGGCTGCTCCCTGCTCCCAGACACACGGCTTGCAGCAAAGTAAGGAAGCATAGCTTGCTGCCCAAGATTGGGTGATGGTCCAGAAGACTAGATCCCAGATTGCTGTGCAACTTAAGGCTGGTCACTTCCTGTCTCTGAATCTTTCAGCTGGGCCCCCCAGATCTGGAACGGCTTTTCCCAGATCACAAACTGCTCAGGCTGGCCATGACAAGGCTTCCTAGAGCCACTAGATGGCGTGCTGACCCTGCTACTGGAGCCAGACAGCCTTTAAAGTTGTGGGTCACCTGAGGCAATTTTGGCACTAGAAGCAAACCTCCGGGAGAGGTGGTATCTTGGACGTTATGGGGGCGATTAGCTAGTTCAGAGAAATTCAGAAAAGCAAGAGGGAGGAGAGAACACAGTCAAGCCTCCTCAACCAGGATGGCAAGGCGGTATAGCCAAAGGTATTGAGAGACCCGGGGTTTGACAGGAGGCTTCTTTCGATGCCTTTCATAGCTGAGAAAGAGCCCTGCAGAGCCTCTGATGCATAATCAGGGCTGTTGGCCTCTCTGAGATTTAGATTCCCATCTGTAAAATGGGTGTGATAGTCATAGCTCCCATATGAGGGTTACTGTCAAATGGAGGCTGTGTGCAGTTCCTCAGATAGCTTGTGACCTGGACACATTAAAGAATTAGTGGCTATCACCCTTATAAAGCAAAGCGTGGGCCCTCTTCAGAGGGGTTGATGTCCACAGATCTCTGGGAGGAAGGAGCATGGCTGGGTAGCGACTTCCCACACTGTAGTCTGGTTGCTGGGTTCCCAAGCAAGTTTCTGGCTGGCAGGTGCAGACGTTCTCCAGATTTTTCTTTTTATGGGGACATGTGAGGAAAGTAGTGAATGTCTTTGCTTAAAAGCAGTTCTGTTTAAGGACCATCAAATGTAAACACTATGGCCCAAGGAAAGAGAATGGCCTTTTAAAGGAGTCTTTGGTTAAAGCCTCATTTAAAAACCCCTGGAATCCACCGGGGCTGGTAACGTTGGATGTTTAGTGACTTGGGGCAAAATGACCTCCACAGCAGATGTCGGAAGGAAGACAGACAACATGTGGGCAAGATGCCACAGAAGGACGCTCTTGCCTGAGCAAGGTGCTACTGACCTTGCAGGCAGGGCCTCTGCTCAGCATTTCCTTCTCTCAGCCGAGGGCAGCTTCCTTCTGGGCTGAGTGCCTTGAGGAAAGAGGCCTCCTCTTTCTACACTCCTCTTTCTACTGTTTCCCTACGGAAACAGTACCTCCCACAAGGGATCCTTTCTCCCAAGGCCTTATGTCATGCTTCGGTCATGTGTGAACTGGACATCAGTTTTCCTTTCTTGAAAACAGAGCTGAAGTATTTATTCCCCCAAATCAGTGCTTCTGTTAAAATGGAACTTCGCAGTGCCTGTCACCCAGGATTTCTCCCGCCATGGGGTTGGCTAGCTCACCCTGGCAGGTGCAAAGGGCAGTTTTAGCTGGTGCAGCCATCAGATGAGGACCAGCCTTGTGTGAGGGGAACAGGGCAGTGGCTGAAGGACTTTGGGCTGGTGGCAGTCAGTTGAGGAGCCATGAGGATGTTGGCTGTATTGGTGAGGTTGGGCAGACATCCCGAAGCCAATAGCAGCTGATAGCCCAGGTTAGCAGGTGGCAGGAATAACAAAAGACTGCATTGCAGACAGTTCTCTGTATCCTCCGCCTCCCTCAAGTACTCTCACCTATAAGATGAGCACAAGCTGGCAAGATGTCTGGCCTGCAACAACAAAAAAGTTGTCTTGTCTATTATGTCCCTTGCACTTGAGCTCGTAAGTTCCTGGGGCACAGGGTTCAGGAAGTCTCCAGTGCGGTGAGAGCAGAAAAGTGGGACGCTAAGCCTGAACCTCTCTGACAGTACCCACAGGATTCCCTGGGCCAGCCTGGCAGGCCTTTCTCCTGATGTTCAGAGCGTAGAATATGGACTTGTGATCTCATTTTTGGTCCTCTTTAGGCTCTACTTCTGATGGAGGAACGAGACAGGTGGATGGAGAGGTTTCCTTCTAACTCTGGTCAGACCTTGTGAAGTGTTGTTCATGCTAACAAATGCGTGAACAGTGAGAGTCACTCTGTCTTCATGTCCTGTGAAGTTACCTAGGGCTTGCCAGATCTCTAGACAACTGTGGGCATCTCCACCTTCATGTAGAGGTAACAGTCAGATTCTGACCATAAATTGACAGGAAGGAGGGGAGACGTTCTGTTCTCTATAATTGAAATCCGCTTGGCTTTCTGACTCTAGCCTGGCTAACCCCAACCACCCACCCTGCCCCGTAGGACTTTGGGACACATTGCTTGAGCTTTCTGCACTGAAGATGATACTGAGGACAAACCCTCATTTCCAATAGATGATTGGGACAGGATGGCCCCCATCTTGTCCCATGGTCCTGGCAGACCAGGAAAGTGTTGAAAAAGTGGCCCTTCTTGGAGCCCTCTGAAATTCCTCTGAGGGTCCCCTGTGCTTCTGGGATGCCTTTGATACTGACCAGGAAGCTGAGCTCCTTCATTGTATGCACTTCAGCTGTGGAGCTGTTTACTCACCTGTTTATCCGGCCTGTGTGGAGCCTTCCGCCTACAGTGGGCACACGTTTACTTCTCTGCTGGCTTGATGGGTTTAGGGAGCAATAAAAGGATCAATTCTAAAGTGCTGAGCCAGGTATTGGGTGTGGTAAATTACAAGGTCTGTCTTTCCTCCGATCAGGGTGGATTGGGAGGCTGGAGGGTGCGTGTGTGTGTGGGTAGCTTCTGCCAACATTTGTGTGTGTGTGTGCAAGCCAGGGGTGGACTTTAGGTGTTATTCCTCAGAAGCTGTCCGTTTTGAGACGAGATCTCTCACTGGCCTCAGTCTTGCTGAGTAGACTGTGCTGGCCCCTGTCTCTACCTCCACAACATGTGGTTACAAGCTTGTGATACATGCTTGGATGCCCCCCCTGTGCCCCCCCCCACAGGGTTTCTCTGTATTGCTTTGGAGGTTGTCCTGGAATTTGCTCTGTAGATCAAGCTGCTCTTGAACTCACAGAGATCCTCCTGCCTCTGCCTCCCAAGTGCTGGGATTAAAGGCATGAGCCATCAATGCCCAGTTTATGCTTGGTTTTTTAAAATGTGGGTTCTGGGGATGCAACCTAGGTTCTCATGCTTGCATAACAAGCACTTTACTAACTAGCCCTAGCCCTAGCCCCTCTGTTAACATTTTATTGTTATATAACCATCTGCCTGCCTGCCTTCTGTCTATTTTCTAGCCATCTATCTATCTTACCTATCATCTATCCATCCATCCATTATCTATTTATCTTATCTATCTATAATCCATCCACTTATCTACCTATCTATCCATCTATTATGTATCTATATCTATTATCCATATATCTACCTATCGCTGGGGATCAAATCCAGGGCCTTACACTTGCCAGGGAAGTATTAAGCTACACCAGCTCCCAGGTGCTAATTTTTGATATCTGAGGTACAAACAACCTGGCAACAGAGTGTTTCAGGCAGAAATCTGGTCCCAGTGTTCTGGGAACATTATCACATGTCTACTACCACTCCAGCAGCTCACTGCAAGGGAAATGGCACCCTGTAGAGAATGACTTGGGTCTTCTGAGCTTTAAGGGGGCCGTAGAAGGAGCCCAGAAGATGGCTAATACCCACCCCTCCCCAGCCTCAGTACAATTTTACAAGAGTCTACTCTTTCCACCTGTGCTGGAGGCTACGTACAGCCACAGATCTAGTTTGTCCCTTTAGGTTTTGTTTGTTTTCTAAACCATTATATAAATAGAACCATGTAATATATGCTCTTTTGAAAAAATGTATTCTGTGTGTGTGTTATGTGGGTTGGTGGTGCATGCACCACAGCTACATATACAGATCTTCTATCATATGTGTCCTGAGACGGTGACTGAGGTCATCAGGTTTGACACCAGGTACATTGTCTTGGAAAGTCACCCCTCTGGCCCCAGCACATGGCTTCTTAAAACTTCTGCTGTTATCAGTGCTGACTGCTGGATGCCTGGCTCACCACTGAGCCATTCCCAGGCCCGGTGCTTTTTGCCTGATGTCTTTCACTCTGGATGGCAGCTTTGACACTGGTGCCATTTCTCGGATGTCTTGGTAGCACCATCCTGTGTGTGGCTGAGTAGCATTCCTTGACACTCACAGTTTGCTTGGCTTTCGCCTGGTGATGGAGCTGGGCTTTGTTTCAGATGAGGCAGCAGCCAGAGAGCCCCTGGGGCCTGAACTCTGTTACCCTTGCTATGTGCCTACTCCTCTGTTCTCTGAACCTTCCTTCCCTCCTAAACCACGGACTCCTATCCTATTCCTAAGGGTCCCTCTGGCTGCTATTGTAATTTCCTCTCAAACCGTGCCCCACACCCCTCCAACCCGACCCAGTACACCAGGTCACGACTCTAGGCTCTTCAGGTTCAGCTTCTGAAACCCAAAGGGCACATCTCTGAAGCTTAGGCATTCTGGAGGGCTGGGGGACTCTATTTCTAGTTTAGAATTAGAAAGGGATGTGATGTAGACAAGCCAAGCTTGTCTAGCCTGTGCTTGCATACTCCTAGGAACAGATGTAGTTGCCCCATGCAGCAGACTTACCCCGTAGATAGTAGGGTTTGTGGAGCTGGGTCTGCTCATCTCTCCTCCCTCCCATGAGCCCCCTCTCCCCAGCTGACTCACCTTCTTTCATCTCAGCAACTTCAGCATGCCCCAGTTATACCCCAGAGAGGGGCTGCCCATCTGTTCACTGTTACAGGGTTGGGGGCAGATGACAGCAGGTTCCCACTACACCTCTGATCAGAGGTCAACCTCCAGTCACACAGGTCTTGGGAACATTGGAGTGGTTTTACCATGACCCAATGTCACCATATCAACCTGTCATATCATCCTGGGGTCAGGCGGGGCTGGGTTCAGGCTCACTCCTTTCTGAGCTTGCTGCCTGTCTAGTGACTGGCATGTGGATGGGACAAGGCTGAGAAGGCTCATATAGAAAGTGTGCCGGTGTCATTGAGGCTTGGGCAAGCGGTATGGCCCTATACTGTGGCCCACAGCAGTCTAAGGAGTTCTTAAATCCCATTTTACTTATTTACTGTGTGTCGCAGAGCGTGTGTGTAGAGCACAATCTGTGCATTTGGTTCTCTCCTTCCTCCATGTGGGCACTGGAGGTAGAACTAGGTGGCCAGGTTTAGTTGCAGAAACCTGGTGGATCCAATGAGCCTTCCCGATGAGCCCCTGCTGAATTCTTTTCACCTCTACTCAGGTGAAACCAGGATTGTAGAATATTATTTTCAGGTGTGTCACTTTTGTTTATGCTCTGGAACATTTGTGTAACGGTGTAAAGATGTGTTACTGTTGTTTATGCTCATTTGTTTAGCTCTGTGAAGCTGTGATTCTTTGCCTGTCTAAAACACCTCTACAGTCTAATAGAGAGCTGACCGACCAACATGGAGGCAGAAGCAAGGAGAGGTGGGGCTGGCAGGCAAAGGGTATAAATAGGAGGAGAAATCTGGGAAAAGAGGAAGAGGAAAGGGAGGAGCAAGATAGAACAAAGAGGGGAGGATGTCAGGGGCCAGCCAGCTACCAAGTAAGAGTGAAAGGAAGAAATAGAGGAAGGTAAAAGCCCAGAGGATAATTTAAGACAAGCTGGGAAGAAACAAGCCACGCTAAGGCCAGGAATTCATAAGTAAGAATAAGCCTTTATGAATGACTTATTTGGGAGCTAGGTGGTGGGTCCCCCCCCAAAAGCCAAAAGAGTAAAAAGTGAAAAACAAAACTAACAACCCCCCCAAAACAAACAAAAGGCCCTAACAACATTTTGGCATTCCAATGAGGGGCTAAGGTAAAAGAAAATATAACAACAGGATTCTTTTTTTCTTATTTTTGTTTTTTAAAGGCAGGGTTTCTCAGTGTAGCCCTGGTTGTCCTGGAACTCATTCTGTAGATGAAGTTGGCCTTGAACCCACAGAGATTCGAGTGCCTCTGCCTCTTGAGTGCTGGGATTAAAGGTGTGTTTCCTCTCTACTCACCAGAATTCTAGACTTTGCCTTAGAAAAAAATTTCAGGGTGAGGCAGTGTGCAGCAGAGTTAGAGTTTATTAGGAAATGATTTTAACATGGATTTAAGCATGGAGGTTACTAGGAGAGCCTCTCAGAAGGATTGACAGGCTTAAGCATGGGCTCAGGCTTCTCAATAGAGTCAAGCCTAAGGGTCTTAACAGTAGACATATACATGGTTTTGGTAGCTCTCAAATTACCTCTCAGAGGGTTGTTAAATGCCCTCCTCCCAGTCTGGTGAATGAGACCATGGTGCCTAGGATAGAATAGGATTGCAATCTGAGAAGGTAAAGCTATGGGTAGCAAGGGTTGTATAAGGGTTGTTCTCGGAAATTACAGGTTTGCTGCTGGGAAGGGAGACAGACCCATACTCAAAGGTTCTGTATACTTACATCTTAAGTGGGCTCATTGTTATGTTTTAAAATGATCTCGTTTGAAACTGCTCCCTGTACCAAGAATATTGTTTCAGTGTAGGCAACCTTCACAGTAAATGTTAATTGTGGTGGAATCCTTCTTAAAATGTGGATTAATTTATTTTGTATGTGTATGTAAGTGAGGAGCATTCGTGCTACAGCACACATGGGGAGGTCAGCGGGTGGGTAACTCACAAGAGTCCTCCTCTTCTGTCAACTTGTGGGATGGCAGAATCCAACTCAGGCCATCAGGCCTGTGTGTAAGGGCCTTTACCTGTTAAGCCTCACCAGCCCTGTGCTGGAACTCTTGGCTCTCTTCTGGAGAGAGGCTTCAACCAGACTGGAAGGTGAGGGGTCCTTTCCCTTCCCAAGTCCCCTTAGCTTTCCTGTCTCTGGCACCCCAGAGCTATACATTGGGTTTGAGACCTGGTTCAGATCCTTACCAGCTAGGTGACCTTGGGCAAGTGAGGTGACCTTGCTGAGTTCCATTGTACCCCTTGGATGCAGCTAATCACACCGTCTCCTGCAGGGGAGGTGGGAGAGGTCCACCCTACTCTGACCCCCTCCCACACGCATGTCCTGTATACAGGTTCCCACATTTCTTAGACTCTACAACATCAAGTTTCCTGGGGCAGTTCCAACCTTGTTGTGTTTCAAGAAGGGTTCTTGGTGCTCTCCTCTTAAAAAGTTGCCTATGCAAGGACCTGTGTCTACACTGGGAGACACTGAGCACAGCTCAGGAGTCAGGATGGGGTGGGGCTTGGCCCAGCTTGCTGACTTAGGCAGACTGGGTAAAATGGTGGCTGGCTCAGGGGCTGGGGAATGCTGAGCAGGATGAGGGGCTTACTTTGTTTTCCTTCCTTTCTTCGGTTGTCTTCCTTTTGGAGACAGGGTCTTATGTTACTGAGGCTGGCCTCAAATTTGCTAGGTAGCTGAGGATGGCTTTGTGATTTTAAACTCTTGATCATCCAGGCACGCCCCCATCACACCTGGTTTTTGTGGCCCCGAGGATCAAACCTGGGGTTTTGTGCATACTGGGCAAACACTGTACTGAGCTACATCCATAGTCTGCTATTCTCAGAAAGTTCAAGTCCCCAGCCCAGGTTGTGACATCCCAGAGACTGGGGAGTAGCAAACATGCCTGGAACCCAGCCACCTGCCAGCTTTGATTAAGTGGACTGTTTTAGAGTATACATAAAAGGGAGAGGTGAGGAGCTGGGCCGGCAACAGTTCACAGAGAACATGCTGGAATAAATGTCATCTGGAATTAAGAGCTTACTATCTGGTCCTGTCCTCTTTGATATTTTCATCAAAGGCTTGAATAATGGCCCTGAAGGCTGGATTATCAAATCAGGGGGAGATGTGGAGCTGGGAGAGGGGAGGGATTGATGTGATATGGGACAGGGCTTTGACCCTGCAACATCATGGAAAGCTGGGATACCAGTATGGTCTAAATATACAGTCTTGTATGGACATAGAAAGGAGCCATAAGTCAGTCCCAGCACAGGAGAGGCTAGCCCTTAAGAGGTGTAACACCCCAACATTTTCTCTCACCCAAGAATCTGCCAACAGAACACATAGACAAGGTCAGAGAGGCGTTCTCTCGTCTCCCCAGTCCAGGAGGGAGGAATGTGGAAGAGAGGGTGGCTGAGATGGTGGGTTGAAAACCAGTCATGGGGGGCAGTGGGACTCACTCAAAGACCCTGAAAAGAGAGAGCATCTCTTCTCTGGGGGCTGTCCTTGATGACAGCCTGCTGCTCCTCTGTCCCTGTGATGGAGGGGGTAGAACCAAGGGCAGGAGTGGCAGAGTGTCGTGTACTATCTGGCATGGTCAGCATGCATGAGTATCCCAGGTGCTGACTGGACAATGAGAGATGGCTGAAGGCTAGTTTAAGGGCCAGAGGTTTGGGGGCCAGAGGAGGAATGGGGCTCTCCAGGGGCAGCACTTTGGAAAAATCAGTTTGCTTTTCCATGGAGAGGGATGAGAGAACCTCCTAACAGGACTGTGAACTGAACCCCAGTGAGAGCTAGCACCTGCATCCTGGCCTCAGAGAGGGTTCCAGTGTCTCTTTTGTCATTCTCCCCAGCTGGCTGTGAAACAGCTAGAAATAGAAGGAGGGAGTGGAGGCGAGCACATCTCTTCCATGTCTAAGTTCCTTCCCTGAGCCTGAGGCTTGGTGTGTCCTGGGAGCAGGGAAAATACCAGTGTTCAGTGCATTGGATGGAAGTTTCCAATTGGACTAGATTGGGTTGGGGCCTTTTTATATCCTAGGACAGCCACACATCTTCATCCCTGGCCCTCACTGTCTCTTAAGAGCCAGGAATAAGAGCTGCAACCTGGGCTAGTGCTAGGCTCTGAAGGCAAGGTGAACAAAACATCCGGCCAGCCCTGTTTCTTCTTCCTTGTGCCCACCATCCCCAGGTGTAGACTGTGCCTATCCCATTACAGGAGTCTGAGGGCCATGGGGTTTTCAGTAGCCAGAAAACCCCTGTAGGTCCATTACCTCCCATTCCCATGATGAGCACCTCCAGTTTGGGGCTCCTGGGTTTTCCCAGTAGCCCAGCAAAGCCCTTTGTCTTTCTCCCTTTACCATCTTCATTGGGTCTACAATGTTTCCCTCAAAGTCACATGATAGCTGTCATAGTTCTGACGGTTACATAGGCCTATCTAGTCAAAGTGTAGAGGCATTTCCACTCCTCTTATGCCTTTTATAGGAAAGCCTTTCCCAATAGTCCCTCTGAAACCATATCTGAAAAGCCCCTAAACTGACATAGAACCTAATGATGAGGTCACTAGGATCAGTTGAGCCCCAGAGTGTGGGTTTGGAGAAGGATGAACCTCTGAGAAATGCCAGCCCTCTGTCATCAAGTCCCACAGAGTCTGCCACAATGGCTCTCATGACATACCCCATCGAGGTCTTGGTGGATTGTGACCTCAGGGGAGGTAGCTGTCTGAAGGTCTATGGATGCTTGGCTTGTGTTCCTAGGGGATGGCATTCAGAGCAGGGCAGGGGATGAATACCACCTCTGTGTTGGCTGGGTCTGTGTGGCATGTCTACATGACACATCAAGCCCCTGGGCCAGAGAAATGTTGGATCTGTCCTTGAGAAGGGGCCAGGCTGGTGGGGCATGCAGACGTATATTAACAGGAAAAGGAACAGGACAACTGGGTATTTAACCTGAGAAGACCTAGAAGTTTCTATCCATCTGGAGGGCCACCTTGGCTTGTTTGGATGACATCATCTGCCCTCCAGTGACAGCCTCAAAGCAGTTCCTGTTGCAATGGAAGGAAGACGTGATGGTCCTTGGAGCTGCCATACAGTGGGGGAGGGGCCACCCAGGGTCCTGTGGGCTGGGTCCGTTCTCCAGATACTTGCCTGGGGAGAGACAGTGACAAAGCTGGCTGTGATGCAGTGGGAGGGCTAAGCTTAACCCCAGGCCCTAGAGGGCACATTCTCTAACTGTTGGGACCTCCTTTGGGAAGGAACAGGAGGGCATCTCTATACACCCCTGGCAGGCAAATGTCTAGAGCTTCTTTGATCCCTATATTAAGGCACAACAAGATTCTTCACTTACAGAAGGGTGAGAGCCAGAGCAGGTCAGAGGGTTGCAGGACCTGGCAGATTTCCTGCCCTGGGCTCAGCCCTGCTCTTCAGGGTTTAACCTCAGGCATCCTAGAACTCCAGTCTGATCCTGAAGCGAGACCACAACATTCCAAGGCTGTGAATGTTATAGGCACCCTCTTCCTGGGAGCAAGAACTATGGCAGATGAAGACGTGTAGAGCTGGCCTGGGGCAAAGGCAGGATCTTTGTCCCCTTCTGCTGAGGGCAAGGATTGTTGGCTGGACATTCACCTGACCTTGTTCCAAGTTCAGAGCACAGGGTGAAGTGGGTGAAGAGTTCCTAACTGTCCCTGTTTACCAATGACTTCTGGAACTGTGTCTACCTGGATCCTCCCTAGGCCTGGGACCTCTCCAGCCCTCCGAGAAACTATAAACAATGGGGCACTGGCTGTCTCATCCCTCAGGTCCTGACTGGTGTTTTGGCCCAGCACAGCAGTCACTGAGGGGACACTTTAGGCTCTGCTCAATGCTTCTGATACCAAGTGCTGTGACCTTGGTCTTCCTAATAAGGGTGCTAATTCATGTTTAACTTACAATGTTGTCCTTGTGGTTAAATGTTGTCCATGTGGACTCTCTGGGTGTGTGTGTTACTGGCTAGAGGGGATCAAAGAGACCATTGTCATCACAATCCCACCCATGAGTCCTCTATGCAGCTGGTGTGTGTGCATGTGTGATTCTCCTAGTTTGTCCAGATGTGATGTAAATTTCCAGCATCACAGTGACTCAACTCCAGGATTAGACTTTCCTCCAGTCAGAAGCAGAGGATCCAGGGCCTTGTGTGCGTGCATGTGTACGTGTGTGTGTGTGTGTGTGTGTGTGTGTGTGTGCATGCGCACGCGCGCGTATACATGCTTGAGCACGAGTGTGTGGGCATGTGAGCGTAAGTCTATGTATAGATGTGTGTCTGTGTATGTGTATGTGTGTATGCATGAATGCATGTGAATGTATGTATGGATGTATGTGTGTACATGTGTGTATAGATGTGTGTGGGCATGTGAGAATATTTGTATGTATGGGTGTGTGCATATATGTATGTGTGTGAGTGTGTATGTATATGCATGGGTGTGAGTGTGTATGTGTGGGAAGACAAGCCAGGATCTATGGCTACTAACCCTGGCTGTACACAGTCTTACTTCATGACCTCAAACCTATCATTTCTTCATTGTGAACCCAGTTGCAGCCTGGGCTTGTGAGTGGAGTGGAGGGTGGGCCTTGGTCTCATACTCCTAGATGGCCGAATCTTTCCTGAAGACCATGACCACGGCCAGGCAGTGTCCAGTAGGATGAGTAAGGACACATGCTTTATCCATGCAGCCGTTAGCCTGGGTCCCAGGCTCCACAGTGCTACCAACTCACTGCCTGGTTTTGGATCAGAGTGCTGCTCTGAGCCTTTTTTTTTTTGACTTGGCACATAATGAGCTTTGTTTGTGTGTTTTATATCACTACAGCTGTCAGTTACAGATGGATTACAAATTATTTAAGCTTAAATTTACTTGTTTATTTGTTTATTCATTCACTCATTGAGGGCCTTATGTACTCCAGGTTGACTTTAAACTTGCTGTGTAACCAAGGATGACCTTGAACTCCTGATCATCCCACCTTTGCCTCTCAAGTGCTGGGATTATAGGCATGTGCTACCACCTTTATTAGGTGTAGGGGGAGAAAACACAGGCTCTGTGCATGCTAGGCAAATATTCTACCAGCTGAGCTTACACTTCCTTTAGAATATAGTGGGGGACAGGAGGGTAAGATGGGACCTATTTCTCTGTCAGTGATATTGTCAGCTGCGCAGGTCCCAAAGTGTACTGGGGGATCTGGGATGTGAAGAAGTGTCAGGCAAACAGAATCTGGTGTGGACTGAGTTTGAGTGGCACTGGCTTACTTAAAAATAAGCAGTGTTTTTGCTGTAGGACCTCTTAGAACCTTTACTCCATTAAGAATTTTGTGGAGTTCCAACTGGGTGATGTATGCAGCCTTCTACCAAATTCATTTGACCAAAAAGTACCCTTCTCTTCCCTTTTGGTGTTTTGAGACAGGCTATAGGCAGGTTGGCCCTAAACTCGTGTCGATCGTCCTGCCTTAGCCTCCTGCACTGGAGATTACAGGCGTGAGTCACCAAGTCCAGCTAAGCACTTGTCCTATGAATCACCTGCTGCATCCTTAGACAGGAACTGTCATTACATCTCTCTTTTTCTCTTGGCTCCTAGGAAGCTTGTTCCCATTGATGTTCACCTAAATCACCTTGCTGGAACCTAGGACATTTGTTCCCACTCCCTCTCCGGTGTAGGTTTGCAACATCTGTTTTCCCCTGTCTTTTGGTTCAGGTAGCCTCAGAGGTGAGGAGGACAGGGTTGGCAGTGTCTGGACATAAAGAATCCAGTATTACTGCTGAGCTCCAGGGGGCTGTGGGTGGGGCTGTGGTACAGGTCCCCTTTGGGAATCCCTGAAACATCTGTTTGTGGTAGCTTTGCCCAGGCAGTGTTGAAAGGAGGGCAAGAGCCATCGTGTTTGTGTCCTGAAAGCAGTGCATAAGAAAGCACACGTGATCTTGTGCTGGCCACCACTGGCCTCTGGAAGGCCCCCTCTCTGCTGACACTGCATTTCATAGGACTGAGAGAGACAGGAGCTGTAGGCCTTTGAGCCTTGCTTGCAATGAAGTAGTTTTAGGAGTGGTGAGCCAGGGTTCTGCTGTGCCCACCCTGATTACCAATGAACAAGTTCTAAAACCTTGATGGCCAGAGGGGCATCATAGGGAGGCTGGGCGTATCACGGAGAGGTCACAGGTTTTACCCATTTTTTTCTTTGAACCCAGGACCTCATCACAAATATGTCCCTGTCTCTCTTCAGTTGCTCTAAGTAAGTAGAGGGGAAGACTAGGGAAGTGTGTGTCATTCTGAAGATAGCAAGCTATGGGTGGGTAAATCAACAGAGTGGGTCACAGCTGGCATTTATACAAGGAATGGATATGCACATATTGAGTGTGGTGAGATGGTTGTGAGTCATGGTGTGTGGAGAGATTGCCAAAGGTATCACCATATTTCATGCTCAGGGAGGCCTGGAAGCCATTGGCTAGTTTATTCAGGTGCTGGAACCAAATGGGCAGGGTCTATCTGCTTTATATATATGGACTCTGGGGTCCATTCCCAAGCCTGAGATGTGTCCCTCTAGATGCTGAAAAACATACCCTAAGGAACAGTACTTGTGATGTGCCCCTTTGGGAAGTGATTGTGTGTGTGTGTGTGTGTGTGTGTGTGTGTGTGTGTGTGTGTGCATGCGTGTGTGGCCACTGGGGACAGTGGCCTCTGCTGAAGGAAGGCATGCCGCTCCTGCAAGCTGGGTTATGACTCTGCAGGCCAGGTGAGGGGGGAAAGTGGGGGAATCCCCAGCTTTGCTTCTTATCACAGGTGGCCATTCATGGCTGTGTGGCTCGGGGCAAGTGACTTGCCCTCCTTAGCCTGTTTACCTATGTACAGAGGGTAAGACAGGGTCCAGTCATTTCTACAGTCCTATTCTCATAGTCTGTTCCAGGATGACATTGACGAGATCTGGATCTTTTGAGAAGCTACCAAGGGAAGCCAGGGTTGACTCCAGGTTTCTACACAAGGCTCCTAGAGCAGTCTGATTAGCCTGAGGAGAAATCCAGGTTTGTAGACGCTGGTGGAACAGGGTGAGTGATTGGCTAGGCAGCAATTAAGGGGACCAATGACAGAGGAGAGGCACCCAGAGCCTGGTCTCCATGGACAGCATTTATTAGGCGCCATTCTCAGTGTGAAGACAGATGGGCAGGAGCTGCTGAGGGGGCCAGGGCAGCCACAGCCTGGGGACTCAGGGGCTGCCCGGGTGGGTGTGGGGCATGTCACCCACACATATTGCATATTCTGTGGCAGTGTGCCCAGGCATAAGGCATTGGGGAAGCAGAAAGGCTGCCTGCAGTGGGAGGGGGTGAGACAGGAAGTGACAGTGGCCTTCTAGTTCCCTAGGCAAGACTCTATAGGAGACAAGCGGTCCCCCATGCTCAGACCCCTAGGGCCACTCTGCTGCCTTCCCCACCCTCTCTGTAACTTTGGTTGTGGCTCCCTCGGATCTGACGGGACTTGACCCCTCGAGGGCAGGGTCACACACAGGACAGAGGCAGTGAACACTACCTCTGGCCCAACATAAACACAGACAGCACCTCTCCAGCTCCTGGGTCCCACTCTCCTTGGCACACAGGCCAGCTCTTCCAAATGGACAAGGGATACACATAGGTCAGATTCCTTCCTCCTAGGGATCTCCAGGGCCTGAAGGACATGGTGTGGCTCTCTCTAGCTTCCCAAATGATCAGGCTGGCCTTACTCAGCAGTATGGAGCTAGGCCTGGGAACAGTGAGTAGAAGGCAGCTGGGGGTGGGGTGGGGTGTTCCCTTCCCCCTTTTCCTGGGGATGAAACTCAGGGTCCAAGCACACTGGGAAAGTGCTTTACCTCTGAGCCACACTCAGCCCCACACATACTCTTCTGTTGCCCTGGGCACTATCCGGACTCTAGCTTGTTTCCAGGAGCAAGCCAGCAGTCTGCCACCCTCTACCTGGGTTGTAGGTAGAGGATGTAGAGGGCACACCAGGTCCTGCAATACCCTCTCTCCCCCAGAGGAGTGTTCCTGGCTATAGCAGAAGCCGAACTCTAACAACTTAGGATGCAGGTATCCACCCTGGCTTCCATTCCAGGGATAATGTCCCAGGGTATACCTGCCAGCTGTCTGGGCTGCTCAGCCCAATCCCTGAACTCTCAGAGTTCCAACTCCTGGCTTTTAGTCCATGAGACTCAGTCCTGCTTACATTGGTCCCAAGGACTTCCCTGCTTGTGAACAGAGACAAGGGCCCATTTAGAGCCACAGTCTCTGGGCTAAGAGTAGCAGAGGCAGAGCCATGGCAAGGAGGCTCTGACTGGAGCTTTTGATTCAGGTTTAAGCCCAGCTGCCTACACAAGGCCAGGGTGCTGCCTGCAGGAGCTTTGCTTCTGAGAGCAGGCTGGACCAGAAAGAAGAGCACTTGGGCTGGGAACAAGCCTGCAGGCCGTTGTTCCCCTTCAAGACTTGCATCACCCTGGGCAAGTAATTTTACCTGTTTTCCTCTTCTGAAAAAATGGCCATAAGAACTGCCCAGGTGACCTAACCGAAGTGTTAGGACACTCAAATGAATGAGTAGGTAGGACAGGTTTCCCGGTGCTAAAAATCACTATAAATGGGAGAGGAGGTGAGCAGCAGCAACAGCCAGGGACAGACAGCAAGCGGGAGTCTGTGTTTCAGATTGCAGGGGCAGTCCTGAAGGCTGCCTCCCAGGAGCCGAGCACGTCATGACTCCCGGTAGCTCACCTAAGGATGCTGCGCCTTACAGAGCTAGGAGCCATAGTTTCTGCACTCTGCTCTCACTCCTGTGGCCTGCTACTTTTCCCCCCACGTCTTGCCCTCTGGGGACTAGCTTTAGGGACTGCTGGGATTTCCTTTGTTTTCTTCCATAACTGCATAGCCATGCAAAAAAAAAAAAAAAAAAAAAAAACCTGACACAGAAGGTAGTAGAAGGCTGGGAGACATGGCTGGGGCTGAGAGAGCGAGGTGGGACTGAGTGGGGGGAGGGGTGACCTGGACACAGACACTGGGTTCTGAAGAGCCCAGGGGAGGTATAAGTAGAGATGAAAAGAAGAAAAAACAAAACAAAACAAAACGAAACCAGAAAACAAAAAACAAAAAAACCGAGAACAGAAGTCCCCTCAGGAGGTAAGGACTCTGGGTCCCAGCAGGGCCCCTGAGGACTGGGGAGCTCCTCAAATTTCCGAAAGGCTCCCCGTGGCTGCTTTCCCCGCCTCCCCGCCTCCCACCTCCCAAGTTTCACATTTCTCGGAATTCGTCGGGCTCTGATAGGGGCTCCAGGGGCTCCAGAGCCCGGCCTCCTGCTGTCTGGTGCAAGCCCGCACAGTTGGAGATCAAGGCCTGGGGAAGAGTAGAGGTTGTGGTGGTAGTGGTGGTGGGCTGGGGACTTCCCACGGGGCCCGAAGGCGTCTTTGGGGGGGCCTCCTGGTCAACTCCTGCGGCTTCTGCAGGCAGGAAGGACCCCCACCCCGCTGGCTCACAGGTGCTCCAGGCCTGCCTGTCGTTCACACCGAGCTCCTGCGCTTCATGAGGCCGTGGAAGGTAGCCAGGCTGTGCAGGCCTGTGGACACCGAGCTGATGGCCGAGCGCTGTGTCCCACTGCACAGGCAGGGGTGTGAGGGCGTGTCGCTGTAGCGGCCACCGCCTCCCGGTGATGAGTGGCTGTGCTCCACGCATGTGTCAGACGTGGAGAGGTCCCGCGGGATGATCATAGGGATGGAGTACTGCAGCTTCTCGCGGCTCTTATACCAGAGGCACGAGCACATGGACTGGAAGTGCAGCACCTCGGCGTAGACATTGCGGAAGCCGCTGCTGCCCACGCTCACGCCCATGCCACCCGCGGCCGCCGGGCACATGACTGGGTCTCGGGGACGCACGCTGTCGCTCAGGCTACCGCTCAGGCAGCTCAGGCCACCCAGGCCACCCGCCTGACCATTGTGTGTGAGCAAAGCGCGATGCTCCGCATCACGCTTCTCGTCCTCAGCGTTCATGGTCATGAATCGCAGCACCACGAGGTTGAGGAAGGCGCCGATGACCGTGAGGCCCGTGAGGATGTACACGAAGCTGAAGGCCACGTACTGCGGCTGCGTCTGCAGCGCTTGGTCCTTCTGCAGCGCCACATAGTCGCCGAAGCCAATGGTGGTGAGCGTGATGAAGCAGTAGTAATAGGCCTGGAAGAAGGTCCAGCGCTCATAGTAGGAGAAGGCAGCGGCGCCAATGCACAGCGTGCTAATGCACGACACGAAGCCGATGAGCACCATGTTGGCCATGGACACCTCAGCATGCCGCATGCCCAGCCCCCTCTTGGCACGATGCAGCAGGTACCTCACCAAGGTATTGATGCGCTCACCTAGGCTCTGGAACATGACGAGCGTGAGTGGGATGCCCAGAAGCGCGTAGAACATGCAGAACACCTTGCCACCGTCCGTGCTGGGTGCCGCGTGGCCATAGCCTGTGAGAGAGAAGAAAGCACACATTGTGGGGTGGCCTGGTGAGGGTCCCTCCTTGCTCCCTTCCCTCTCCACCGTGCAGGTTTTCGATCTGACCCCCCCCCCCACTTTTTTCCTTGCTAAATATAGAGCCATGGCTAGCCTGGATCTCTGCCTATATAGACCAGGCTTGCTGTAAACTCACATTTATCTTCCTGCCTCTGCCTTCCAAGTGCTAGGGTTACAGGCATTCACCACCATGTCTGCCACCGCAGCTGGCTACTGAGTCTGACTTTCAACACCAGGCACATCACATTGGTGTCCTATCACTTTGGGCAACAAACCCTTTGTTCTTGTCGTCGAAAACAGATGGTAATCCCAGGAGGCAGAGTGGACTCAGTGACTTTCCAGGTCACACTGTTGGGAAGTTTAGCAATCTGAGTTTGAACTTGAATCTGCTTTCTTGAAAACATGAATGTCTCATGCCTCTGGGGAGGAGCTGGCTGCTGGTGCTTGCTGGAAAATTTACCCATGGGCAGCTGATGTGTGGTAATGGCAGTCAGGCTGTTGAGGGCTGGTTTCCCATGTGACACCTGAGGGCTTTGCCATGCTCTCTACCCTCCGTGGGCAAGGGCCTCAGTGCCCATGGCTAGGAGGGGAAGGGGTTGGATGCAATGGCTTCTGACATGGTGATTCTGTGTGGAGGGAGGCAAACTGGGCATGCATGGCTTCTTGCTTCTTGATTGTTTCCTTGCTGCAGCCAAAGCTTATGGGGTGGGTGGGGTAGGTGGGGTGGGGCGTGGTGGGTGGTCACCACTGGGAACTTGCAGTTTTCCTGGGCAGCTGGTCTAGAGGTACCTTCCTCACCACAGTTGAATTAGTAAGTACTCCAGGTTTTCCATCCTGCCTGGGACTAGGGTCTTCCCATGGGACTTGGTCCAAAGTAGGCTCTGTCCCTGTGAGGGTGGGGCATTGCCGTTGGCAAGGCAGTAGTCCTGAGTGTCCTTCTGTGTGGGCCTATCGCCCGCTAGACCACTCCATGGTTCTCTCTTCTATGTCTAGCCTCCATGTTTGTGCATGTACTCTTCCCACCTGTGAGCCAGGCAGAGTCACATCTACCCGCTGAGCTGATTGTCAATCGACTATCAAAAATTCTGCCCTAAGCTGGGTATAGCAGGGTACACCTGTAACCTGAGCCTGTGTGAGGCTGAGGCAGGAGACTGAGATTTTGAGAGGCAGTCTGGGCTGCAGAGTAAACCCTTCTCAAAACAATAACTTGCCGGGTGTTGGTGGCACACACCTTTAATCCCAGCACTTGGGAGGCAGAGGCAGGCAGTTCTCTGTGACTTGCAGGCCAGCCAGCCTGATCTACTGAGCAAGTTCTAAAGCAATACAGAGAAACCCTGTCTCAACCTCCCCCCACCCCCACCCCAGGAAAAAACAAATCCCAAAACAATAACACAATAACAAAATCTTCCTGGCTACCTTGAGGAGGTGGCGAGAGGACCTTGAATGGGAACCAGAAGCCATGAACACAAGTTCTGGCCCTATTACTTGTGGTTTTGTAACCTTGAAGAAATGACTTTCTCTCTTTGATCATGTCTCTTTATTTGAAAATGAGATCTTATGTTCTAGCCACTTGCTTTTCCCACCAGACCAGCAAGCATAAACATTTCAGCTTTTATTAAGAAAATTATGAGAACAAAAGAATGTGGGTAGGTTTCTAGTTTTCCTCTTTTCTGAGTCTTAGGAAATCTCAACCAAACACTGCTTCTTCCAGGCAGTCTTCCTGGATTCCTCCCAGCCAAAAGTGATTGGTGCTTCATTTGGGTGGTTCTGAGAAGGCTCATCTACATTCTCTAGGGCCCACAGCTATATAAAACTAAACATCAACTCATGGGGAGCCCTGGCGAACCTATAAAGGTCTCCTCTAACTCTCTTCCAAGGGAGTCCCAAATACACTTCATGACTACATTTCAGGCTGGGATATTATGAGCTTTGAAAGTGTCTCACATCTGTAAAAGGGGCTAATATGTCACTGGCTACACGGGCTTTGGGGGAGTAAGTGAGATAATGTATGTGATACACTTAGCCTAGAACCTGGTGCATCTCAAATGCCCAGCAATAGCTCACTGATTAATAATGAAGGAGGTGGCCGAACACTCTCATGTTTCCAAGAGACCTTGGGTTTGGGAGCAGTCGTGTTCCAGTACAGCCACCCGTGCCAACCTAGGGCCATTAGATTCCTAAAGCTCAGAGAGGTCTGGGGGCAGATGTTTGGGGTGTGAAGGCTCCAGGACTGTCCTTAGCATGGGTCCCCTGCTCCAGTGTGGCATCTTCTGCCAGGGGCTATGCAGTTGAGCAGTTGAGCGACAATGCCTGGCCTGTCTGCATCTAGCAGTCTGAGACCAGATTGTACTCAACAGCTGGGTCCCACAGCCAGACCACAACTCACCTTAACAGCCGCACAGCCAAATAACCACCAGCTAGAGCAGCTTCTTGTCCTGTTCTTCCCTGTCCCCCAGGCGAGCACCACATACTGTGTGAACCCTCATTCCATCCCAGACATGACACTATGGACAGAGCTCCACAGGAAGGTAGGTGCAGAGCGTGGGTTTGGCCCTAGCTGTGTGACTTTGAGCTAATCTCTGTCTGCCTCTGGGCACATTTGCCTTGTCTGCTATTCCATGCCCTCAGTACCTATCAGACCTGCCCCAGGGAGTAAAGGAGACAAATTCTCAGGGGAGTCTTCTGGAACCCGTGGAGCGAACAATTGGGAGAGGTCCCCGGGAAAGCACCTGAGAACACAGGCCAAGAAGCAGGGCCCTGTTGGTGAGCCATCCATAGCCACCGCAGGAGGAAGGAGCCCCTCTACCCCTTACCAACTTGCCCTGGGTTCCATTAAAGACTACAGCTTTTCAGGGGGACCCAGTGCCCACGGAACAGCCTCCTGCCCCACCCTGCTTGCTGTGGCCCCAGGCCCTGCCCTGGATCCTCACTTGGCCCCCAGAGGTGCATCTGCACAGTGATTTCCCCCCTTCATCCTCTGCCCAACTCCCTGTCCCCAAGAGGGGCAGTGCTCAGAGCCTAGCTTTAGCCCTAAGTACACCCCTAGCTTGGTGACTGTTAAATCTAGTGACTCATCCAGGCCTAACCCAGAGGTTCCTACCAGGGGCACAGCCAGTGCCTGACCTTGGTGGCAGATGGCCAGGCTGGCCCTCTCTCCCTACCACAAGTCGGGGTCACGAATCAAAAACTCTTACCCTTAGGATGATTTAACTTTGTCCTCATAGACGTCCCGCAAGGTCACTCCTGTGACTGACTTCTGTTTTACAGCTGGGATTAAGAAGTTTGGAGGGGCTTTTTGAGGTGGTTGTGTCTGCTAGTCATTTCTGACTCTATCCCTGCCACTGCCACACCAGAAAGGGAAACTGAGGCTCAGAGGGAAGTGCATTCCATGTGAAGCCTCAGCCAGAAGAGGTGCAAGTGGGAATGGGAGGGTGCTGCCTGGGAGATAGATGTCCTAGAGACAGATGCCGAGGGTGAGCATGTCTATCTGTCCCTTTGTCTGTCTTATTATCACTAGGTGAAAGGACAAAGGAGCCACGAGGACCTGCTGACGTGGGTGCCTAGCTTGGAGGACTGCCAGCTAGGGTGGAGCCAGTCCCAGGGGACCCTGGACTTCTGGGAAGTCACTGGGAGTTTAGCCAACCCTGTCCCCCTCAGCACGGGAGCATTGTGACTAGTTTGGCTTTGCAAGAGAGAAGGTAAAAAGAATTCCCCATTGCTGCTGCCTCAAGTCTCTGGTCATGCAGAGCTCTGCTAGTCCCTCTGGGTACTAACACACACAGGGGCTACTCTCTGGGGCTGATTCTTTGGGTACCCTCTCCCAGTACCTATTGGGCCAAGCAGCCAGAACTCATATTTTGAGCATAGGCTCTAGAAGTAGACTCTCCGAACATTCACTGGACCTGTCCCACCTCCTCCTTTCTCTGTCTCCTCCTTTTCCCACCTCCTCCTTTCTCTGTCTCCCATCCTGATGTTAATAAAGGTTCTTAGTAATCATTTGGTCAGGCCCTTGGGTTGTACAGATAAGCCACAGAGGAGCAGAAAGGGACAACAACCCTGTTCAAGACTTCCAGCTGCTAAGTGACATGATCAGGCTATAGCCCAGGATACTTGACTCTAAAACCATGTTCAGCTGTGGCCGAAGCTCTACTCACTCATTCAGCCAGGGCAGTAACTTGGCTAAGCAGTGGGTCTGGGACTGACTAGAGGTATAGAGGCCACCAGGACCAGCAAGATGGCTCGGTGGGTAAGCATTTGCTGCCAACCCTAATGACCTGAGTTTGATTCCTAGGACCCACAGGTTCCTCTGAGCTACACATACAAGTTACACATGCACCATAGAACACACACACACACCATAATAAAAAAAATCTTTTAAAGAATTGACTGAAGACTTAAATGTTAATTATTAGTATAAATATTTTAGGGCATCAAAAACCTCAGGCCTCCATTCTCTTTTCTTTCTGGTGTCAGGGACTCAGACACTGGTTGTAGCTCTGGCTTCAAACCTGTGGGGCCTGGGGGGTTGCTTCTGCCCCTGCTCCCTCTCTGGTCTCTACTCCCAGTGGCCCAGCTCTCTCTACTCAAAGCAGAACTCTAAGCCCTTGGTAAGAGCCTGGCCTTGGCCATCTGCTTCCTACTGGCCTTGGGAGTGTATGAGCCTTCGGCCTCCTCCTACCCTTGTCCTAGCTGGCCCCAGGGTGGGCCCTGGGTCATAGCCTCAGCGGAGCAACGTGTGTGTGTGTGTGTGTGTGTGTGTGTGTGTGTGTGTGTGTGTGTGTGTGTGTGTGTGTGTAGCTTGGAGTCAGGAGCCGAGGCTCTGCCCTAAACTTGGCTATAACTATCTTTGAATCCTGGGCCATCTCTTCCCATCCTGGTTCCTACCCTACCTTTTTTTTTTTTTTTTTTTTTTTAACTGTTCTGAATGTCTTTTAGTGTTTTTTCTGTTCACCCACCCACTCATAGGATCAAAGATTCCATTTGTGAAGTGTTGATCAAATGTGTTTTACTCCACCAAACAGGCGCCAAGTAGATGATTATTAAGACTCTAATTAGTTTATTTCCCCCATCAAAATCAATTAAGAACACACCTGTCAATCAGAACCTCAGATTAGCATGGATAATTGATTCTGTGAGGCTGAGTGAGAAGTTATCCTTGTATGTTGGAAACGCTGTAGGATAGGCAAGGAAGCCTGTGGTGAAACACAAAGAGTACAGGTTCTGTATCTGAACTGGTCTTAACTGCCGAGCCGCCTCAACTTTCTCATCTATGAAATGGGTACAATGAAATATCGACCTCGTATAATTGAGATTTGTGAACTAGTAGATTTTAAATGCGAAGACGAATATATTTGCCCTCCCCAAGATTGCATTAAAGTTCCCTTCAGCACCAACTTATATGATCAGTATTCCTTAAAGGTTAATTTTCTCAAATACCAATGCCATGTTATGTTAAAGGTTGGATAAGAAAAGATTTTTTGGCTCAATTGAATTAGGGGAAAATCAGAACTAAACAGGATTTTTCATTGTGTGACTTAATTGTCACAGGGTCATTCTTGTTTGTGTTCCTATGCAGAGCTGGGAGAGTATGTTACAAGTTTCTCACATATTTGGCCATGAAACATTTTTCTCACAGTGCTTATTGCTAAACAAGGGTTCTTCTGAGGGTAGTTTGGAAAGCATGCCTCTGTAACATTAAGAACCTCCGGGGTCCTTCTTCTAAGCCATTTCCTGACTCTAAGTCTCTGATCCCCACCTCTGGGTGGATTAGAACCTTGGCAGTTCCTGGCTGTACTCTGTCTCTCAGCAGACTTGCTTATCTAGAATAAATATAGCCCTGGCCAGGGCTAACGTCTGTCCCGGGGGGAAGATGGATGAGGTGACCTGCGTGTGTGTGTGTGTGTGTGTGTGTGGGGGGGGGTCTGTGACACCCAGAGGCTTTGAATACTGAGTTGAAGGAAATAGGGGAGGGGATGGTCTGAGCGGGGAAGGAGGGGGTGTTGCCTGGGCTTGTTGAGCAGAAGGAGGGTAGTGTGGGGCCCTGGGAAGGACCTACTCCAGCTGGTTGGAGAAGGGATATCAGAGGCCCGCTAGCCTGTGGGTGGAAAGGGGCAACCAGGCTTGAGCTGTGGACAAATGGAAAAGGTGATTTTGGAGACTGTGGCGGTCTGGGGACAACAGCAATGTGGAGACGATACACAGGACCAGAATGGGTGCCTTAAAGGGGGTGAGGTGGAAGGCGTCTGACATTGGTACCCAGGCCCTGCTCTGAGGGCAACGGGAGGGGCAGCTAACGTAGTGGGCATTGCAGAGAGCATAGTGTTCTTCCCCTCTTTGGGAGAGCCACTCAGATGCCATCTTGCCTAAGAAACTTCTAGGACTTCCTCAAAGGAGCAGGAGGGCCCTCCCTCTGCTCATGCCCTCCTTTTTCTGCACTTTCCACGGTGGAGCCTGTGCAGTCCCTTTGCTGTCATGCACAGAGCCTGGAAGGGACAGCGAATCAGTAATTGCTGTTCTCTCCAAAAGGTCAAAGTTCTGGAATATGTGGAGTCTGTGATGGTGACCCAAATACCTGCCCCCAAATTCCTAATTGCAAGAAGGATCAGCCATCTTAGGATCTTTTGTTGACTTTCAGCCTGGCCTTTATAACCCCCTTCCCTCAAAATGAAGCCAACTCTAGGCCCCGAAAGAATCCCACTGCTATAGTCCTGGCTCAGCTTCTCTAGGTCTGAGAAGCCACCAGGGCTCCACGGAGTTGGGTGGGGGTGGGGATGAGCATGCAGCACTGGGTCTGGGGTTTGTCACCCTCCAGGCCAGACTCCTGGAAGGACAGTTCTGCAACAAGGCGCCCATCTCTCCGCTCTGCCCCTTCCCAGGGCCTCTTTGTTCCACTCCAACATCTCCATTTTCAGCTCCTGCTCCTCAACTCCTACAACAGCTCTCTCACGGCCTTTTCTTGACTTCCTGGCTTTCTCCTCACTCTTGAACTGTCTCCCACCCACAGGTGTCTGTCCCTGTTACTGACTGAGGACCCCGTATGCAGAAGCGCTCCAGTGCCCCGCCCCCAACCTCCCAGGCCCATGTGGAATGGGGGAGTTAAAAGGGAGGGTGCTGGTGTCATGGAAAATCCCTGCAGCAGCCAAGGTCAGTGTTTGCAGACACAGTCTGGCCTGCAGCCAGGCCTGCCTCAGGGCTCAGCTCCTTTGGGCCATCCCCCCCCAGGCTGGCTTTGTCCAGGGGCCTCATAGGTCTAGAGCAGAGGCTTCAAGCAGATCCTTAGGAGTGAGTGGTTCATGCTTCAGTGTAGTGCTTTTGTTGGTTCAAATTGCCCATTTTATAGAGGAGTAAACTGAGGCCTAGGGGGAAGTAGAGGACCAGATCAGTACCACAACAAGTCATGGGTAGAGTGAGGACTAGAATACCCTGGCCTACCCTATCCGCCCTCCCCTATGCTGCAGAAGAGTGCGGCCTTGTCTATTCCACCAGGCCAAGGACCAGCAAAGTCAAGGCGGAAAGTGCCCTTTAACGCAAGGCTAACTTGCAACTGGGCTACATTCAGGGTTGGCAAATTTGGCCAGGAGAGGTAGACCAGATGATTAAACTGAGGTCCTTGATCTTAAGACATTTTCCATGTGCAAGTAAATCCAGATGAATCCCTTTGGTGGAGCACTTTAAAAGTTCATTGTTTCCCCCAAAGTAAATGTAATTACAACACTCGATGTTGAGAGAGAGATGACAGTTAGCTAGTTTGGGGAGTGATTAAGGTAGGGGCAGAATGAGGGATGGAGGTGAAGAACCCTCCTAGCTAGGGAATCAGGGAGAACTCCAAGGAGGTGGCATTTGTCCTGATCTCTGAAGGGTAGAAAGAAGGTACAGGGTTCCCCCAGGGGGAGCTGTTGAAGTTAAGAGGTACAGGAAGAAACATTAGGGTAACTTGTGGCACTGTTACCAATGTGTAGGGACCAGCATATTCTCCCAGAAAAGTAGTTTCATATACACAGTAAGATCCTTAGAAATGCATCTAACAGGACCCTGCGGTACCACTTCTAGGAATCTCTGCTGGGAAAATAACCAGAGGTCGGAGCAAAGATTTATGAACATGGATGTTTATAGCAGCATTTTCATTGTGAAAAATTGTAAACACTCCAAATGTTCACCAATAGGGTTTAGTTAAACATATTAAGGTATATTTATGGGGTGGAATATTGTGCAGCCATTAAAGTGCTATTCCTGAGGAGTCTCTTAATTACATACAAAATCACTGTATTGTGTCAAAAACAGTAGGCGCGATGCTTTCTGTATGGTGGGCTCCTATCCTAAATCTATAAAGACAAAAAACACATATGCATACACACAGGGAAAGAGCTAGAGATGTAACAGTGAGCTCACAGAGTTTATCCATGAATAATGAGCTTATTATTGATTTTAATTTTCTTTTCACACTGTTTTACATGTTCTACAAAACAATTCATCATTTTTCTTATAGTACTGAAGGTTGATCTAAGGGTCTTACACATGCTAACAAATGCTCTACCACTGAGCTACATAACCAACCCTCTATTACTTTTATAGGTAGAAACACATTAATATAGTAACAATAGCAATTGATATTATTAGACAGGGTCTTACCACATTGTGGCTTGGGACACCTAGGCTCAAGTTATCCTTCTGCCTTAGCCTCCTAGTGCTGGGACCACCAGCATGCATCATTGTGGGGGCCTAGTCAGAATGATAAAAATAATAACATGTAACAAACAACAACAAAATTTTCCTGGTCTTCTTGCTGCAGGATGTTTGATTGAAAAGTGAGAGTTGTTTTGGTAGATAAGGTTAACATTTGCAGAGCTCAAGAGCAAGAATCTTATGGGAAGGCAATACAGAACCCTGGGCAGCTCCGGGGTAGAGAAGAGACAAATGTCTAGAGATACTACTGTGAATTTCCTCACATCCCTGGGTGCAAGTAGAGAGGACATGGCTGTGGGATATTGAGAGCCAGGACTTCACTGGGGGTCCTCAGCTTAGCTTGGTTGACAGGTGCTTGGGCCTGAACAAGAGGGGAGCAGAGAACTCGGGTTCAGGGAGGGATGGGGTAAGGAAAAGGAGAAAGCAAGGAGGGAGGAGATGGAATGAATAGAGCCTGTGTGATGTCTTGGTGTTCAGGGCTAAACTGTAAGCTTCCCCAGGGAAGGGTCCTTTTTATCTTTAGTGACTTAGGCCTTCCTCACACCTGGGGAGCAGCTTGGGACAGAGCTGCCTGTGCATAAATCTCTGAGAATGGAACAGGTTGAAGACAGGGAGGCTGGATGTACTGTGAGGCTCTGGAAAGCACTGCTATATACAAGGACAGATACTCTGGGGATCCTGGGAAGGCTAATTGACCTCAGGCCCATGGCATCTGTCTTAGTCCACCCACTGCACCAGGTGTCATGCTATGGGTCTGTGGCCCATCTGTGTCTTCATGGCCAGGTTGACAGATGTACTGTGTGGCCACAGGTAAGATCTGGTTCTCTTTGGGTTCTGAGAGCCTTTTATGGGATAGAAAGAGCCTAGAAGGGATGTTCTTAGGCCCCTCAGAACCTAGGGTTCTAGACTGTCAGAGGAGCCACAACTTCTAGTCCCAAACCAAAGAGAAAGCAGTGGTCTCAGTGGCAGTTATCCAAGGGCCAAGGGGATTCTTGGGTGCCCAAAGCAATGACTGGGTTGGGTTTCTGGTTGCACAATTAGATCACAGTCTTGGTTGGCACTGTCCAAATGCATGGGAGAGGAAGAGAGTATGGATGACCCTGCATGGCTTGCTCTGAGTAGCAACAGTCCCTCAGCTGAAGCAGATGGGGTGGGGGCAGCCAGAGGTTCAAATCCCAGTTCCCCTAGACAGCCTCCTGTCACAAAAGCTTCTCAGAGTCGTGGGTGGGGGGGATCAGCTGCTAAGGGGAAGTCTTGTTGGTTTCAGGTCTCCTACTGCTTGCTGAGCCCAAGGCACCCAGATCTCCATCCCTACTGCTTTTAGTCTTACAGACTTTCTTCAGGGTCCTTGAGTCTCCCATCCTTTCTCTCCTTTACCTCCAGATCCTACCTCGTTGTGTCTCATTTTGGCCTCTCTGACTTCTGGGGCTTGGGGTGATGGTGTTGGCAGTGGTGGTGGTTGTGGTGATGATGGTGGTGGTGGCAGTGGTGCTGGTGATGGTGGTGGTAGTGATGGTGGTGGTGGTGGTAATGGTTGTGGTGGTGATGATGTTGGAGGTGGTGATGGTGGTAACTTGTGCTTCTCAGTAACTCAGCCCTAGTAATAGCACTGGACCCAGCCCACTTTTACTGAACACACACACACACACACACACACACACACACACACACACACACAATTTACTTTTCAGAAATCTTATCAACTATAGATTATCTCTACTTTACAGATAAGAAAACTGAGGCAGAGAAGATTTTTATAATATCTACCCCCCCACAACCCACCACACACAAATACACACAGCTAGTGAGTGACAGTCAAGGGACACTCAGGCTTGGCAACGTTGCCAGCATAGCTGATGCTACGTCATGAGTTCTGGAAGGCAGCTGACCAGGATTTCCATGGAAGGAGACTAAGCTGAAGAGTTGGATAATTTGTCAAGACCGTCCAGGTCAGTGACAGAGCCAGTTCTTCCCAGGACACAGCCTATTCTTTTTGTTTCTCATGAATGACCTCCTGGGCTTCTGGGGTCAAGGATCAGGGTCCATGGGATATCTGAATGGGACCTTCTCATAAACTGTCCTCTTAGGGAGAGTTTCTGGGGAGCAGCATCAAGGGATAGATAAGTAACTTCTAACAAAAGTTCCTCCTCCCTCTGCAGCTCCCCACCTGCAGTGGGCCTAAGTGCACCAAGTCTCCAACAAGGACTCTACCAGCAGGCTAAGCCAGAGAGCATGAGGTTGATGATGTTGGGGAGCTCAGGGTAAGTCCTGGAAGAAGATACTGACCTCTGGCAGAGGAAACCTGGGCACCTGGGGAGGCTGGGCAGGAAACAGGCACCCCAGAAGGCTCTGACACTTTGCCAGTCTCAAGAACATCAGGTGGAAAATGGGTATGACAGGCATGGCTTCATCCTCTTTGCTTGCTGTAATTGATTAGCTGAGCCAACATTCCTTTAGCGCCTCTGACTTTGTACCAGGCACTCGGCTGAGTGCTGAGGAAGGAGGCAGAAATGGGACAGCTAAGTCGTGCTTTTTGAGAACAGACGAGCCAGCGTGCAGGTGGGAGGGGACCAAAAGCAGAGAGCTGCCCTTGGACGTTCCTAGTCTGTGCCGGGGATGGGGACCTGTTCCCTACAGGTGGGACCAGGAAGCCAGGACAGGGAGTTGGGAGGCACAGCACTTTTGCAAATCTCTAGTGGCTGGGAATGCAGCATCTTCTGCTCCTGTGGTCTCTGGAGGTGGCCCTGGACACCTGTCAGCAGTACCCAGGCCAGGGTGAAATCTGGCCCATGTGTGTAGCAGCTTAGTCTTAGATGTCGTTATATATTGGCTCAAGGTCAATGTCTGAGGCCATTCTCAGCTCCTGCCTTCTTTCTTGTTATTTTGGTTGGTTTATTTTTGTTGCTTATCATTAAAAAAAAAAACAAACAGTAAATTTAATTGTAGAACGGTGTTGCGTGAACGGATGTCCGTGAAGACCACACTCCTGCTTTGACCCTCCCGTGTTGATGCGGGACTGGTTGTGTGGTTCCCACCTTTCCCACATTGCCTTCTTCTAAGAAGCCTTCCCCCCCTGCTCTCGGCCCCCGAGAGCCCCCTCCCACCCTCGCAACCATGCACTTGGCCTTTCTTGGTGACAATGCCTGGCATGGTCACTCCTCACTGCAAGCAATGCTACCACGAGTAAAGCTGTTTTTACTTCACCCTGTTTTGTGGGAGGCAACTGGACCAACTAGCATGTTTGTGGTGCTGAACACTTAAGGCCTTGGAGGAGCGGTGGCTGGGATCAGACACTGGCCTAATTCTTCCCCTTCCCCTTCCCCTCTGCGTGGAGTCTGGGGCTGCAGCTGCCGATGATGTGGAGGGTGGAGTATAAAGGAAGAAGGAAGCCCACTGGCTGGAGCCCCAAGAGTGATGGTTCATCTTAGCTGTGGGTGTGTCTTTGGGGGATTGCCCTGATCCCTCTGACTGAGGTAGGAAGACTCACCCTTTGTGGGTGGCACCATTCCCTGGGCTTGGATCCCAGACTGTATAAATATAGAGAATGGGCTAAGGACAAGCAAGCATGCATGCGTTCATTTCCCTCTGCTCTTGACCCTGCAATGATGGGCTGTCACCCGAAGGGCACGCTAAAATAAACACTTTGCCCCTTAAGTTGTATGTGTTGTTGCTTTTGTTTGTTTTTTTCAGGGCAACAGTAATGAAACTACAACCCTAGGCTTTTTGGCTCTCGGTGTCTTTGAGAGCAACGGCAACATCACCAGGGAAGCAGGTACCCTTGGTCAGCACCTCTGCCCCTCACCATGACTCTCTGACTGGCCAGTACCAGCTCCATCCTGATGAGGAAATTACAGAAGGCTCAGAGAGATGAAATAATACTGGCCCAAGGTCATCATATCAAAGTAGCCAAGGTTAGGATTCGGCCTAGTCTTTGGGGTCTTTAGAGTTCAGGCACTTTCAGGTGTCTGATCACCCAGGGTACCCCTGGGCCATTTATGTCATCAATAGAATGTGGGTATCTTGTCCAGCTGACCTTTGACCATAAGGCCCTCAAGGAAGACCTCAATACTTAAAATACTTGGTTTGAGAGCCCTGGCACCCTGTGTATACAGTAGGTGCTCAAATCATGTGATGCTGGAAGAAACTGTCCTGTCTAAACTCGGTCTCTCCTGAGCCTGGTCCCTGTTCTCTGCCTCTAAGGAGTGTACAGCTTGCAGGCCACCCGGGTCCTTCCTTCCAGAGAGCAGCCCCTGGAAGTTCTCTGTGGAAACCCTGAGAGGTTTCGGTATGGCCCCGAGGCAGACAGAGCTGGGGGTGAGGGTGGGGAGGTAGAGGGTAGGAACCTGGGCTAGGAGAGGCTATCTGTAGAGGACTTGGTGGAGCTTCCTTTTTGGACTGGCCCTTCCTGCAACAGCACCAGTTTAGGCAGTCTTTTAATTGCCATCCTGGCCCTGGCCACAGCGAATTGATGCAAGGTGGAATACCAAATCCAAAAGGACATACACAACCTATATGAACTATTGCTAAGGCTTAGGCTGGCCTAAGACCTGGGCTGAGGAGCTGGGGAGCTGAGCTGCAGGATGATGATGATTTGAGTCCCAGCTGAGACCGCGGTGAGGCAAAAGCATAAGCAAGTCATAGTGGCGGCGAGAGAAGCAAGACCTGGCTGAACAAATCTGAGACAGGGGTAGCTCAGCCTGGAGACTGGGGGGAGGGGGGAGTGTAGGGCCTGGCTTTGGCTGCTGCCCTTTGACCTTGGCTAAAGTTTCCTGCTTCTTTGCAGAAGTCCTGCCCTACTGGCTCAGTCCCAGCCCTGCACCCTACGCCCAGGGCACTCTGCATGATGAAGTGAGAGAAGGGCCTGGCTAGGTTTCTGGGGTGTATGTAGCACACTACAGTGAGGATATTCTAGTCCCACTGCACTGTAGCCCTGTGAAAACCCTGGTCTGGAACAGTGTCCCTTCTATAGCTAGGGGCACGGGTCCTGGAAAGGCCAGCCTCTCCCCCATGGGGCACAGCTGCCTCTCCCGCCACACATATTGCATCTTTAGTCCAATCTGATGGGGCAACTGAGTGACCTTGGGGTTGGAAAGGCTAAGGAGAAAGTAAATATCTAGCTCAAGCTCAAGGCCTGGCATGTGTGTGTTGGAGAATCTTAAGATACAGTATGTCTGTATTTTTTTTTTTTTTTTTTTTGGCCGTTTCCCACACAGAAATATTCCTTATCTCTTGAATTTACACAATGCAGTAAAAGGGTCCAGGTCCAGTGCACAGGCTGTAAATCTAGGATACAACACACCCCTATCTGGACCTGCTACTTCCTGGGTCTCATAAAACTCCAGGCCCGGCTGTACCAAGAGTTTCCTGCCAGCTTTGCCTCTGAGCACTGCTCTTCCCCTGAGCACTTGCTTGCAGTGTGACTACAGCCCAGAGTTCCCTCCTGGATCGCCTCTGTCCTCTCGGATTGGATGGGGGCTGCTTCTTCTGGAACACCTTTCCCTGTCCCTTATCTCATAGAAGGGCACCTTCTGTCTTCCCCATTCTCTGCCAGGCATTGCAATGTGGGTGGAAGCAGGTCCTTCTCCTGCTGGCCCACTGCACCCAGTGTCTATGGCAGAAGCCCAGCAGATGCATGGAGGCCAGCCTTGATGGATGGCCTGGGTATTGGGAGAGGCCTTGGGACATCCTTTCTCTATCACCTGCCCCCTACTTTCCTTCCTGGTCATGGCTAGTGGCCCAGACAGCACTGGGCTGGCAGGGAATTTGGGAGCAGATGCCAGGAGCTGTGAAGGGAGGCTTTTCTTAGGCTCAGCACCCTCCCCAGGGCGCAGGAGCTCAGATGGTGGAGGCTGGCATTGCGCCTGGGAGAAGAGGGACTCTAGGCAACAGGGACTTCGGCCTGCAGCAGCTGCTGGAACCTTCTTTGCCCCTAGCCAGTCTGCAGATGTGGGCCTCACCCTCAACATTCATTCATACATCGGTGCCACACACACACACACACACACACACACACACACACACACACACACACGTACACCCATGTGCACACATGAGCACATGCACACACACACTGCAGCACATTGCTTGCCTCCATGTGACCTTGCTGGGAGCATGACTCTAGCTACCATCCGGAGCAGAGTGCAAGAACCAGATGAGCTACAGGCTGAATTCTCAGAGAAACTGTGTAGCAATAAGGGAGAGGGGTCATTTTTAGAACTATTGCTGTTCCTGACTCCACCCACCCACCCAATTACTTCTACTTGAAGGCCATGAGGGGTTGGGGCTTCTTCCTCCTCTAAACTCTCTCTTCCGGTTTAAGGAGATAGACTTTGAGGTCCCACTCTCGATGGAAACACTTCACTCACCCCTAGCCCCACTGGAAATGCTCCTAGGAAGAGCAAGACGACAGACAGGGTTTTTCCTTTTCCGTCCCTGGTTGGAGACATTGCCTTTCACCAAGAGCCCAGAGGCTCACACTCATTCACCAGCTGGACTCACCCAGGCTTACCACTCTCTCTGACCCCCTGCTTTCCTGGCCTTCCCAATGACCTCCACCAGCCACCTGTCTTCCTGGCCATCCATCTACATCCTGTTCACAGCCCAGAATAGATAACCCGGGCTTAGCCAGCACCTAACAGGAGTGACTTTCTGGCTTCCACGGTCTATTCACCAAGCTAGTTATACCTATGCTTCCCAAGCTTGCTTTTTATGGTGCCAAGAACTCCACCTCAGGCAGCCTCCCCAGGACCAGGCAGCCTCCCTAGGACCAGTCAGCCTTGCTCAGGACCAGGCAGCCTCCCCAGGACCAGGCAGCTTCC
Source organism: Cricetiscus sungorus (assembly GCA_030556225.1). NCBI lineage: Eukaryota > Metazoa > Chordata > Mammalia > Rodentia > Cricetidae > Cricetiscus > Cricetiscus sungorus. The sequence goes on from JANBXA010000651.1 coordinate 72,406,877, forward strand.
CCAGGACCAATCAGCCTCCCCAAGACCAGGCCCTCTCCAATTGCTGCTCACAGCTGTTCTGGCTCCTTTCTTTCCTCTCCTGAGTCCCAGGGTGGAATCAAGGCAAACTGACTTTCTCTGCACTTGACTTTCTTCGGATGATTAAATGCTTCTGTCATCATTCCTCCTCCCTGGTTCAAAACAATACTAGCTAACATTTATACAGCGCTTACTACGTGCCAGGCACTGCTCTGAGAAAGCTGATATATGCACCTCATTTAATCTTCGAGCAATCCTATTCAGTAGGGACTATTATTATCCCCATTTAAAGATGGAGCGACTAAGCCACAGAGAGGTCAAGTACTCACTCAAGGTCACACAGCAAGTACATGGTGGAGCTAGACCCTTTCTTTATACTGTTTCCAAGTGTCTGTCAGTGGGAAGTGAGAAGGAGGGCCTTTGAGCATGTGGATGAGGGGTGATGGGAAGCACACTCCTCCTGGGGTAGGGGATACTGAGAGGGCTCTAGTGGGAGAGTGGTGGCCAGCCTGGTCACGTGGGAGTTAATCATCACATCCCCTCTTCATTTGTGGCTCACTCTTGAGTGTTTTGACAGCAAGTGAGACATGTGTCACTATCGCTCATCCCACTGAGAGCCAAGGAGGCTGAGCTCTGATGGCGGTGTGGCTCGGTCAAGGTCACACTATGCCTGGCATGGAAACTTCCCAGGGTCTGGTGCTGCCTGCCTGCTGCTGCCCTAGGCTGGAGTCTAGGTTTTGTCTATCAGAACCCATTCATTGAGGGGGTCAGATATCACTGGTTGTCAGTGGAAGTCCCTAGGGGAAGGGTCTCATCTTGCCCAGCTCCATTCCTGGCCCAAATTGGCACAGCCACCTGGGAAGGGCAGCCGGCCAGCCACGTGCCAATGTTACTTTAAAAATAAACCCGGGAAGAAGGAGACTTAAAATAACCCTGGGGATGTGTGAGCAGTTAATTACTACTGCAGCCCCCTGTCAGGGATGCAGAGAGTGAGCTGGGCCTCCGTGGTATCTGGGTGCTGGGTCCCCTCTGCTTATATCTTTTGGTTTGTAAATCAGGCCAGGCCTTGCTAAAGCAGCGTGGGCAGACGGGCACATAATCCTGGAGGGTCAGGCACGGGGCACTTTCGAGATATTGTGGATGATGCTCCTTATTTCAGATCAGATCAGCAGTGAGGATGTGCCCACACCTGGCACTCAGGATTAGGGTGACAGAGGACACACAGCTCTAGCTGTGGCCAGGATTTCTCCCTTGATCTCACATTGTCTTTGAACACCCATGACTTTCAGCTGGAAAGAGCTCTGCTGCCCCGAGCCCCTCCCTTCTGTGAGGTGGGTGTGGCAGTGGCAGATCCACAGCTGGCTTTACTAGTGACTCCCTTCTTAGGACTTCTCTATTTCATTTCTCCACTCAGGGAAAAGTAGAGGGTCCCTCTGGCTGTCTATTCCTGACCTGAGACATCTTTGAGTCCCGGTACCCAAGTCCCAGCAGGCAACCCAGGCAGGACCACAGTCCTGTTCTGCCGGTATCCTGCTGAGGCTCTGGGATACTCTTCCAGCACGCCCCCCCTTCCCGGTCCCAACAACCTGAGGCATAGGTTGAGTACAAGAGCATTTTACACTGACTGTGATGTGGGACCCAAGTGAAGATGCAGGCATGCAGGGATCAAAGAGAAAACAAAACAAAACCCAGCATTTTCACAGGAGGGGGCTAGAGCTTAGACTTCTGGAAGCTGACAGGAAGGGGTCAAAGGACAGAAAGATGGGGAGGCAGAAGGGTACAGAGTGACAGTTGTGAGGGAGGGAGGGAGCTGTGTAGGAAAGCAGAGCTGCAAGCCCTGGCTGGGTGTCCCAGCTGTAAACTTGTTGGGCCTCATTTGCGTAATAGGCCATAATGGACCTAAGGATCACTACCCCTGGGCCTCTGCAGGGAGCTGGCAAAGCTTTGGCCTGTAAACAGGAGGGGCTACCATGCTGCTTCCTGCTGCCCCACACCTGCCTCTCTTCAATATGGCCCTTGTTCCAATTCAGGGTCTACAAGTCCAGAAGGCCATCCTCTCCCCCACCCCCATCCCCCCAAGCACTTGCTTTCCTTTGTTCCTGGAAGGAGCTGTAGAACATGACACTCCATGGCCAAAGTCCCTTTGAGTACAATGGTGACAAATCCACCGACTCTTCCTTTATAGTCTCCCGATTTGACCTCCGATTTGACAGCTGTGGGCAGGATGGACTGCTCTCTTGATCAGAATGCTCCTCCTGGCCTTTGGGAAACCACGATACTGAAGTCTGTCCCTCTTCCCTTCCCCCATCTCACAGCCAGGGCCTTGTCCTCCCTGGGCCACACCCCCAGCCTGTGGCTTTCCGACTATCTCTGTGTAGTCCAGGCTGGACTCCAGCTCTCGGTCCTTCTGCCTCCATCTCCCGTTGCTGGAAGATTCCAGGCATGAGCACCAGCACACTCTGCCCTCTTCCACAGTCACAGGCAGGCTGGGGCACTCGGCTGTCCCCAGTTGGTTTCACACAACACCTGGCTTTCTGTGTTGGTCCTATCTCCCAGGTTTCTGTCTTAGCTTTGATTTCTCCCTTTAGTGGCAGCCTTGCCTTCACAGGCTTGTCTCAAGATTAATCAGATGTCTCCAGCAGCAGCCTTGAATCTCTCTCACAAAACCTGTTACACTCCAGTTTCATTTTGCATCTGGTAAGTGATCAGCCTCTATCGTTACTCACATCAAAGACCCAGGGCCAGGCCTGCTTGCTCTCTTTCCTCTAACTCCACAGACTGCTCCCTTTCCCTAACACAGATATCCTTCCCATCAGCAAGTCCCATCCACTCTGCTTCCCAGACTCCCTCAATCTGCCCATGACCACCACCTTGCCTGATGCCAGCTGTCCAATCACTGCTCTTCCTTGTAAGTTATGGACTGTAGCCGTGCAACCTGCCTCCCCTCTTGTACAGAGTGATTTTGTAGATTTTTTTAAATTTAAATTTATTTTTCACACACACGCATGTATGTGTGTGCACATGAGTGTGTGTATGCATATGTGTGCATGCAACCACATGAACACAGATGTATATGGCATGGGTCATGTGTGGAGGTCAAAAGACAACTTGCGGGAGTTGATCCTTTCCTGTCATGTAGATGGGTCATCAGGCTTCGTAACAATCACCTTTCTCTGCTGAGCCAGCCCAAGATTACACTTCTCTATTTACATGATTTACTTCTCAGGCTCCGCCTCCCCTAACAAGTGTCATCAGGAATACAGGGGCCACCTTTTCCTGTCCCTGTCCTGAGTCTCTGGTGTCCAGGAGGGGTCCTGATGCACAGAAGGTGCTTGTAACAACCAGGTGGAAAACCAGGCAGTGGTGGCACACACATTTAGTCCCAGCACTCGGGAGGCAGAGGCAGGCGGATCTCTGTGAGTCAGAGACCAGCCTGGTCTACTGAGCGAGTTCCAGGAAGGCTCCAAAGCTACACAGAGAAACCCTGTTCCCCTCCCAAACAAAACAAACAAACAAAACCCGGCAACCAGGTGGATGGAGAAATGACTGTGCGTGCCATGAGATGAGTGAAGGAGAATCCGGGGAGGGGGCTGGCTTTGCACATCCCATCTCCTCATGTTCTCCAGTTCGATCTTTTCTAGAACAGGGAGAAGTTGGGTGATAACACTGGTTCTCAAGGAATCTGAAGGACCCTAGAGGTTTCTAGAATTTACTATGTCTAATGCTCATTAGAGCCTTTATTCTTGGATAAAGCCAGAGTAAGCCACCCTGTCCCTGTCTTAGGTGGAATGAGGTGTGAGGACATGCTCTGCAGGTCCTTACAATGCTTCACAAGGATTCTGACATCATAACCCAGGAGGGCTCAAGGGACTGGGATCTTCAGGTGGGACTGTGAAGAATGGCCTGTCAGCAAAATGTTTGTTGTTAGGGCCTTGGGAGCCTTGGAGTCATCCCAGGGTCTGGGTGACAGAACTGGCACACGCTGGGGTGGCTGTGGCCGAGGAGACGCTGTCTGCAGCCTTCCTCCTGGCCGCCTGGTCAGAAAGCACTGACTGGGGTCGTCTGGCTCCTGGCACCATAGTGTCTCCTGAGTCCAGTGTCAGGGCTACTGCCGGAGATGACAGCTTAGAAGTCCTTCCCTTCCCTTTCCGGTGGGAGGCGCCTGCATTCCAGCAAGCCTATGGGCTGGAGCAGTGGCCTCTCTCTGCTGATAAGCTGGGCCATAGCCACAGTCAGAATCACTTTCTTTACAGAAAGGGGTAACTTGGAGGTCCTGTATAGGACTCTAATCTTGTGACAGACTGTCAGGAAGTCCTTCCAGAGCCTGGGCACCATGAGGTGAAGTAGGGACAAGGGCTTAATCCTGGAGGATGTTGGGAAGGGAGGCCAGGTACATCCAGTGAGATTGAACTCTTAAGACCCTTGAAGTTCTCTCAGCCCTAGACTTCACAGGCAAAGCTGGGGTCACATGGGACTTGCTCCAAGTATTACAGCCAGCAAGAAGCAGAGATGCAATGGAGGGGGGTACACTCACTCTCAAGGTCCCCTCTGTCATTTGAGATGACCTTATTATCCAATTGGTCCTTACATGCCTTAGTTCTGCTGCCCTAAGCTGAATTCTTCCTCACAGTTCACAGAGGAGACACGCCTGCCTGTGCACTCACTGAGTAACCCTGTGGGGACAAGAAGGAGGCAGCAGGAAAACGAGGGCTTGGGACTCTGAGGGCACTGAGCTGAGGGAAGGAGGCTTGCACCCGAATTCTAGATATGCTCTCTCTGGCCTGGCCTGAAGGAGGACCAGAAGAGGGGCTCCTGTTCCAGAGCCCTGGGTTTCCTCTGACCCTTGCAATGGAAACACCATGACTCAGAGGGTCAGCCATTTGTTCTCTTTTGATGGGGCCTGTCCTGTGTTGAACCCCTTCCCTGGGCTTGTTTTAGACCAGGCTAAGAGCAATAACCATGAAGGGGTAGACACAGGCTGTGTCCCTAGGGGTCCCCTTCTTCTCTGGGGAGGATGAACATGACTTTCTCCTCCCACTGTGCCGCTCAGCTTGCCCCAGAAACATTGCCTTAGATTCACTGAGCTAAGAGTTCCTCCTTAGCTACTCTTCAGTGTTTCCAAGATGCTGAGGAAACCAAGAAAGCTAACTCCCTCCTGCAGCTGGTGGGGGTGCCCAGCCATCCAGGAGTAGAATGCTGATCCTAACAAGCTCTCTACCCTTCCCAGGTGTAGCCTGCCATTACCTGGGAGTCTCAAAACATGGGCCTCACCTAGTTGAGTCATGTGGGCCTGTAATCCCAAATACTTGGGGTGGAGTGGGAGGATGAGGCAGGAGGATCTTGAATTCCAAGCCTTGCTGTGCTACAGAGGCTACAAGGCTAGCAATCTATTGAGACCCTGACTAAAAATCAAAAGCAGAACACAGGGCTAGGGTAAAGCAAAGAGAGGGCTGAGGATAGAGTTCCAAGGTGGACTACTTGCCAAGCCTATATATGGCTCTAGGTTCAGTCCACAATATGTCAGAAATCATACCAAAACACATGAACAAAATGTGAATGCCTCCCAGGATAGGAGCTAACACCATGGCTCTGGCTCCAAGAACTTTCCTACCCAGCACAACAGGGCTATTGTGGCTGTCTTCTCACAGAGGAAAAGACAAGTTGCCCAAGTCATCCTCAACAAGGCCCTCTTGTATCTTCAGTGGCGCCTTTTAAGAGGTGTCACTTAGGGGAGGGACAGCATTGACAAATGCATGTCTGAGACAGCCCCTTACAACACTGTCCCTTTTTCCTCCAGAGGCCAATATGTGTCTATGTGAGGTCTACACATCTATATTGTGAGAAGGACCCACCTCCAGCTACGGCCTGGGGCAGAGCACACTTGTATTCTTGGGGAAGGGGTCAGATTAAGGTGAGAGGGTCTAGTCTTGGAGCTGGCTCCATCATCGCTCACTGTGGAGCACAGGAAGTAGCTTTCTTATATCAAGCCCAGCCTCTCAGCTGGGAAAGTAAGAATAATGATGCCCACACCTTGGGTTGATGTGAGGCTTGGGAGAAATACCGTGTAAGTCCTGTTTATGTAGAACACAGCCCTGTGTGCCACTTGCCAATCGAGACTTTGGGTGCAGTCCCTGAACACTTCTACCCCAGACCTCAGGACGCTCAGCTGTAAAATAAAGTTTAGATGATGCCTCTTGCTTGGGCAGCTGTGAGGCCTGGATGAGGTGGCATATGCAAATAATACCATTCAGGGTGACAGTCCAAGAAGCAGGTTTGTATATAGTTGTGGAAACAGGCAGGCTCTGGGAGAGACATTGATGCCGGTCAGTTTTTAGATCTCTGTGGCATATTCCAGGACACAATTATATGCTACATGACCATCTATACCCCAGAGAGCCTCTCCAAAAGGGCAAGAGGCCTAGGCTTTGTCTTGAAGGAGAAGGCGGTCTCTATCTGGGCACCTGATGACTCTCTCTCCAGGCTTTCCCATGGGGCTTGACAGTTTCCAGCCCTGAAGAATGTGCCCCAGATGATCCAATGACCTACAGGCTGGAATGTGACTTTTCATGAGTAGCTGAGATGGACATTTCAGAATCGCAGTCTTGGCTAGGAGATGGGACCTTGCATGTTCATGAACAAGGTTGCTGGGTCCAGGCCAAGCTTCAGAGCCCACAGCTGAAGTCAAGTAGGGAATGCTTGGGGTTTGGGAGTGTAGATGAGGGAAGGACACATAGGAGAGGAAGGGGGCTCTTATGACAGGCACCTGAAACCCTGCAGAAAATATCCACACCCTGTTGGATGACATCAGGTCATGTGGCTCAGTGCACTCCCATGGTCTCCTGCAGGCCACAGTGAGCCCGAGTCTCATCTCACCTCCAGAGTAGACTTTTGGTTGAAAAATGGGAATTGCAGGAGGAGGGGCACATGCGCTCTCCAGAGACAGGCTGAGGGCTTCTGCATAACCAGGCTGAAGGGTTTGAACACTCACCCACAGGTTTAGCTGGGGTCATTAGGCATCCACTGGTCAAGATCCAGGCAAGAGACAAAGGTTAGTGTCATCCCTCGTCAAATCAAGCCTACCTACCAGCAGCTCTCAACCTGTAATCATGACCCCTTTGGGACACCAACAGTCCTTTCACAGGGATTGTCTAAGACCATTGCAAAACATGATTTTTACATCATGATACATAACAGTAGAAAATTTAGAGCTATAATATAGCAATGAAAATAATTTTACTGTTGGGGGCCAGCACAACATGAGGAATTGCATTAAAGGGTTGCAGCATTAGGAAGATGGAGAACCACTGTTTTAGAGCCTTGTGTGTACTGCTCCTGGCCCCTCCACCTGCTCTGAAGGTCACTGTCAGTCTTCACTCACAAAGTCCTACTCAACATTTAACATCTTGAGAAAACATTTAACATCTCCAGAAAACCTCAGACCCATCTGAGGGGCTCTGTGTGCAGTTAGCATGCATACCAGTCAACTTGAACTTCCTAGGTCTCTACTAGTCCCAGGGGGAAGGATCTGGGTTTTAGCTGTCTGATCTTGTGGTGCCTCCTGTGTAGCTTGGCATACAAGACAACCTCAGGAGATTTCAATGGCATTTGATAAACCAAGGAGGGGAAGATAAAGCTGGCTCTATTTGGAGGGGGTCTCTAACTCTCCGAGAAGATCAAGGACCCAAAACATCTCTGGGTAGGGATGAAGCTTAAAGCTGGCCATTGCATCCACAAGTCTGATACATGTGCAGTGTGATGGTCCTGTGGCCAAACTCTCTGGTTCTTCCAATGCCAATCTGGGGATTGCTAGGATGGCATTTTGTAAATGGGACTACGGTTCATAATCAGTTGGCTCCGAGTAACCTAGGTTATTATATAGGAAACCCGTTCTCCTAGATAGACTGCCTGGATCTGACAAAATCATCTGAAAGTCCTTATGGATTAGCTGAAGAAGGAATTTGTCCCTGAAGAAGAAATTTTACCTATGGACAGGAGTAATCACACAAACTGGGGACAGCCCCAGACTGCCTATTATGATGGCCTGCCCTGTGGAATTTGGCTTTACCAGGCCACCCTTCTACCCTGTGAGCTAATTCCTTGCAGTCTGTCTCCTCTGTTGGTTCTTCTTCCTTGGCTGTAGCCTGATGGGGCATGTCGGTGGTGCGGGAGGCAGGTAGGGGATGGGGAGGGTGGGTGGGGTGGGTACATAGGGTGTGGTGGGGGATGGGGGCAGGTGAGTGGGTGGGTGGGAGGGTCGGTAGGATGGGGAGGATGGTTAGGATAGGATGGATAGGTAGGGTAGGGAGATGCAGTGGGAGTGAGTGGGTAGTTGTGTGTGTGTGGGGGTGTCTACCATACGTGCAGTGTCTGCTCCCTGGGATGGGAGCTTACACCTCTTGAGGCAGCACAAGCTATCTTTGGCCAGGTTCAACTTTAACAGGACCCACCTTAGGCTGGGGTGTGGGTTCACCCCCATGGATCTACTCAGAACAAGTCCAGTTCTTTCCCCTCTCATAGCACGGCAGGGACCTGACCCTCTGCCCTGGAGGGGTTTTTGGCCAACTTGACAAAAGCTTGAGTTATCTTGGAAGAGGAACCTTAGTTGAGAAAATGCCTACATCAGACTGCCCATAATCATGTAGGGCATTTTCTGATGTGGGCATGCCCAGGACAGAGTGTGGTGGTACCACTCCTGAGCAAGTGGTCCTGGGGTGCAGAAAAACTGAGCAAGCCAGGAGGTGTAAGCCAGGAAGCAGCACTCTGCCATGGTCTCTGCTTCAGTTCTTACCTCTGGGTTCCTGCCTTGCCTTCCTGCCTCGGGCTTCCCTTAGCAATAGACAATAAACTGTAAGCCAAACAAATCCTTCACTCACCAAGTGGCTTTTGATCATGGTGTCTATCAGAGCAATGGAAGTGCCCTCATTTAGCACACTGCTTTTCCCTCTGACCAATTCCCCAGGTTGTCAATGTCCATCTAATTTTGCAAGTACAGGGTAAAGAAACTTCATCTGCCACCTGCATTCCACATCATATTGGTGCAACAGGCTGAGTGTCTTGGGGAGCTATATGACAGGGCTTCTCCAGGATTTTCCTGCCTAGACCCAGCCCATGGGAGGCATAGCACTTTTTGACTGGGAAAATGATTTCCCAGCTATCGCTTCTAATGGGAGATGGTGCTATTCTGCCCTTGGGGACATTGGGCAGTGCTACAGATTCCCAGTTGCACACATTCAAACCCATTCTCCAGTGTGTTGATGTTTGGAATAGGGGCATTGGGCAATGGGTCCTCAGTAGGATTAGTGGCTTTCTAAAAAGAGACAGGCCTGTGACCCCAGTTACTCTAAGGAGGATTATAGGCCTGAGGGCCTGGGCTGCAGAGCAAATTCAAGGCTATCCTAGATAATTTGGTTACCCTGTCTCAAAAGCAAAAATAGAGTCGGGATATAATGCCCCAGTAGAGCACTTGCCTTGCGTGCCTGAGATCCTCCCTACATTCAATCCCCGGGTTGGGTAGGCAGTGGAATGGTCAACTAAAAACCAGGCAGCAGGAAGCATACCATTCCACCATTCCTTACCAGACACCCAGTCTGATTTGGGATGTCTCAGACACCAAGGCCGTGAGAAATAATTGAGTGTGGTTTAAGCCACTCAGCCACACAGTCTGCCACCATTTGTTGTAACAGCTCTGGCACAGACCAAGACAGGAGGGAGGAGCCAGGAGAGAAGGGCCAGGAGGGAGGAGCCAGCTTCTCATTGGTGTTTACTTCTCTATAATTTTAGAGGTTTTTACCTGTGTGTGTGAGTGTGTGTGTTTGTGCAGGGTAGGGGGAGTATAGCAACCAAGGACCACAGACTCCTAGTTGCCACTGTCCTCATGAGGTAGACCCTTCATTACTTCTCTGTCCCTCCTCCCTATGCTCCCCATTTTCCCACTCCCCAGTACAGTTATTGCATGTCGTGTCCAGGCTCCATAGTTGGTTCCAGTGGCATGAGGCCCAGCTTTTCTGAGCCCCGAGGAAGGGTATAGCCTTCAGGTCCCATTCTACGGGCCCTTCAGCTCAAAGCTTTCTTTTTATTAGAACAACGGTGCCTACTGCATAGGTGCTCTGGAAGCAAGGCTTCTGGGTTCTTTAGGTCTTTGCTCCCCTAGGTGTGGGTGCTGCCAACAGCGTGAGTGTAAGTGTGCAACCCCTCCAGCCCAACACCACTGTCCCACTGCTACCTTCCCATAGACCAAGTTTGGGGAGAATTTTTGTTGTTGCCTTCTTTAGTTTTTGGTGCTGGAGATCAAACCCAGGGCCTTGAGCGTGCAAGGCAAGTGCTCTACTACTGAGCTTCATCCCTAGCCTTTTCTTCACTAAAATGCCAGCTGGCATGCACATTTGGCTTTGGGAGAGGAAGGCAGAGGGCTGTCTGACTGTTCTGTTCCTTGGGTGTGGGGGCTACCCTTGGAGCAGACCCTCCTCATTGGGACCATGAGCTTCTTCTGTTGTAATCCCTTCCAACTTGACTCGTTCCCTCTAATTAATGCCTCTTTCTGCAAGATAAGATGCTGTCGGAAAGGAGATTTGACCCTGATATGGGATTCTGAGGACCTTTCCCATGATTTCAGAAATGTGTTGTATTCAAAACCTTGAGATTGAAGAGTGTCACTCCATGTCTGTGTATATTTCTGGAATCTTTGTATGACTTATGATTAATTAAATTCTAAGCAGGGTGGCTCATAGACCTCTAGCATCCCTGTCCCATGGGGCTTGTTATCAATGCAGACTCTCAGGCTGTGTTTCACAGCTACTGATTCAGAATCTACATTTAAATCAAGGCACCCAGGGCCCGCCCTTCACACCCTTCATGGGAGAAGCACTGAGTTAGGGAAGCCCTAGGTGAAGTCTGACTCAGTGGAGATGGGAAGTCAGTCAGTCATTAACCCCACACCACCCCAGGGAGACATCTGCTCCACTGCGGGCAGGAGAGAAGGGGTGAGGGGTGGGGCGGACAGAGATAGAGACAGAGAGACACAAAGAGAGATAGAGACACAGACACACACAGAGATCTCTTGTTCTGGGCACCAAAGCCTTGTTCCTACTTTCCATTCCCTTTTTAAGGGACTTTGCTATGTCACTGGAAGAAAGAGAAGTGGGTACAGAACTGGTAAGAAACCCCTTTTGTGCTAGGCATAGTGGTGCATACCTTTAATATCTGTGAGTTCGAGGCCAGCAGCCTGGTCCACATAGTGAGTTCCAGGACAACTGGAGATATACAGTGAGACTGTGTCTTGGGAGCAAACAAACAGCCAAGCCTTTTGTGAAGAGTGAGTAGAAGACCAGCTCTGGCCTGTCTCTGCTATAAAGAGGTCACCAGACCAGGAGGCCTTGCCTGCTTTCAGCCACAGCTAAGGCACACTAGCAAACGAGAAAGTGAAGAATTGGCTTGTGGCATTTGCCAGGGCCTGGGCAGCTCCAGGTGAGGGGCAGGTCCCGGGAGACCCCTGGCAGCTGTCCAAGCACAAGCAGTTTTTGAACATTGAAAGAGCATGCGTGGCCAGGGAGGCTGTGGCCAGGGAGGCTGCAGCCAGCAGCTGGGTGCTCAAAGGCTCTCTGTGCTACCATGACAGGCATTTGTCATATGGCTCTCTGAGGACCAGAGGCTATCGGAGGGGTCAGAAAACAGGGATCCAAGCCCAGCTCTGATGCTAACTGTGTGACCTTTAGTAAGCCCCTTCTTGAGTTCTGTGAACACAACACAGGAGAGGTCTGAGCTAATTCTTCTTTGGGCAAACTGCTTTGTGTAATAGTTCCACTGCCCTGCATTCACCCTAGTACCCATTCTCTATCATACACAGGTTCACATAGCAGAAATAGCAGAGACTCCATGGGAAGAATGGCTCTCTGAAAAGCTGCCCATACACATACAGGCCTGGGAGGCAGGGGTGAGTTCTGGGGCTGACATTTATTTCTGTAGTGTCTGAGGCAAATTTCCAAATCTCCCTGAACAGTGCAGTGTGGGAACATTGGTGTCGAAAAGTGTGCAGGCAGTGCCTGGCCTGTTGCAGATACATGTCAATTTCTTGAGCTCACAGCCAGGATGCAGGATGGAAGAGGGCCTGTCTACCCGGGGTTCCTGCAGGAGTTTGCTGAGGCTGGCAAGAGCATGGCCTCTGTTAGAACTTGCTTTCTCCCCTGGCTGTTGGCTGGCTACAGGGAAATCATTTTCGGTTTTTAAAAATTATTATAAAATCACTTGCAGACCCATGGTTTGTGCTGCCAGCTGAAAGCTGTTTATAGTGGTGATCCACATTACATTCATCTGTGCTTGTTTATATTTTCCTTTGAAAATACTTATTGTGTTTGTCCTGTCCCCACTGTGGCCAGTCGTGTGTCTACTATTTTTGTCCTGTTCTCGCCTCCGCTCCCTCCAGCACCTCCAGCTCCCCACTGGAATGCGTGGGAACTGGATGGGCAAGCAGGAGGACCTCTGGCCAAATGTACCCACTTTTAGATGAGGAAACTGAGAGTCACAGAGGACCAGTAACTGAGCTGGAACTAAAAATTTTTTCTGCCTTGCTCCAATACACAACAAGTTTTCCTAGCTTCCTCAACCTGCGTGCCAGGCAAGCTCGAGGCAAGTGGAAGGAAAAGGGGATCCTGGGGGTAGGATCTTGGGGGGCGGAAGACAAATGGTTGTGGTAGCTTCCTGGTCCTGCCTCCCCCTACAATCCCCCTCACCTCATTGACCCTATTCCTTAAGAAAGTAGCTCTGCCATGGTAACTCCGAAGAGACAGAGTGGGCCCCTCCATGGGGGAAGGCATACTCCACGAACAATAACGTTAATGATAGTAAACATTACAATACCATTAAAAATCGACTCCACCAGGCGTGTTCTTTTCATGAAAGTATTATTTCCTGCTGATAATTTCATTCTCATTTTATAACTGACAAAATGAGATCTGAAAGATTTAATAGCTTGGGCAGGACATGGTAGGGGATAGAAGGTGGGTTGAGATGAAGGGGAGAGCTCTGGTTTTCCAGTTAGGGTTTGTGAAGCCAAGGTAGAGGGACTGGCCTTGTAGGCAGAGATCAGGGTAATGCCGAGAGCTCAGTGTGAAGAGTACAAGGCCATCATGGGTTTCACCAAGGGCTCAACCTGCTGTGTAGCCTTGGGCAAGTTATTGACCTCTCTGAGTGGTTGGAGTTCCCTGCTTTCACCTCTCATTCTTTTTTTATCGTAGGGCTCTGAGATTTGGGAAGTGGCAGGTCACTTCTGGGAAAGATAGAAAAAGCAGTTTCCCTCTTGGGCCACCTGCTTGAATTCAGTCCCAGGGTCACCGTGCTGCACAGTGAGCCACAGGAGACTGTGCTGGGCGGGAGGTCGGGCTCAGAGCCAGAAAGCACAGCAAGGCTTCCTGCCTGGGCTCCATCAACAGATCTATCACCTGGTCTCTCTGTTGCCCGAGAGCTGGAAAGATTCTCAGGCCTGCTGTGAGAGAACCAGCACCTGTGAGCCCCATGAGGCCTCGGGGACAACCAGGTGCCAGGCACAGATCAATCTGTCTGTTGGGTCATTAGGTGATTCGAGAACTGCAGGCTACAACAACAGACTCTCCTTTCCTGGGGTGCCCTGGTAGGGGTGAGCCTGCTTGGATGTGGTGGTGCCTTGTAACCCAAGCGTCTGGGCTGGGTCTGAGATGGAGAAAGAAACTGCCAGCAGAGTCGGACAGGGCTGTTGAGTCTGCGCAGGTGCTTTACTCTCAAACTCTGAGGCCATGGGTGAGTGGCTGACTTAAAGCCTTCCATTGCTTAGCTGAAAAGTGGGGGTAATAAGGTCAGCGCTGGAGGACTGGCAGAACTTAACAAGAGAATACAAATGAAGTGTCCAGATAGAGCCTGCCAGAGTGTAGATAATAAAAGGGAGGCTGCCATTACTATTGTGGCTACTGTGGCAATAAAAATAGCATGATGGAGTTCAGTGGTAGAGTGGTAGAGAGCATTGCTAAACAAACAAACAAACCAGTGAGAAACAAGTAATAACTGAGGCACCAGGGGGCATGGAAGTCAGATTTTGTACCCCTTCTGTTACCCCCTCCTTCTCTGTAGGAGGAGGTGATGGCTCCAGATGATCCCCAGGCCCCTTCCTTCTCTGACAGCTTTAGGCTATGAATAGAGGGGGCTGGGGCCTGGAGGAGTTTGATGACTCAACAGCCAGGGAGGGCGAGGTTTCCCAAGGAAAGAGTTTCCATTTGTGTCTGGTGAACTTGGGGAGCAGGGAAGGAAGGGTTCCCTAGCTGATGAGGGGGTGGGAGTGGAGAATGTGACTAACCAGGTGAATGACTAAGTCGGACCCTGCTGACCTTCAACCAATCAGGGCTGCTCGTGAGCATCCTGCAACTTGGCACCACTGGGCACTTGATAGTTCTGCCAGGCTGGGCCTGGGCTTCATAGCATATGGAGGTAAAGGAAGCAGCCAAGAGGCCAGCAGGACATAGCCCTAGGTGTGGAGTTAGAAGCGCCAGCTTCCCCTTCTGAGACTGCTGCCCATTAGCTTGGTGGCTCTGGTAGGAGATCCACTCCCTTCCTTTCTCTTACCTGAACCCACTGCTCAGAGTCACAGAGCTAACAATCCCTGCTTGGGTAAGCACACTGAGTTGTGAGGGCTGAGATCCAACCAAATGATAACAACATTGTGGTCACTGATATTGACTGAATGGGAGGCTGTCATTTACCCAGTCGTAGCCAGTGGGATTGGCCACAAGATGTTCCCAAGGAGGCAGATGGGTGGATGACAGGCTAAGGACCTTGTCACATAGAGCCCTTCCAGGCATCCCATCACTACTCCAAGGACAGCTTCTAGCTAGGTGGCAGGGCCAAAGTGAGAGGTGACAAAAAACAAACAAGCAAAAAAAAAAAAAAAAAAAAGCCGGGGATGGTTGGGTGGGTAGGGAGTAAGCATTGCTGGTTTAGGGTGGTGTCTTTCTTTTTGACCAGCACTGTATAAATGTCAGCAGAACAGTGTTAGGCTGCTAGCCCCAGCTTCTAGCATCTCTCTAGGTAAGAACCATGAACAATTTGGAAAGCAACTGCACACATTAAACCCATCAATGGCATTCTCCAGTGCTCATAGCTGTTGGGTACTTTGCTAGCTCTCAAAATCACAGAGATTGCCTACATGGACATCAACAATACAGCATAATTAAAAACAAAACAAAACAAAACAAAACACAGTCCTTAGGATATAAACATTTAAAAAGAGTCCATACTGGGTCACCTAGGTCATCTTGCCAATAAATCCTGCTGTAGTCTTCAAGGGCAGTGACCCTGTGAGGCTTAGCATGGTGTGTGTGTGTGTGTGTGTGTGTGTGTGTGTGTGTGTGTGTGTGTGGTGTTAAACTGGACCTAGAGAGCTAGATTAGATAGTGAAGGAAAGGCAGAAGAAAAGTTGTTGCTTACAAACATGCTAAGCGGTCTCTCAGAGATGATTTGGAGGCCATAGAGAGAGGGCATCCGAGTAGGAAGTAAGGGATAAAGTCAGGCATGGAGGTAGAGGTGAGAGAAGGAGCATGGGACAGTGGGGAGCCATGTGGGCTTTGCTGAAGCAAACTGGGACAGCTGTGCATTGTCTGTGGGATGAAGCTGGAAGCAAGGAGGTCAGCTGGGAGGTTAGGGTGCATCAGGGGACCCAGGGACTTAGAGGAAAGTTGTACTAACTGGGGACCTGGTGTAGGAAGAGGGGGAGAGGTGTACACAAACCACACTCTGGTTTATGGACAGCTAGCCTGCTGTAAAACTGTGGGCAAGTGCAGTGGGATGTGGAGGGAAGGGCCCTAGACCAAACCTGCTCTCTGGGTAGTGTCTCGGCGTTCCTCTCCTGGCTGCTGGAGAGCAATATACCTCAGCGGAATTCTGCAGTGGGTAGACAGTGTCCAGCTCTGTCTTTAACCTGATTCCACTCCTGTTGACTCCCAGGAAAACACTGCCATCTTCTAATGGAGTTTGCCAAATGGCAGTGAGCCCCTGGGAGTTCAGCCAAGGCAGGGGGTGGGGGTCAGGATAAGAAGGGGTAGGAAAGATGGAGGAAACAGCTCCTGGAGGTATCCTAGTGGCTTTGGGGGAACGTGGGTTCCCAATCTCAGAGTCCAAGCACGTCAGGGCTGGGAAGAGCCCTTGACATCATTTTGGCCAACCTCTACATGTTGGGACATGAGCCCAAGATCCAGGCAGGAGAAGGGACTTGCACAAGGTCGATTATGGAGAGGGTTAGTGTTGAAGGTGGGCTGCAATCACGGGGTCCTGGGAATGGTTAAGACACTGACACTTCAACAGCTTGGTGAAGGGCCTGGCCAGAGATGCCTTTCCTGACATCTATTGCTCTCTCTGTCTGTCTCTGTCTCTCTCTGTCTCTCTGTCTCTCTGTCTCTGTCTCTCTCTCTCTCTCTCTCTCTCTCTCTCTCTCTCTCTGTGTGTGTGTGTGTGTGTGTGTCTGTGTGTGTGTGTGTGTGTACACCTGTGTTCTATGTTCTCAGGGGATGTGCCTGTGGCCTCCTACCTACAGTGATCTGCCCTGGCTTTGAAAAAGAAGTGGAGCCATTCCTGTGATGTGACTGTTTTGCTGGGACACTGGGGAAGAAGGCTAAGAGGACCGAATCTGGCTTCCAGCCCCTGCTCTGCTGCCCTCAGAGAATTACAGGCCCTGCCTGGTGTGGCCCAAACTCGTGGAGGTGGACACACACTCACACACACACTCACACACCCACACTCACACCCACACGGACACAAGCACCCCACCCCCCTCCCCGGCAGCACTCAGTCGCAGTTAGAGAGTGGCCCGTGTGTCTCGGAGTGCAGTGTTCCGGGATCTACGTGCCTCCCCACAGCCCGGCAGGTGTGGACACTTGGGTGCCCAAGCCCAACGTCAGGGGCACGGAGGAGTGGCACCCTCCTGGGCTGCTCACTCCGGGCGCCCAGCCCCAGGGCCTAGCCCGGCCACACCCCTCCTCCCGAGCCTCAGCGTCTGCTCCTGTCCTTCTCACATACTTGAGTCCCCTGGGGTCCTCGCACGGACCGGCAAGGCCAAGTTAGGGCTGGCCGAGCTGGAGACAGGTCGGAGTCAGGGGTCCTCCAGCAGAGCAGACACGCCGGGCTGAGCCCCGGCCGCTGGGAGCGCGCGGGTTCGGCGGCCCGCCCAGCTCCGCAGGGACCCCCCAGCCGCGGGCGGCTCCCCAGAATCCCAGGTCCCCGCCCCCGTCCCCTCCGGCGCGGCGAGTGTAGTTACCGATGGTGGTGATGACGGTGATGGCGAAGTAGAAGGAACCGGCGAAGCGCCACTGCACGCCGGCCTTGTGCGGCTTGAGGCGCAGCACGACGCGCTCCAGCTCCTCGTAGCCGTCCTCGCTGAGGTTGTAGCGCGCCCGCAGCTCCAGCTGCCGCAGCTCCAGCCGCTGTCGCTCGATCATCTCCGGCTCCGACTCCAGCGCGTCGAACACCGCGGCGCCCACCAGCAGGTAGGTGAAGGTGCACACGATGAGCGCCAACGTGCGCACATTCTGCCGCTTCATCGTCCCTCCCGGGTTGTCGCCGGCCCTCCGGCGTCTCCGGCCCGCGCCCCAGCCCCGGCCGCCGCCGCCGCTGCTGCCCCGGAGGCGGCCTGGGGCATGGCTGCGCTCGCGGATCTCCACGCCGGGCACCAGCTCCGCACCCCGGGGCCGCCACCGCCGCCGCCGCTGCCGGCCGCCGCGGAGCTGTCCCTTCAGCACCACCCACCGCCCTCCTCCGCCCGCCCCCGCGCCCGCCCCCCGGCCGCCGGCCGCCACCTCCCGCCTGCCCTCCCGCCCAGCCAAATAAGGACTGGGGAGCCGTGCCGAGGGCGGGGAGGGAAGGGGGAGCGAGCGGGAGAACCCGGGCAGGACCCAGGCGGGAGAGAGAGGGAGAGCGAGAGCGAGAGCGGAGGGGGGGGGGCAAGATGGGAGAGGGAGGGAGGGAGAGAGAAAAAGAGAGAGAGAGGGAGACAGAGATCCAGCCCGCCAGCCCCAGAGAAAACTAGGCAGGGAAACAGATAACTACAGGGAAGGGAGAGGACTCAGGGCAGGGGCATTCTCTCTCTCTCTCTCTCTCTCTCTCTCTCTCTCTCTCTCTCTCTCTCTCTCTCTCTCGTGTGTGTGTGTGTGTGTGTGTGTGTGTGTGTGTGTGTGTGTGTGTGAGAGAGAGAGAGAGAGAGAGAGAGAGAGAGAGAGAGAGAGAGAGAGAGAGAGACCCAGGAGACAAACCAGAGGTCCACACAGACCCAGGAAAAGGGGATCTGGCAGAAAATTGTGGTGGGTAAGATGCAAAAAGAGGGACAGACTGAGATGGAAACTTGGAGAGCTGGAGACACAAATACCCTGAAAAGGGGCAGAAAGCAGAAAGTGGAGAGGGAAGAACAAGACAGTGAAATACCCTTTCTCTACCCTTTGCCTCAGTCTCGGTGCTGAGAATGGAGGGGACTTTGGGCCCTACTGGCCTGCTCCTTAGCACATGGGTGAGGAGTGATAGGAGGTGAAGTGACACGTAGGACACACTCGGAGGGAGAGTTGGTGACAGGACTGGGGCTCAGTCAACTCTCTCCCCACACAGGTCATGCTTCCTTCCAGGTGCTCCAGCCACTGGCTTATGTTAGAAACTGACTGGGATTTGCTGTGGGCCGGGGTGCATGTGAGCCAATACTCAGCCTTCTCTCCTGACACAGAGTTCCTTCCCAGCTTCTCACCAGGCACTGGTGACAGGTACTGAGGCCACCTGCCCCATCTTGATATCTATGGCCTTTGTCCTATTTCAGCATGAGAAATAGTACCTGGACTGAGTTACATAGATAACACAGAATGCCACTCCAAGCGCAGACCAGGAGTGGTGGTATGTAGCTGAAATCGGGGTGGGTGGGGTGGGGGTCAGAGTTCAGACCTAATGACTCACTGATGGACTGGAGAAACTGGGGCATGGGTCCCTTTGCCTCAGTTTCTTCACTAGTCAACACAGGGGGCTGTGGCGATGAATAAGGGACCTTGACCAGCAGTGGGAACTCAGGCAAAGTGTTACTACCCCTCTTGGAGCCTCATGTCCTATCTCTTCCATGAGTTGTCATGGCAGATGATTCTTGGGGCCTTACTTGGCTCCAAACAGCTCTGGACATGGATGGGCTGAGAGAGTAGAATGATTGGAATGCAAATTTCAGTGCCAAGGAGGGTCAAACAGCCCTTCACGGGACCCTGGCATAGGCCACATAGAGAGATGTGGAAGAGGCCCAAACCCTGTGGCTCGGGAGGTAGCAAGCAAGGGAGGGCACCATCTGCCACATTCTGGGCTGGGATGTCACTGCCAGACACTACTCTGTATCTAAAAGCATCTCAGAAGAGCTACCAGCCCATTCATTCCTCCAGGATGCATCCTTGTATCTTCACGGGTATGCCACACTCACCATCTTAACCTTTAACATAGTCCTCACAATCAGGTCTGCTTTTACTTAGGACTGTTTGGTAGATGGAGAGCCTGAGGCTAAAGGCAACACAATCACCTAGGGCCACTGAGCTGAGAAGAGCCTCCTGCCTGTTTGCTTCTCAAGGCCACGCTCTTCTCCTAGAGACCTTGGGCTCAACTCTTTTTGCCGTCTCTAAAATGGGTTTGATCGATATGCATTAGTGGCCTCAGCAGTCGGCTCTAAGGAATCAAAGGAAACTATATGTGAGAGGCAGAGCATGAGACTCTCTAGTGACCTTTACTCTTTTAAGACACAGGTGTCTTAGAACCACAGCCTGATGACAGGAACTTGAATTCATAGCACCTGTGTCCCCTCTCCCCACAAAGGAAGGTCTTCAACTCTTTGAAGAAACAAACTGTTTTCTTTTGGCCTTGAATGCCGCCTGTTGGGTATTTCTGTCCCCGGCATTCTTTGGCTGCAGGAAGAAGAGTCATGCCCTTCCTGGCTTCCCATGGGTGGGGTGAAAATTCAGCTTGGTGTGCTTCTGATGTGCTGGTTCCTGGTCAAAATCAGCCCAGAAGCCAGTTCTGCCACATTTCTCTGGATGTGCAAGCAACTCCCTAGAGCTGGGCTTCAGGAGACGCTGTCAGAGTTTCCCCACTTCTGGCTGCCATCCCCAGACTGCTACACAAATGAAAGGCGATATTATTAAGTGAAAGAGCTTTAGGAAAGGAAAAGCTGTCTTTGGGGCAAGACATTTATTATTAATTTTGATGGAACTTGTTCTCATAGCTCTTAAGAACTAGAAAGACTCTTACAGACCATCTCACTCAGCATCCTTGTGTTACAGATTAGGAAACTGAGGCCTCGACAGTAAGGAAAGGGGTAGTGAAGGTCCTACAGTAAGTACAATGGGAGCTTATTCAGCATCCCTTATAGATGGGACCAGAACACCTGTATTGCATGTCCTGAATTCCAGAGGACAGCTTGGGTCTCCTTATTCATCCTGTCCCTTGTGGAGGGAAGGTTGCGATGGAGGAGCATGCTGGTACAGTTAAGGTTTTTGACCAACCCCTGGGATATCGGGCATAATCTCATCTATTTTTTTCCTGGATTGGGCTGCATCAAACACCTACCAGCGTTCCTTGGTTCCTTCAGTATAGTACCCTTGGAATTGTCCATGCCTGCTCAAAGTCAACCTGTCTCTGCCTGTGTTTGCTGCAGCATTGGAGGTTAGCCACTCCCTTGCCTGCTTCTCGAGTTCCACATCCCTAAGTGGAGGGTTTGGACCAGAAAACATCAACATGCTTTTCACTTGTAACATCCCATGACCTTTCTGGCCTGATTGCATCTGTTTACTTAGTCCTCTTGAGAATTAGGCAAAAAGGGAATAGCCACTTCTTTGAAGACTAGTTTGTAAGGAAAGAAGCAGCAGCAAGGTTATGGTAAATTGTTTGGAATTAATTTATAATTCACTGCCATGCTTTATTGTATACTAAACATTAGACACAATCATTTCCAGCTTAACACAGCACTCCATCCATCTGTAAGCTATGAACACATTTGTGTTCTCTCTTGTTTCATGAGACTTCAAGGGCCCCAGGGCTCCCATCAGTTGGGATGCTGGTATCTCCTTTCCTCTACCACCTTCTTCTGCCAACCAACACAGGCTTCAAGATCCAACTCAAAGGCAATTGCCTCCATGAAGCATTTCCCAGTACCCTGTCACATCTGAACAACCAGCTACTGTGCCTCTATGGACTTCTGAGATTCAGTTGCTCTTGTCAAGTATATATTTGCTCTTATGGCTTCCACACTGGCTTGATATGTTTTCCTGGGCAGAGCCCCTTCCCATAATGCTTTGTATATCAAAGCTGCACTACACAATTCCTTAGGTCCTTGGGACATGAGCCAAGGCCTGGAACAGTCCTGTCTCTGCTGGATTTGCAACAGTTGAGTCTGGGGTAGGAAAACTTCAGCATCCTGCTTCCATGCCTACAGATGCCCTGCCAGGGAGAAGGGCAAAGCAGAGTCAAGTGTCTGAAGGGCTAAGGAAGCATGTGTAGCACGAGGGTGTTGAACTGACATGACAGTCCAGAGGCTTGGGCCGAGATGCTGCTGCTGCTGCGGGAATTGGGGGAAGCTTTGTGGCCTCTGCCTCAGTTTCCATTTTTGGGAAAGAAAAGCATTCACCGTGTGTTTACAATGATCAAGTGTATGAGCTTGAAGAATGGAGGCAGAGGTGCTCCATCCCATTACTTTTTATCCCTGCTGCATGGGTGGTTTGGGTGGAGACTAAGGCAGGGCCAGGTAGGGAAGGAGTGGAGAAGCTGACCTGGAGTCAGAAAAACCTTGTTCAAGGCCTGACCCATCAGTTATGAGCTAGCAAGGAGCCTTGGGGAAGTGCTGATCCATCTGTCTCCAGCAGACTGTAAGTTCCCACAGGACAGGTACAAAGCTTTTTTTTTATTTTTACTTTATTTCATTTTTCTTTTAAAACCTCACTCAGAGGCCTGAGCTTTAGCTTTGCACAACAGTCAAGACAGAGAAGGTACTTCCAAAACTTTCCTTGAGTCCATCCATCCTGCAGGCTCCAGTCACCTGGGTGAGTTGGTGTCACTTAGAACTTCAGAGAAGCAATCAGAGGACGGGGTTCAGAGCCATCTCAGTATCAGCTAGGGAAGGTCTGAGTCTTACCAGGACCAGGGCTCAAAACAAAGGCAGAAAGACAGGGGCTGCTGCTACAGGATGCCACACCAAAGGCATAGCCCTGGAAGGCGGGTTGTGGGTGTGACTGCGGGGGGGGGGGAGGGGGGGGGAGGGGTTCTCGGTGTATCTCCGGAGGCAGTGAAGTTGGGGATTAGCTTGGCTTTCCCAGAGCATAACTGGTCCCACAGCTAGGGCTTGCATTTGTCAAGCACCACTGTTTGTTTAACATCTCAAGCCCAAGTCAAACACAAAAGGCAACTGTTAGCAAAGCTGGGCTCTGTGGGCTGTTGGGGGAGAACTGGGCTGGGAAGCTGAACACCTGGCCCTCTAAATCCTGCTCTAGTTGGGCTGTGTGGCCAAGGGAAAAAGGCTGTCTTGATCTGGGACAAATGAGGCTCAGTCTCAAAGAGTGCAAAATCCTAACTGAGTAAGGACCAATTGATGGTCAGGTTTGCTCCAGACCATCATTTGCATAAGCATTAAATCCTCACCCTAAACTGCCTGTCCCATGTCTGATTGTCCCCTTCTCCCGTAGATGGTCGTCCTTTCTCTGGCTGTAAATGCTACCTGTAGTTAGCATCCTCATTGGTGGGTGCTTGAGGATGTGCTGGGAGCTGTGGCTAGGACCCATACCTAGAAGTGGCCACAGTGTGCCCACAGCCCTCCATCTCATGTGTCCTAAATGCTGCTGCTTGTCCTCAGCAGGCTATCTTGGTTCTTATTCTCCTGCAGTGTGGGAGCTTGCCCACTTCCTCCCCAGCATTGCCATTACTCACTTTCTGATTTCCATGTCGTTTCTAGGCCTCCCTACTTTCTCTGTAGCCTCCTCCTTTTCTCTCTTTTCCTTTCTTCTTTAGAGCCTCTGCATCCCCACACTTGAAGCAGGGACAGAGGGTGGACTCAGTCATTACTGAGATCTCAGGCAGACCAACAGGTAAGACCCAGAGAAAAATAGTGACTTTTCTCAGCCTGCCACATGTGGGAATGAGCATGCTTGTGTGCATGTTTGTCTGTGTGTGCAGGAGCTTGTGAGCCTGTTTCAGCTTCCGTCTTGTCTCCTCCCCATCATCTATCTTCTTCACATTTTCCACTCTACCCATTCTCTTTTCTGTCATTAAATTACATAATTGAAACCAGAGAAATGCTTAAACCTCTAGTATCTATGAAGAAACTGAGACTTGACAAGGGGCATGAATACCTCAATTCCTTGAAGCACACAGGGCCAGAGTTGGGACTCATGCCCAGCTTCCCTGGCTGCCCTATCTAGAACCACAAGGTAAGTCCCTGTACTTGCCATCTTCATTGCAAGAATCAAGTCCCCAGATTGTCTTCTGGAGAGATCCTAGAGTGACCATGACCCATCTTTCCGGACAAATATGCAGCCACTGAAGAAAAGAAAGGCCGGAGATGTCGTCAACAGCTCACAAATCTTGAAATCCTTCTTTGCAGGTTTATGGTTTCTGAGAAGCAGAGGCAGCCTGTTCTCAGCACCAAACACAATAATTATAATAGCACTCGCAATGATTAATCAGCCCGTGGGTATTGAGTGATGCTGGGCAGGCACTGCAGGGCATTTGTGAATGTGTGTGTGTGTGTGTGTGTGTGTGTGTGTGTGTGTGTGTGTGTGTTTGTGTGTGTGTGTTGGGTTAGGGGACCAGGCAAAAGTGGTGACTCCACTCCCTCAAGCAGACTGTCTTTCTCCTTAATGGAAGAGGGTAAAGAGCCACCATAGCCCTTCTTGGAAGTGTCATGTCTAGGGGAATCTGGGGCTGTCCAAGACTGCAGTTGCTCTGGTGCAGGCAGGACCCTGAGTGTTATAGGCCCAGCCACTGAGCTCCAGACTGCATGGGAAGCAAAGAATCGACAAACAAGAGCAGGTTCCAGGCCTGTCAAGCAGATTAATGAGGGGCCTTGCGAGGATGATGTTCATGGCACAAGTGAGAGGACTTGGGATGTTCAGCCTGGGGAAAGATACAGGGGCCATGTGAGCTGTCATCCAAGGAGGGATTAGCTTTGTCCTGTGGGGCCAAGAAGGGACCAGTGATCTGTGGAATGATGCAACCAACAACCAGCACAGCATAAGATAGAGTGTTCCCCTTGTCTCCCAGGAAGGCACAAACTGCTGGGCATGGTAATGACCTCCTAGTCAAAAGGGCATACAAGCACAGTCTAATTGATCCATTTTAGAAAGATTCTTGGAGCTAATTTCATGCTTGGCACATAGTATGTCTATAAGAAATAAGTGTATTGGGTTCAGGGGTTAGACTAGACATCCTGTATGATTCAAGTGGGTTCAGTTTAACATTTCTGGAGCAGTCTGTCTATGCCAGGCTCTTTATCCCTCCAGCCCAGAATGCTGTAACTCACTGGCTCCCAGTCTCCAGAAGGGCTTCTTACTGCTGAATCTCCTTAATGCTGTTTTCTTTTGACTACCCCCAAACCAACACCAAAGACCACCCACATTCACCCCACATGCTACCACCTGCAGAAGTCCAACAAGCAATATGTCCAGTAGCCCTGGGGCTTCAGCAAAGGAAATGGGCCTGTGGCAGGCTAATTACTGGGAGCTGATTCTATTAAGTAGATAGCTCGCTCCCAGCAAAGCAATTACACCTAATCAGCCCCTTGCAGCAGCCCAATGGGATAGCCGTGTGAGCCAGACACACGTGTGAGCAGGGACACCAAAGCAGCCTGGGAACAGGCCTGGCAGGATCTTCTGAGGCCAGGGATGCTCTCAAAGTGGTCTCAGACTACCTCAAGACCCCAGCATGGTGGAAACAGCACTGTGGTAGGGGAGACTCAAACCCCTGCGCCAAGACTGAGATCTGCTATGGAGGAGTTGAACTTCTAGAGAAAACATCTCAGACTTGTGCCCATTCTACATGTCAAATGAACAGATCAAACTAGAGAAGACCCATTCCAAGCCTGAATCTCTAGTTGGTTTAGATTCTCATCTAGATTAAAGTTATTCAAAAGAAACCTGTTTGATGAGCCAGCTTAGTCACTAAATCTCTTGCTTTGCAGGTGCAAGGACCCGAGTTCACTTTAGCCTACTTAGGGAGGTACAAGCCAGTGTAAGACCATGTCTCTACTTAGTGAGGTTCAAGCCAGTGAGAAACCCTGTCTCAAAACAAACAAACAAAAATGACAAAACAAGATAGTGTTGTGAAAATGAATGACAATAAAAGTTGTTCTCTGGCTTCTACATGCACACACACACACACACACACACACACACACACACACACACACACCACTCTTTAGAAATATTTAAACAGGAGGAATACATATCAGGATCAAGTTATTCAGGCTATGTTTTAAGATTTTATTTATTTTTATTTTATGTGGATGAGAGGTTGTCTGCATGCATGTATGTACACCACATGTATCTGTGCCTGGTGCAAAAGAAGGTGTTGGATCCCCTAGAACTGACATTTAAATAGTTGTGAGCTGCCATGTAGGTGCTAGAAACCAAACCTGGATGTTCTACAAGAGCAGCTCATGCTTTTAATTGATGAGCCATTTCTCCAGTACTGTCAGGCCATGTTTTAAAAAAGAACTGAAGTATTACATTTTTAGAGTATATAGGTATTCTATTTGTATTCATATTTTTAACTACAAATTTGGTGAAAGGAGTTTTCCCTAAGACACCCATGACTTCTTTTTTTTAAAGCCACAATTTGGTGACATCTGGGTCCCAGATTCATCAAGGAAGTAGGTTCAAGTTCAGGTATGAAGAAGTGGTGGGGAAGGGTTCTGAAAATGAAAGGATTAGCAAGATGGAACATGGAGAGTTGGGATGCTGGCCATTCATGGAGAGATGCTGGCCATTCATGGAGAGATGCTGGCCATTCATGGAGAGATGCTGGCCATTCATGGAGAGATGCTGGCCATTCATGGAGAGATGCTGGCCATTCATGGAGAGATGCTGGCCATTCGGTGGCTTTCTGTCCACTGGTTCACATAGCGTTTTCCTTTCCCTAAGAAAATTCCCTTTGAGAGAATTGGGATGTTATCAGGATGATGGGGAGGGAGTTTTCCAAACATCTGTCCCCCTGGCACTGATGCTCTGGGACTCTGGACTGGTACCAAGTGATTGGTAAGACCCAAACTCAACAGATGGGCAGAAACTGGGGGGGGGTGGGGTGCAGGAAACAAGCAGTCTCTGTGGAGAGTCCATGGTGAAAGGACTGCAGCCTGGACCTGTTGTCCTGCACTATTTTCTCTGCCCTGATGGTCATAATTATGGCTTTGGGAGCAGGGTGGCCTTGCAGAAGCAGGCCACAGGGACACCTGGCTCCCTGTCTCTTCTGGCCTTGGTGATCTCAGATGACTGGTGCCCATGCAATTAGACAAGGGCCTTGGTCTGTCCTCTGAAAGGAACTCTCTGGCTTATCAGTGTCCTTGTGAGGCCACAAGTGGCCCTTGCGTGTTTACAGTAGGGATGGAGATGAAAAGCAACCTTGACTGGGGAGCGGGCCTAAGGAGACCCAGTTCTCTTGGATAGGACTGAGGGGAGAAGATGGAGAAGGTGGTAGGCTGTATCAGGTTTGGGCTTCCTTCTCCTCAGCAGCTGCTCACCACTTTCCAAGAGAGTGGCTGTGAAGAGGATCCCACTTTGTTCCCATCTGCTTCCACTGGTGACAGACAAGGCCAGCCTAGGAGGCAGGTGGTACCTCAAGTGCAGCTAGAGCAACCTTGACTGCTACCTGGAGGCTGGGGGCCAGGTCCCTGACAGGGGTCACACATTGAGACGTCTTGGCTCTGCCTAGTCCCCAGAGTGATCATACCTCACCTGTCCCATTCCCCTCACCCCGTCCCCCTGAAGGCTGTTTGCTCTGCCATTCATAGTGTCTGCTAAATGTATGGCTCTCTTCCTTGTCTTTGTACCAGAAACATGTGATACTAGATACTCATAGGCATATGTTCAATGCTCCTGACAATATAGAAATGGGCCCACCCCTGCTCCATGAAGGAGGACACCCCTAATGAAGCAACTTTTTAGTTCTTACAGGGAACCAGGATTTAACCCTTGATCAGTCTGGTTCCAGTTTTTCTTTCTCAGCCATGCTGCCTCACTAGAAAATGACTGAGGGCAGAGCCAGGCAACAACAGGGGAATCAGAACAGAAGGTGCTGTTAACGCTGGGCTGGTGTACAGCTAGAGCTCAGAAAAATGCTGTCACATGAATGAATGAGGCGCTCTGAACAGAAGGTGCCAGGCAGGTCTGGGGACTCAGCATCTGGATTTAGCATGGGTGGACAGACAGATGCTCAACTTCAGGTGGGAAGCAGGTCCAAAATTTGAGGCCTGGTGACTCTGGTTCCCACAGGGGCTTGGAGAGAAGATCATCAGGGAATAGCTCTAGACCCATTGAAAGTGGAGATGATGAAGGGGAGGTGGTGGAGAGCTATCCTGGCACAGCGCTTGGGCACCCAGCCCAGGCAGGGACTCAGAAGGTCTCTGTGCCTGTACAGAAGCCAAAGGATATTGTTGGGGCTTTGAGCTAGTGCCTGGAGAAAGAGTGGTGTATCCAGGGCCCTCAGTGACATGAAGGGGATGGGACCATCCCACCCATATGGACCAAGGATGCCACAGGGAGGGAGGCATGAGGTGGGGTGGAAGATCCAGGCCATGAGATGCACAGGTCTCTTCTTGTCTGGAGATGGTGTGGTTCAGTGAGCCATGGAAACCACAGAGTGTCAGGGAGATGGAGGTCAGCTGGGAGGCAGCGCTCAGGCAGAAGGGCACAACACCATCAGGGAGATGGAAAAAGTGATGTCGTTAAGGAACAATGTGAGCCAAAGGAATGAGCTGTAACTGGCTGGATCTGAAAGGACAAGACGGCTGCCAGACGCCCATGGGTGTCTGATGATGGCCTGCCACTACCCCAAGGAAGGGACTGAGCCTCAGCCCCAAGCTTAGATGTGAGTTACCCAACAGGCCTCATGGTCCTTCTTTGCTCCTAATACCATGTCCCACACCTCTTAGTCTGTTAATCAATGCATGATAAATTGAGTCCCAACAGACCTCCTGCCCAGAGTGCACTGCCATGATGCTCCAGAGAAGATCCAAGAAGGCAGCAGGAGGCCAAAAAATGAGTTCTTGGTTCTGCAAGGTGGTCTGAGTCCTCCTCAATGCCCCAACTTCTAAGAGGGAGGGAAATCCTTCCACAGAGAATGAGACACTGACTCAGGCCTCTACTCCTTCCTTTGATAGAAGCTGAAAAAAAAAAAACAAAAACAAAAACAAAAAACCAATCTAATCCCATGGCTGCAAAGGAAAGCTGACCTGAGGCTGAGGAGATCTTGCTGGGAGAGGGACTCCTTGGGTCTGTCCTGCAGTGGTGGGCTGTGGAAGGCCTGAGCACTCATAGCACTGAGAAGTTTCAAAACTATTATGAGTGATGGTGGGAAGGTGTGGGATGAAGGCCGAGCTGATGCAAAGGCTTCTCTACCAAACGCTGAAGGAATAGATGTCTAGAGAGGGCCAAGGCCAAGTTAGTGTGATCCCAGCATGGGAATTTCATCGAGCTCATATCCCACTGTTGTTTTCTATAAGAAAAATCTTTGCATAGCAGACAAAAGGGGCTCCTCTGACAGGCTGGTAAGAACAGAGACCTGTGTTGACTTTGCAGTCTAGAGAAGCTGGAACACCCTTGTTTGTTGGAGTAACAATTTCTGGAACCACGATTACCATGGATTGGGCCCATCTTGTCTCTCACTGCCTTGCAAAGTCCAACATCTTATAGGGGGTTCTTACCTGGTATTTGGGAACAAAGGAGCTTGTAGGTCTGAGGGAGTGGGCTGTAAAAGATAGCTGACCTCCAATGGCTTGAATAAGGCAGATAAATGGCCACACCGAGGTGCCTGTCCATTTGCCAATGGCATTGGTGGAAATGTGCAGACTTACTTCTCCATAGAAGAATAACAGTTTTTACTCCGTGGATGGGAGTGGCCGTACTTTGCCATAGTCCCTACAATACTCAGTGGTCCCTCTTCTCTCTGTACACCCCAGGGTCCCCATAAATGGTTGTGGTTTGTTAATCAGCTGCCAGGACAGGTCTCCCTAACAGTTTCCCTTATCAATCTTGTCTTGCCTCAAGTGTCTGAGCCAGGCTAGCTATCTTTCCAACAGCAGGGAGAAGGACACTTCTGGACAGAAGCTGAGACAGAGCAGGGAACTGAGGCATGGAGCTGGCCTGAGCCTAGGCCAGGTTACTGGCATCCCTGTCCTCCAGTCCGAAAGTGAGCTCTAAAGCTGCAGGGGTAGGCAGCAGGCCGAGAATCATCACTCTGTTTCTTAAGCTCCCAGCTGGAACTAGGAACACCAAATCCTCTTTGAATAAAACAGAAAAGGGATTAATAAAAATCAAGACATTAACCTTGTGAAACCAGACCCCCGTCACCCCCACGTAGAGATTAACTTCTTCCCCCAAGGGTTTTTTTTTTTTTTTCATTTCTATAAACATCTTAATTCATGCCGACATCACAGCCAGCCTGGATTACAGATGGATGTAGAGGTGAATGAACTTGTCTCAGACACACATACACACACACTCAAACACACACTCACCTGGAGCAGGGGAAAGAACAGTAAAAGAGATGCTGAAGACCCAGGATTTAGTTCCAGAGTTCACTTTCCTCATCTTTAAAGGGTGTAGCTAGCTCACGCTTCCATCTTGCCCCCGCTGTGAACTATATGTCCTCTGACGGACCCTTCCCCCAAAGTCTCCAAAGCAGGAGAGCCAGCTCCCACCCACACCCATGGTGACACACCACACCAACTAAAAGGTTCACTCCATCCCCAGCACTGTGTGTCACTCTCCTTTCTAGAGCACAGGTTCCAGTAAGGTAGGGACAAGCTGGCAGGGCCCCGAACCAGCTTACTGACAGGTGTTCTACAGGTATTTGTGAGTCAATGGGGGTAGTTCTTGCAGCTGCTCTTTAAGCACACCTGGGATGGGGCTCAGCATCTTGCATGAAATCTGCACTCAGATCTTGAAATAGGGTCACTCTCCTCTTGGGGAGGAACACCTGGCCTGTCTGGAAAGTTCTCTCTGTTCCCTCCTGACTTCTGAGAGATTCTCAAAGCCTCGTTTCTTTTGAAACCTTCCTTCCACTTGCCAGCAGCATCACCCCAATCAAGCAACAGATTTTCGATGCACGTTTTTGGTTCCTCCTCCCACCTTCATCTGACAAGTCCAATCATTCCCTTCCCTTGATTATGTTTTGGTTGGAGGCTGCAGCCAGCTGCAGTTTTTCTCAACTCAGGGTGGCAGTGGAGAGGAAGGTCATTATGGGGGCGTCTTGCCTCAGTGGTGAGCAGGAGGCAGGCACTGGGTTCCTCTGTGGTTCTGGGGGCTGGGGTAGAGTTGGGACTCTTGCAGGGGTCTGGCTCTGGTCGGATCACTTGGCTTTCATTTTGGTCAGCATTCCTCAAAGTATGCTCAGGGACCAGAGTTCTATGGAAGAAAAAAACGCTGGCTCAGTTGCATTTGGGGAACTCAGCTGCTGTCAGCCTTTGATTGCAAGCTGCAGAAGTCAACTCTCCTAATTTACGCTCAGAAATGATTTATTCCAAGGACCTTCTATAGTTCAAAGAACCTTTGGGAGGATCAGAAAGTCAAGGTCAGAAGGGAAACAGCCAGCAGCACTGTTCAATGTCACATGGTAGGACTGATCCCAGGAAGGTTCTGTTGCTGTATAGACACTTTATCTTGGGCCATCAGCTCTGTCAGTTCTGCCTCTATAGCCACCTCTACTGCTACCCCTTCTGAAGATAGATTGTCATTGCTGCCACCACCCCTGCTTCTGTGCAGCATGTTCGTCGGGGTCCCTCCTTTTTTTGCACTTGATTCTTTTGGGAGAATGCAACTAGTTGGTAGAGTGAAGTCATGGACCTGCCTCCTACTGCAAGAGAAGTTGGGGAAATGAATTGATAGTTTCAACTCCTGTATCTGAAGGCAATCTGTGTCTCCAAACACAGGAGACATCTTCGAACATGGGTGTGACGGCTTGAATGAGAATGGCCCACATGGGCTCATAGGTTTGAATACTTGGTCGCCAGTTAGACGAACTGTTTGGGAGGTACCAGGAACTATGTCATGGTTGGAAGAGGTGTGGTGCTGTGGGCAGGTGTCAAAAGCCATGTGCTATGGCAGTTGAGCTGTGTGCTTCCTGCTTGTGGATTGAGATGATCTCTCAGCTGTTGCTCGGGCTGCCTGCTTTCCTGCTGCCTCAACTCTGCTGTCTTGGACTCTAACCCTCTGAAACTGTAAACCCCAAATAAACACCTCCTTCTATAATTTTCCTTGGCTGTGGTGGTTTATCATAGCAATGGCAAACCAACTATTTGAGCAAGGAGAGCTGTGCTGAGTGGTTTAAAGGATGAGGAACAGGACCAGAGTATTTGCCTTGCAAGCATGAAGACCTAAGTTCAACCCCCAGTTCCATATAAGGCATGGTAGTACTTGTTTGTAAACACACTCCTGGGGAGGTGGAGGTAGCTGGACCCTTGAGGCTCACAGGCAGCCTATTTTTTTTAGAGCTTCAGAACAATAAGAGACCCTGTGCTATTAAAAGAAAAAAACAAAAATGGATGGCACCTGAAGAATGACATTTGAAGTGGTCTCCCTGACCTCCACACACACTCATACACACAAAGAACATATATTCATATATTCACTACATCTGGACCTTAGACATCTTCAGGAACTCACAGCACTGTGGGACAGGTTTTTTTTTTTTTTTTTTTTTTTAACCTTAGCACTGTTGATGTTCCAGACTGGGTATTTCTTGGCTGTAGGCTGTCCTACACGTTGTGAGGTTAGCAGCTTCTGGTCCTCTACTAGCTTGATACTAGTATCATAGCATCCTACTGGTTGTGACAGCTAAAAATGTCTAAATACATCAACAATCTCGTGAGGGCTGGATTCCCTCCCAGCCGAGAACCTGCCATTTATGAAAGCTGCTGGGAACTTGCAATATATTTGAGGAATCAGGATTGGTTTTCTTTGATTTTTCTTCTAAACCTTTTCCCTCTAACACTCTGACTTGTTTCATAGAAGTTACTTTAGGAAAATCTGGCTGGCAGCTGGGGCCTTGGCACTGGTTTTCATGGGAGTGGGAGGTTGCACATACCAAATGGCAACCCATGTCTTCTTGTCACCACCTTCCCCACCTGCCGTCTCCCTGCTCCCTACATAGCTTGGAGTCTCCCTTGGAGTCCAGTGTTATGAACACCCAAGCTCCAGGAGCTTGGTTTTGATGGGGAAGCATAGCCAGGGACTGAAGGAGGACGCTATAGGATACCATTCAGCTTGTAGGCTACTCTTTTCTCTTTGGTTGTGAACTTGCCCTGCAGGTACACATATTGTCCTGACTACCAAGAATGTGGCCTTGGAAACAAGCTGCCTGCTCATGGCTGTACCCTGTGGGCCTACCCCTGATGGTTTGACAAAGATCCCACAAGGCTCACACTTCAGCCCAGCAGATCTTCAATGTGAAGGGCTGGCCTCCTTGCCTGTATTTTACACTAAGTCAAGGCTCTTATTACTCCTCAAGAAATACTCTAGTTACAGGGTCAAGTACATATGTTCCAGCATAGAAAACATCCCTTCCACTGTGATGAGGGGTGCACAGGCCTCGGAAGAGTGGACCATGCCCACAGGCCTTGCCTTTGAGAAAGAGCTAGTGGAAACACCACTTCTAGCCCAGCATGACAAAATGTTATGTGTCCCCAAATGTTCAGCTGTCCATTCTGGAGATTGCTGTGACTTGGATGTTTCCTTACATGAATGGCTCAGCCCTTGCTTGTATCTTTGGATGTCTCTTGTGTGTCTCTCAGTTCTTAACCTTGGGGGATGGGTACAGTGAGAGAAGAATTTGCACCTTAGTTATACAAAGCTGTGTCTGATCAACTTTGGACATGTCACCTTTTTCTCTGAACTTTGCTTTCATTGTCTGTGTAGATTCTTTTCCTTTTCTTTTCCACCATAGGATTCTGTATTTTAGGTTCTGACAGGTGGCCCCTGGGTGGTAAAAGGTGGGGACTCTTGAGGCCTCCCTGAGGACAAAGTTCCTCGTGCTCTGGGCCCTGGGATACATATCTAAGAGGCAGGAGAGACAACTGGAGTGAAAAGGAAGAGGGGGTGGAGGT
Source organism: Cricetiscus sungorus (assembly GCA_030556225.1). NCBI lineage: Eukaryota > Metazoa > Chordata > Mammalia > Rodentia > Cricetidae > Cricetiscus > Cricetiscus sungorus. The sequence goes on from JANBXA010000651.1 coordinate 72,440,205, forward strand.
GGGGAATCTGAAAATTCGTTGGATCCCAACCAGACAGAGGATGCGCCAATGGAAAATTCCTGCTGTGTGTCAGAGGTCCACCTGGCCCTGGATGACAGCCAGCTGGACACTCAGGCCCACAACATGTTTAGATAGCACTTTCCTTCCCCAGCCAGAGCTCCCCTGACCCTCACCAAGGCTTCTCTTGTGGGGTGGGCTAGGCTGGAGTGCTTGTCTGGGCTCAGGGAAGTGACCTATGGCTTAGATTCTAGAACGTGGTCTGTGTGTGGGAGAAGAGCTTTGATGGGAAGAGTAGGCAGTGGCAGGCTCAGCCAGTCCCAGGTCTGCACTGAGCAGTTTCTGTGACCTAGGAAGGGCCATTACAGGGTCCTTACCAGCCCAGTGCCTTGCTGGAGTGAGCAGAAATCTCTGAGGATTCCTCACTGGCATTGGAAGGTCTTTAACTGGCTGGTATTAAGGGCAATTTCCAGTTGAGATTTTCTCAGGACCCTTGAGTCTCAGGGTATGACACTTTCCCAGTATCATTCCTCAATTCCATATCTCTGAGTCTATGAGCACTCCTGCATTCTTGATGTGGGCTCAGCAAACCACTGGGCCAGACAACATCCAAGGTGGAGGGTCCCTTAGATTTTTCTCATTTCTTATACTCCTGGCCCTTTCTGTTTGGGGCCCAGAGCTAAGCAGAAGAAGCCTAGGGGCAGGTAGGGAACTAGGAGTCAACATTAACAGCCTGGGTGAATCAATGAGCTACAGGTTCATTGAGAGACACTGTCTCAAAGCAATACAGTAGAGGGAGATAGGAAAAGACATCTTCTGATCTCTGTGTGCACACATTCACACATTCATTTGTGTGTGTGTGTGTATGTATGTATATATATATATATATATATATATATATATATATTACCTATATTCACACATGTGCACACACACACACAAACACACACACACACCACATATACACACCACACAACCTGCATTGGGGTTGAACACACTGGTCAACATGGACATGTATTTACTCATGGTGTAAATACTCATCTCCTGTAAGTTTGACTGACCTGAGATTCTGACAAGACCCAGTCAATCCCCCATGGTTGTGCCTGTGGGAAAAAAATCTCTTGATTAAGCTGGGACCTGTCTGGGTAGACTTGCATGCCACACCAAGACTCTCAGAGACCATTAGCATCCAGTTTAACAGCAAGAAGACAAATTCCTCAGGGCACCTGGCTCCTAAGCCCTGCTCCCTTGGGGCCTGGTACCTTGTGTCTTTAGATAGTTCAGATGTCTTCCCAGGATATTTAAGGAAAGGTCTGGACTTTATCACATACAAGCCAAGGCAAAGATGAACCCTAGCCCTAGGACTTGATCTTGGTGGGCCTTCTATGAACCCATTTTCTATGAACCCTTGGCCTCCCACATCTTCCTTCTATGGTTAGAGATCTTTCTCATATTCTCCCAGAAGGAATGATCCCCTCCCTGTCAAACCTAAAGTCTGTACTTCCTAATTCCAGGTCAAACACACTCTGGAGAGCCCCAGTTGCCCAGTGAATGAACTCCAGGCAAACTGTCCTCCTGGCCAGCATTCAACCCATCTCTTCCCTTTAGCTTCCAAACTGTGCTTTATACAGTTCTGCACGCTTACAGGATCCCCTGGGAGTCAGGAAGTCTAGACATCTTTCTTACCTCTCCTGAAAAATAAAATAGTCCATGTCACACTCTGTATCTTTGAGATCCCAGGGTACTCAAGATGAATGAGGTGGAAGTAGGAACACAATTATGAGATTATGTGTGTGAGGGTGGGAAGAGGGAAGGACGGGGAGAGAGGGATAGACAGAGAGGGGGGGATATGATTTAGGGACAGGCTCATCCTAGGAAAACCCAGGCCTCTGTGATGCTTTAGCTTCTTTGTGTACTTGGCATGATTTGAAATCACCTAGGAGACATACTTCTGGTTTTACCTATGAGAATGTTTCCATAGAGGTTTAGCAGAGGCAGGACTCACCCTAAACATCAATGATACCCACACCATTGGCTGGGTTTGAACTGAATAGAGAGGGGAAATGGGAAGGGCCAGCCAAGCAACAGCATTCATTTCTTTCTGCTTCCTGACTGTCCATGTGCTATGACCATCAGCCTGTCACCCCCGCCGCCACAGCTAAGGCCACTCACTCTTCCCACTGCACCTTCCCCCTATTGTCATTTATTATACACTCTAACTGTAAGCCAAAGGTAACCGACTCTTCCTTTCTCATGCTGTTTTTGGTCAGGTGTTTTGTTACAGCAGAAAGAAAAAGTGGCTAATGCTGTCTTCTTACAGAAGTCCTTAGAGATCCCTGGCAAAGCTACCCAGATTGAATGGGTGAGGGTCCAAGTAATGCTGGAAAATGGGGTATGGCTTCCAGCAACCCTGGGCCATGTGGAAGGGCTCTTCTCCTTCTTGCTTCTTGAATATCAAGAAAGGAATGTTGATAATCCCAACACTTGGGAGGTAGAGGCAGAAGGATCAGGAGTTCAAGCCCAGTCCTGGCTACATAGCAAATCTGAAGCCAGGCTGCGTTACATTAAAAAAAAAAAAAAAAAAAAAAAAAGCCCCAAAGCAGTGGCTTTGGGGACTGCACATCAGACATTTACATTACAATTCATAACAGTAGCAAAATCACAGTTATGAAGTAGCAATGAAGCAATTTTATGGCTGGGGGTCACCACAGCATGAAGAACTGTATAAAAAGGCTGCAGCATTGGAAGGTTGAGAACCACTGCCCCAGAGGATAAAGGAACAAAAAGAGACTGAGTCCTCAGAGTCTTTGCCGAAGGCAGAGTTGGAAGGCAGCTTAATCTCACAGATAGGTCTGGGCTTGGTGGAATGATGGTTAAAAACAGTCACCTAATCATTGACTTTTCCAGGGTGTTCCTTTGGTCTCACAGCTCAGGACATGCTCTGATTTATAGGGCACAGGACTCCAGTGGCTCTGAGAAGAGTTCTGTTTTTTTGCAGTGCTGGAACTCATGGGAAAGCAAGGGACTATGCTGGAATGTTGGGAGTCAGGGGACAGGATGCAGGGGGGTCTGGTTGGAGAGGATGGTTCAATCTATCTTTGGCTACAGATCCTTCAGCAAAGGGTGGGTGGGATGGGAGTCCTGTTTTTTGTCACAAAGTTCCAGCCATGTTCGTCAGTCAGAGAGAGACACGTGCGCTGCTCACTTACTCTGTCACTGAACAGACAAATGCATGAAGGTATACACCCAAGGGGCTTGTAGCTAGAAAGTGGTAGAGTCAGGCTTAGGGCCCTTTTCTTCTATTGCAAAGTTTGGTTTCCCCCAGGACACAGGAAGCACTGCTCAGTTCCAAGGGAAGAAGGCATGAAGCCTGGAAGCAGGCAGGCTTTGTTCCAGGTCCTGCCACTGCTGGTATGAACTGAGTGAATCTCAGGGTTCTCATAAATATAGTGGACACAGCCAGTGACATACTGGGGCTGGCTGTTGTGGCTCCTGAAATCTACCTTAGTCACACGAGGTGGCCAGCTCCAAAAGGGTTGGGCATAATGGAAGACCTTGGACATGGACAAACCCTACAAATAGGACTTTTCTCCTTGATGAGCTCCTGTCAAGTGTTTACCAGCATAGCCATGGAGGCCTGTGGGGATTATCTGCCCACTATGGGTGGTACCATTCCCTGATTAAAGGTGAATGCTGCCTAAGGACAGATATTCATTGCTCACCTGGTTTTTTTGGTGGTTTGTTTTTTCTTTTTCTTTCTTTCTTTCTTTTTTTTTTTTAGTTTTAAAGATGCATTTGTCCATTTGTATATTTATTGGCTATACGGTGTTCTGCCTGCATATGTGCCTGCATACCAGAAGAGGGCACCAGATCTCATTATAGATGGTTGTGAGCCACCATGGGGCTACTGGGAACTGAACTCAGGTCCTTTGGAAGAGCACCCAGTGCTCTTAACCTCTGAGCCCCCTATTACTTGTGTCTTCCTGACTGCAGATGCATTGTGTCCAGCTATCTCGAACTCTTGCTGTCTTGACTTCTCCATCATGGGAGACTATAGCTCCAATGAGCCAAATAAACCTCTTGTTCCTTAAATTGCTTTTGTCAGAGGATTTTTGTCTCAGCAACAGAAAAGTGACCAAGGCAGAAGCATTCTCAAAGACTTTTAACAATGTGTCCAGGCTGCCACAGACCGTATTTACCAGCATTCCTGTGTCTGCAAACCAAAGCTCAGGCTTTAAAAGCCAGCCTCATGTTTTCAATTTCCAGAATATTCCCACTGGCTCAGTGCCTCTGAAGTGTCTTCTTTTGTGAAGAAAAACTTCCAGTATTTATGTAGTTTTGTGAATGGAATGTTGTAAGGATCGAAAGAATGAGTGTAGTACTTAGACTAGTCCAGGGCCCCATACATTGTCATATGAATTCCCTTCTAGCCAAATCTGTTGCCCCTGCCCCCTGCCACTCATGTTCTCTCATGCCTGGGTACCTTTGTCCACACTGTCCCTTCCTGGAATATATTCTCTTCACTGTTTTCTCTGGGAAATTCTTCATCATTCTCCAAGTCTTCTCTTGGTGCTGCATCTTTGACTCTGAAGACTGGGGTTTTCCCAGGACACCCGAGGCCTCTCTCCCACAGCCCCTGCATTGCTGGAGCTGCCCACTCATGGGCCTGTGTGCCTCCAAGATTCAGGCCTGCTCCCAAGTCATTTAGCTAACTCTCAACACAAATGGATCCTGGTGAAGATCCAATATTGTAGAGGCATAAATTTTTCCAAAATTTATGTATAAATTCAGTTTAAAAAAACAATAAAAAAAAACTTAACAAGAGTTCTAAAAATGTAATTTTATAAGCTAATACCAGAAGTCATCTAGAGGGGAAAAATGGACAAGAATAGCCAAGCAAATTTTGACACAGAACAATGAGAATGTTATAGCAAATGTTAAAACATTTACTATAATGCGATTAAAGCAGGTTGACCTTTATTTATGGATAGGTGGTCTAATCAGTGGGGCCGAGAAAGAGACAGATCCATGGAAATGTGGTGTATAATGAAGGGACATTTTAACTTTGTCTTGTTATTTTTGAGACAGGGTCTTGCTCTGTAGCCCCAAATGACCTTGATATAGGGAGGACCCAGTAAGGATCCTTCTGCCTCAGCCTCCTGAGTACTGGGATTACAGATGCGTACCACCACGTCTGGCCTAGTCAATAAGAAAAGACTGTTCACAAAACATTCAGGGACAAGCAAGTTATGAGATTGGTGGTGCCTTTACCTTAGACTTCTAAAAAGAGAATTCATTCTAGGAATTTCAGCCAGCAAGGGATTTGGGGAAGGTATGTGCTGTGGTTCGAATGTTGTTTGTCCCCTCTGAAAGTGTATTGAAATATGATTGTCATTGTAGCAGAGGTTGAAGGTGAGGCTTTGAAAGACAATGAGGTCATTAGGAGAGATTAATGTCTTGCTCAAGGGAGTGAGTTCTCACTCTCCAGGAACTGACTCAGCCACCAAGAGAGAGAGCTGTCACAGTGTGCTTAGGATTTTAAGTGTCACAAGGCTGCCCAGTGTGATTTCCCTTTTCCACATGTAGCCGCTCCCCATTTTGAATTCTGCTATAGAATGAAGCATCATGAGGCTCCCTCTGGATGCTGGCACCATGATCTGGGACTTCCCAGATTTCAGAACCACAAACTAAAGAAACCTCTTCTTGTATGAATCACCACAGCAGGTATTGTTATAGCAACAGGAAATAAAGATACATCCAAGAAGGATAGAGTGTTGAGAAGAAAGTGTTTAGGTCGAGCCAACAGGACAATTTCCATAGCTACAGTACAGAACCAAGACACTGCAGAAGACAGTGTCTCGGCCATAGTCTGGAAGCTTCCGGAAAGTAGAAAGTGTTTGTCATGGATGCTGTTCTGTAACTGCCCCCACCTCTTTGAGGATTCATGTTAGGCAAATGGATGCTATGTTCCTTACATCTCCACATAACTCAAAGCTCCATGTGATGTATCTGCTGAGGGATGTAGGAAGCAGATGTGGAGAGAGAGAGAGAGAGAGAGAGAGAGAGAGAGAGAGAGAGAGAGAGAGAGAGAGAGAGAGAGAGAGAGAGAGAAAGAGAGAGACAGAGAGAGAGAGAGAGAGAGCCAGGAGGGCAAATGATTTTTCAGGATAAAGAGAAGAGGAAGCAGAAACAGCAGGGATCACTTTCCTGGCTTCATCAAGTTCTGACCCTGCAGAAAGCAAAAGGAGAAGGTAGAAAAGCTGCTAGAATAAAGCTGTAAACTGGCGAGGCTGTGGGAGAATGTGGGACTTTGCAAAGGTTGCTCATAGAGGAACTCCATGGCAGGAAGGTAGGGTCAACTTCTAGCCCCTTCTGCATGCTCAGTCTTTGGCCCTAAGCCATCCCAAAACTGTGGCATTTCTAGAGGAGTACATAGAGAAAATCTAGGTAATCCTGGGTTTGACAATGATATTCTAAAGACATTTTCACAGTGACACTTCAAAACATAATTCAGAAAAGGAAAAGTTGCTAAGATGAACTTCATCAAAATTTTCACAAAGCATGCGTAGGCAAATGATGAAACTCATACATGATTATAAAAAATGAAACACTTCCATCTAAAACACACAACTGAGTCTTGAAATCCAATTAAAAAGTAGTCAATAAATCTGAACAAGCATGTAACTAAAGGAAACACACAGGTGACAAGTAAGCGTGTGGAAAGATAGGCAATGACATATCCAGGCATGAATTACAAATCAGAGCAACTATGGGATGCCACAACCCCTGCCATCTGAACTGGCTAAAATCCTAAGCATCGACAGCATCAAATGCTGGCATCGGCTGGCTGGGAAGTGGAGCAAGGCCTCATTCATAGCTGGTGCGGATGCAAATGGTACAGCCACTTCCTAAGGCAGTTTGGCACTCTTCTTACAAACCTAAACACAGTCCCACCATATGCTCCAACAATTATGCTCTTAGGTATTTGCCAAAATGAGCTGAAAACGTCCACACAAAAAAACCTGTATGCAAATGTTTGTAGCAGCTTTGTTCATAATTGCTAGCAACTAGAAGCAACCAAGACATTCTTCAGTAGGTGAATAGCCAACTGTGGCATCTAAATACAATGGGATATTGTTCATCAATGGGGAAAAAGAGAGCTATCAAGTTTCAAGAAGTCACAAAGGGAATTCAAGTGTGAATTGTTCAGTGAAGGAAGTCAGTCTCAATGTCTACATTCTGACCATATGACATTGTGGAAAGGGCAAAATCACAGATACAGCTTTAAAAAAAGATTGATGGGTTCTAATGGTTCAGGGGAGAGTGGGAGAGATGAATAAACAAGTTCAGGGAATTTTTAAGGTGGCAAAATGATTCAGCATGATATTGCAAGTAGTGGATAAATGGCATTATATGTTTGTCAACAGTCACAAGATTATACAACCCAGAGTCAAAAACCTCATGTAAATTATGGATTTTACTTAATGATGATGTTTCAGTACTTGATGATCAATTTGTAACAAATGTACCATACTAATATAAGCTATTAGTGTAGGGAAAAACTGGGTGTGCAGGGCTGGGGGCTCAGAGGACATAAGGAAACTCTGCTTCCTTTTGCAGCTTTTATATACCATGTCTTCTATCTTTGATTTAAGATCAAAAGTTCTTTTTTATTTTTGTTTTAGACAAGGTTTCTCTATGTAGCCCAGGCTACATGGAGAACTCACTATGTAGACCAGGCTAGCCTCAAACTCACAGAGATCTGCCTGTGCTTGGGAGCACATATATCTCCCAAGTGCTGGAATTAAAGATGTGTGCTGCCATGCCCTGCTGTCTACTAACATTTAGAGTAATTAGTACATTTGAGAAATATTGGAAACAAATATAATAGGCAGTAGTGATGTAACTTTTCATCTTTCTTGGATACTTGGCCGAGTATTTGTAATAAAAGTGTAATAAATGGATAAGAGTTTATGTAGTCACCACAGACAAAAGGCTATTATTGAGAAATAATACCTATAGAGCATTAGAAGAAAAATAATTCAGGAGAACAGCAGCAGTTTATAGGAATAAAGTGCATTTTTAGACTATTTGTAACTATATTAAGTGGATTTCTTGTAGGAAGTGTTTAGTTGGACCACAGTTTAAAGAAAAATAATTCCATCTTGACCATCCAGGCCTTTTAATTGGGGTGTTTAAATTTGTGTCTAATTTTTTATTATACTGTTGGGTGTGGTTCTATTAACATCATGTCAAGCAGATTCCAAGCAAGGAATATTTCTAAAGATAAAGATATTCATTTCACAGAATCAGTTGGAGGGGATTGGGTGGCACCCAAGGCATGTGTGTCAATGGGGCTCCTAATTCATGAAACAAGAGAAATAGACTTCTAATTCATGAAACAAGAGAAATGGACTTCTAATTCATGAAAAATAGAAATGGACTTCTAATTCAAGTCAGAGTTGAGACCAGGTCATCTTGTCCTTAAGTCATAATTTCCTTTCCTTTCCTTTCCTTTCCTTTCCTTTCCTTTCCTTTCCTTTCCTTATGTATACAGTATTCTGTCTGCATGTTTCCCTGTGTGCCAGAGGAGGGCACCAGATATCATTACAGATGGTTATGAACCCTCATGTGGTTGCAGGGAATTGAACTCAGGACCACTGGAAGACCTGCCAGTGTTCTTAACCTCTGAGCCATCTCTCCAGCCCCGGTCATAATTTTCTATTTTTACTTTGTGAGATTTTCATTGACTTCTTTAAGTGCTTAATGAGCCAAAAGTTCTTTCAAGACTAGTTCTTCATCTCTAGTTTCTCTGATGTGAGCCATTAGGATGCCTGTCTTGGCATTGGACTCCACTTTTGTCTGTAAACTCATTGGTAGCAGGAGTTTCTTTCTTTGGGAGCCAGTAAGTGCCTTGAGTTATCAAGGCCTCTTTAGGTAATTTCACTTCTTCCTGCCTGCCTTGACTGTTTGCCCGGAGATTGGCCTTCTGACTTTCTACGGTTACTGCATTTGCTTTATTTTTGCGACCTAGAAATCTTCTATTCCTTGCTTTTGAGCTTATATTATATAACGTTTTGCCATTCGGAACAGTCTGGGAAATTCCCATGTCTGATTTGATTTGGGTTTTGATTAGACATCTTAATAGGTCTCCCACAACACGGCCTTGACGTCAGTCTTCACCCTTTCTCTCTGCTCATTGTCCTGGAATTATAGCATTATAATAAGTTGTTCTTTTTTTAACTGGAAGAAGAAATGGCACTGCCTTCCTGGTGGGAACTAAAATTTGCTTGCAGAAGATGCTCTTTTGTTTTGGAATTCACCACTTGACCCATGTGTTCTGTCAATAGGAAACAAACCCCACCCCCAACCCCCAGCATCAGTCTTGGTGAGTATGGGAAAACACCCAGGGATCCCTACAGAGATTTCTAACTCTGAGATGTGAATACCCTTTAGCAAGAGACGTTTGGAATTACTTAGATTATGCCTCTGGGGACTGCTTACTTAGAAAACCACCATGTCCTAATTTGGAGTCACATTATCCTATGCTTGAGGTTGGTGTGTTCTTGAAAAGTTATAGATAACACTCTGGGGCCAGAGTTGTTTGCACAAGATTGGGAGCAGGGGGTGGAGAAGATTATAGAAATAAATGTTTACTTTTTCAGATGAAGCAGAAGCTGCCTGGGGCAGTACATCCTAGACCTGGGAGTAGGCGTCTCACCTGAGAGGGGAAAAACAGTTCTTGAGGCTGGCATGAGAGTGGGCTCACTTAGTCCTGGACTCTATCTAGGGGCAGGAGGCTGGGATAGGCCTAGTGGTGGAATAACACCCCTAAGGTAAGACAGTGTTTGGGAAGGACTTAAAGTCAGCTCTGGGCCATGTGTTTCCAAGGCAGCCACCTCTCCGAGCAGAGATTAGCCAATTAGCCATGCAGGGGTGGGCATTTCCTGTCTCCATGGGCTTTCAGGGTGCTATGTTGTGAATTATGGGAAAACTTGGCTTCTGTTTTGGGAGGAGGGAGTGGGGACAACCAACTCCTGTGGGAAGGACCCAGAAGGGAGCCAGTGAGTGAATAGGGATGGGGTGGGGGGACTTCTTTGCAGGACATTGTAGGGAACAAGCCCATATCTCCTGGGCCATGGCCAGCCATGGAAAGATACCAAGAAAGAGGATGGTGTGATTAAACTTGCACTATTCAGAAAGAAAACAATAGATTCTCTCAAGATTTGTAGATGGCTGTGAGGAGCATCTGCTGGTTTGGTCTGCCTGTACTGCCTCTGCCCTCCCTGTATTGATAGAACCTTCTAAAAGGAATCTAATTAATGTGCTTTAGGTAGATCTGACCGCAGTCTTCTCCCAATCAGGGAGTGTGCTCATGCCCACATCAGGCCAATGGTGCACCTGACTTGGCTACAGGAGCTGCTTCAGGGACAGGACTGGGTTTCAAGTTTGAGTCAACTGATTGGGCCTATAACTCTTCCACAGGCGGGTTAGGGAAGACTATCTTTTTCTGATGGGGTCTCTAAATAGAATATGAATGCAGGGCTACTGATGACTAAGAAGGCTTCCTGCCACGTGTGGAGGAAATTTTTGAGCGATGATATGAGTCAGAGCCCTGAGGATGTAGTTTGGGGTACAGCTATGGCTCACATAAGTGGAGACAGGCCACTGAAGAAGAGAACGTCAATGATGCTGGTGAAATGCTGAATTGAACCATTCTCAAGGCTGCTCCAAGCTGCCCTCTAACATGAGCCAATAACATTTTTCTTACCTGATCTGCTTTGTCTCATTTCCCTCCTATGTGAATCCAGAGCTCTCACCAGCAGTTGAGGGCTCACCTTCCTCTGCCCCTCTCCAGACTTGCTGCCCCTGGCTCATCTTATATGTAAAACAGTTTCTAGAACTTCTGTATTCAGGCCACTCCTCCTCTGGATGGAGACCCCACACTAGCTTCTTAGGGAAACATTCCCCAGCATGCAGTAGGATGAGGTACGTGATGCAGCAGACTGACAGCCGGGCAGTCTGTCTAATGTCGGTGAGACCTGTTGGAGGGTTTCCATCGTGGTTTCACACTTCAGTAGAGAATAAGCTTTGACTTGGCCACAGGGGACACTAAAGTCAGCACCTGGGCCAGTCTCAGTTTCTAGGTGGGAGAAAAAGGAATATGGCTTTCTTCATAATCAAAAAGATCTCAGTACTGCCTAAAAATATAGATGAAACCACTCAGTCATCTTAACTGGCAGTTAATGAGCCAGAGCCAGTCCATAATTTTAAAGTAGTTTTAAGAAAGAGCAAGAGGAAGTGGGGGAAACATGGAGCTGGGTCTATTTACATCATATGGGAAGAGGTATGTGTGTGCATGTGTGTGTTTGTATGTATGTGTATATGTGTATCTAACAGGGAATGATAATCCCAATTCCCCTTCTATTCTATAGTCACCTTGTGTAACATGACTAGAGCAAAGGCCTTCCTAGCAGACCTGAAATTAGACCCCTAGAGGATGGACCCCCTCAAGGCCCCATGGATACCTGCAATGGACTTCATGAGTCCCACTTTGTCTCCTTCCTGGCCATTCAGTGAGTTACACACAAAATTAAAACCTGAATGCCTAACAGGACTATCTTGCCTGCTGTGTCAGAGAGAAAACAGATCAAGCCCCCAGGCCACAGGAAATCTAGGACTGTCTGAAGCATCTCTAGGGATTTGATTCCAATCCTATGTTCTCTGATATCACACTTCTCCCTCCTTCCCTCCTTTTTTTCTTTCCCCTCTCTTTCTCTTTGCTGTCTCCTTCCTGGAACTATTTTCTCTTCTCTGTTTTGTATGGAGACAAATGTAAGGCACAGTTCTCTTTCATTGCTTTCTTTTAACATAGTAGTAGAAGGCATACGGGACATATTTTCTCCACATATAACGGGGGAAATTGTGTTGTGTTGCATCTCAGCAGCATACAGGTCATGTTTCCACGTCTCACTAGCCATCTCATCTCTTTGAGCCCCAGACTCCAACAGGTTTCTGTCTCCCCAAACTTCCTCGCCTGCCTATGAGAACTTCAACCCTGCCCCGGTCTGCTTCTGCTTCATGTTCAGAAGCCCTCACAGGACCAACTTTAAAATTACTGTTTCTTTTAATGAAATAATCATTATTATTAATCCTAATTTGTTCTCCTACCAGTGTCTACAGAGGTCAGTTGTCTCTTTGGTATGAATTATTTTCAGATGAGGGACAGAAGCCCAGATTGGGGAAGGGAGGGTTGCCCATCACTTGAAATGAACTTTGAGTGCAGCCAGCCTTGGCTCCTTGGCAGAATTAGCTATAACAGTACTGATGGCTGCTTAAATTGTACCTGTTTCTTTCTTGCTGCTTAAGGTTGACTGTATGTAGCCTGGAGATATTTCCCCAGCCCCACCTGACCAGGTGACACATCCTCCCATCCTGACCCCATCATCTTTCTTGTCAGCACACCCCTAGTCCCACTCTGTCTTTCCATTTCAAGAGCCACCTGAAACTGCTATGTTCTCCTCTCCCAGTTCCCGTTGCCTCCCAAGCTGAAGAAACAGCCATGGCTCTGAGCCACAGGGAAGCCACTTTTCTCCCTCCTCTAGATCTCAGAGTCCTTGGCTTACCTGGGTCAGTCTCTCATAACCATTTTGTGTGGCCAAGGATATCACAGCAATTCAGACCCATAGTCAATCAGCCTTAGCATCTGGTAAATAGCTTCCCAACCAGCTGTTGGGAAGGTCTGGACAAACATTCACTTTGTTTACCCAGAGCTCTGTAACATCCAGGGAAGGAGTCAGACTGGAGTTCAGACTGCCAGGTAGTGTAGAGATAAAAAAAAAAAATTAGTTCATTTGCTTCCTACAGAGGTCCCTGACCAACTGGCTAGGTACCAGGAGCCCATTTAAATGACTTTAAGTGATAAGCAGTCAGTCCTTCCCCAATCTCGGCCTCTGTCCCTCACCTGAAGAACGAGATAGTGGACTAGATGAGGCCCAGACCTAATCCTGGTCCCAGGAATGAGGTGATCCTATCGACGACAGAAATTTACAAGGTATCTGGAGCGCCAGGTATCCTGAGGACAGAGGCTATCCTGAGCTGCCTTTCTCCCTAACCTCATAAACACATAGGGGTCTGTTGCCCCAGGAACTTGAACATGCTGGGGTTTGAGGAACTGGGGAGACTATTGGAGTCAGGATGCAGTGAGTGAGGAAGAATTACTCAGGATGAGGCTGCAGAGATGTGGAGAGATGCCTCAGAGACCATTTTGAGGCATCAGGGTTTAGTCTAAGTAGGACGGGAATCACGAGGAGGTTGTCACGACTGAGACAAGCTTCTCATTCATCCACCAATACAACTTCAAGAACCTTCTCTCCTAGAAGGATTTCCCACTCACCCTGGCTGCTCCAACTCCCAGAAGCCTTTGGGCCAGCTTCTGCTTCCAGGCTCTGCTGGCCAGGTCTGGCTGACAGGCACTTCCTCCAGTGCGTTGCCTAGCTAGTGATTGACAGTCTTTGAAAAATGAGGCAGAGATGGGATCATGAGAGACAGAAAAACGGGTGGGATAGCAAATAAAAGCTTGGTGCAAGGGGTTTGAGGGGACATTTGCTAAATGAAATGTAAATCCCTGTTCTGGTGGCTGCCAAGAAGAGAGAGGTACCTGATGAAAACCATATGTCCTTGAGTAAGTGACGCGGAGCCCTGCTCCATGCACGCGCATGAAGACGTTGCTGTTGGTCTCCCATGCAATGGAAAAATCTTCTATTTTAAAGAATACAGTGTTAAGAGGCACTCTGAGACAAACCACATTTCGCAATTAAGTAGTTTACAAGGTCAGTGAAGGAAGGAGAAAATAAACCAGCCAGAAAGGTCTTGCTCAACAAGAAAAAAATTTGTTTGAAAGTTCAATGTTACGGTCTCAAACTGTAATGTGGGCTCTTTCTGTAGTTTGGTTTAAAACAACAACAAAATCCCCCAAAGACAAACCTTTGCAGGGACAGAGAAACAGTTGGAGGTGACTGAAGCGAGGCTGAAGAGATGGGTAAGAGGGTTTGCTACTCTGTAGAGGAACCAAGTTTGGTTCCCAGAAAAAAACAAAAACACCTGTTAAACCCAGTTTCAGGGGACCCAGCTCTTTATTCTGGCCTCCATGGGGCCTTCATCCATGTCCACATGTATACCTGTGCAAGCACGCGTGCGCGTACACACACACACACACACACACACACACACACACACACACACACACACACACTTTAAAAGGTAAAAATAAGAGCTGGAGAGATGGCACAAAGGTTAAGAGCACTTGATGTTCTTCTTCCAGAGGACCCAGGTTCAATTCCCAGTACCCACATGGCAGCTCACAACTGTCTATAACTTTGGTTTCAGGGGACCCAACACCCTCACACAGGCATACATATAGGTGAAACACCAATGGACATAAGAAATGTAAACAAATTCTAAAAATTTTCTTTAAAAACAAAAGTGACTGATGTACTTGAGTGGCTACTGCATCTCCTGATATTTTAAAACAGTTTTGATTTTTTTAAAAATAAAAACTATTCATTTTAAAACTTGTTTTAAGTTGACCTTAAAACAAAAGAAAATAAAACAGACAAACATCTCTACTGTTCATCCTTAGTCTGAGGAAGAAAATTCAGTTTTCTTCACCTGACATCTAAGTTTCAACATGGCAGGGGATCTGTCTGGAGTTTTCCATACAAGACCCTGTTGCTGGCCCTGCTGCCCCATCTGGCATCCATCCTGTTTGCAGGCTAGACCTGTTGGAAGTCGTAGCTACCTGCTTCTCCCCTGGGGTATCCTTCCTCCTAACTATAGAGAAAAACTGTTAGCTTTTGTGTGTGTTGGGGGGCATGGGGTACTAGGGATCGAACCCAGGACCTCATGCGTGCTAGGCAAGTCCTCTGACATGGAGCTATACCCTCAGGCCTTGTTAGCCATTTTTAAAAGACATGTTTCCAAATTCTATGTATTATATCATTTCCACCTGCTCCTTTTGATTCCAGTTCCCTGTGAAATTCTGCACCTCATCATCTATTTTCTTAACCGTATTAATCACAGCTATTTTAAAGTCTAGATCAGAAAAGCCCAAGATCTGGATCCCCTGTGGGGCGTTTCTATTATGGAGATGCTCTGGGCTCTGACTGATGTTGCCTCTCATCACAGAAGATTTATTTTTGCCTTCCTGAAGGCCATCAGGAAAGCGGAAGGTCACCCTAATCCAGCCTGGGATTGGGCTGCTATGATGCTGGCGGTCAGACTGTGGGGGCTGTTCTATTTCTGGCTCATCCTTCCTCCCGCTGCCTAACCTCTGTGGGGTTCTAGGTGCAAGCCTGTTTCTTCGTTAAGGCCCTTCCTTTAGGTGGGCTACTGCATCCAAGAGTGTCTTCCAAGTCTCACGGAGCTGTTAACTACTTCTTCCAGGCCCCTCATCTCCCAGACACAGGCCACTACGTGCACTAGGAGGCTGCCCTGAGCACTGACTCATGCTCTTCATTTCTCCCAGAGATCCTGGCCCTCTGATCTTCCTTGCTTTGTAGATTGACCTTCACACTTATTCCCCTACCTTAGGGGATGGCAGAACCCTCCCACTAACCCCTCACTTTCTGCTTATTCTGTAGCTCTGTCACTCCCTGATCGCCAGAGGCTCAAGAAAGAACAGAACTGAGAGTCACCTCTGTATGCTTCCCCTTGGGGGACTGACCCCTCCAGTACTGACAACCTTCAAGTAGATGGCTTTGGATTTTACTTCCATTGGGAAGGCTTGTCTCTGATAGGCTATTCTGCCATCCCAGAAAACAGGGTGCTTATCCTGCTTCCTTAGAACTACGGGTGAGCAGGAGCCCTGTCTTTTCCACCCCGGGATCCCTCACTGATGTCACCTGCAGCTTTCAATGCCACCTACACCCAGACATTCCCTAATGTCTGTCTATAGCCTGGAGCTCTGTAGTGACCTAAGTACTAATATCTCTTGTCATCGCCACATATCTGCCACATAGACATCTCCAACAACGCATTTCAAATCTTGTTTTTCTATTGGCAACTCTTGAGCATTCCCTCCTTGCTGCCGAGGGTCACAGGCTGCTCATGCTCCCTCCCCTCCCATACGTCATCCCTCTTGAGTTGTCATATGAAGTCATGAAGTCCTGTCTGACATGGACAACCTTGTCCCAGCCATCCTGTGGCTTGTTTGGTAGTCTCCTCACACTTCTCCCCAGCCTCATGGTCTTCCCGCACATCCACCAGCCACCCTCTGAGGAAGTGAGCCCTTGAAAGCAGAAGTAAGATTATGTCATTTCTCACCACGACTCCCTCAGTGACTTCCCATTACTTTTCACAGAGAGTTCTGATGGCCATTCTGCCCCAAGCCATCTTCTGCCCTGCCCTCCTGGCTTTTGCCCGACTCATCAACTCCACCACCTTCTGTGTTCTTCTAGGGCCTCGTTACATTGGGGGGGGGGGTTCCTTCCCACATTGTGGTGATATGTTGCTTGTACAAATAAGGCCTGTCTGAAGATCAGAGGATGGAGCTAGCCACTAGCAAACCACAGAGGTTTGGAGGTCTGTACAGACAGACAGGAAGTGAGATGGCTGGGTGGAGAGAGGATGCAAGCGGGAAGAAACAGGAACTTGCTCTCTTTCGATGGGAAACTAATGAGGTAAAGGTGGCTTTGGCTTACTCCTTCTCTCTGATCTCTCAGCATTTCCTCTATATCTGACTCCAGGTTTATTATTATCATTATCATCATCATTATTATTATTATTATTATTTAGACCAATTAAGAACTCCATTTATGCCACATGCTCCTCTATGAACAGGGAGCACTTTCCCTCATGTCTGCCTCTGCTACTGTTCTCTCAGGTCTAGCTCAATGTCCGCTCTTCAGAGGAGCCTTCCTGAACTCTGGATGAGTTTTATACAACTTTTATATTACTACCATGCTATTCCCTGCTCTTTGGCGATGGCACAGGTGTGACTCCATAGATAATTCAATGATCATTGACTCAGTTTTTCCTTGATTGTCTAACTTCTCAAGGCCAGCAATTGGGTTTGTCTTGCTCAACACTTTCTCCAACACTAGTAAAGTACCCGGGACACCTCAAAAGGGTCAAAAATAACCTTAGGAATAAATTAATACCAGGCAAGGTCAAGTAGGCACCACCCCCAAGCCCTAGCCACCTAGCAGAAGTGTGGTAGCGAATACTCAGTAGAAAGGGTAACTGGGAATATTTAAGCTAACAAGTATTAGAGTGGGTGCAAATGGGGAGCTAGCACAATTGGGAATGATTTTTTGAGGTTGTCTTCTGGCTTACACACACACACACACACACACACACACACACACATCCACCCCCCCACACACACACACAGGGGCCAGGGAAGGAGGTGTGAAATTCACTAGCTAAGACAGTCCTAATGTTTAGTGCAGCATGGGACAGGAGCCCACAGCCCAGAGGTCCAGTCCCAGGCCTGGTACATATCATGACAAATAGCATTTTACTATGCTGCATGGTTCACAAGGTATTGGCATAGATAGGATCTTTATTAGACCGGTTCTGTGACATCCAGCAAGTAAACTACTTTTGGAGATCTATGGAAAAGGAGACAGCAGGCTTCCAGGACCAGTCAGGCTGTTTGCCCTGTGACCTAGCAAGTCCCACTTTGGACCTCAGCCTGCTTCTCTGTAAAGCAGAAGTCCTCAAAGGCTGGTGGCTAAGGTTTGTCTATGACATTTCCAAATTAAAAGCTCAAACCATTCAAATGAGAGCACGTTTTTTTTTTAAGTCTTTCTTCTTGAGTAGCTGTTCCTGCTTTCTTGGTACCTTCTAGCATGATGTCAAATGAAAGCAAACTCTGATATAGGACTGTTTTGTAGGTCTTTTGAGAATTGATTCCAGAGCTGAGAGACAGGCAGGAAAGAGGACACCATCCAGGCTCCCATTCCCACCTGGAAGAGCCTGGGCTTCCACCTAGACCTGCCAAAGTCATAGAACTGTCTCTATGAAGCGCCAACCCCCACCCCTGAAGGTCAGCTTAACTTTCAGCTTTTCTCTACACACAGCTTAAGGGGATTAACTAATTAATTAAAAATGTATGCATGTGCCTGTATATCTATGCTCCATACATGTACAGTAGTGTCAGATCCCCTGGAAATGGAGTTACAGATCGTTGTGAGCCACCATGTGGGTGCCAGGAACAGAACCCAGGTCCTCTGCAAGAGCAGCTGGTGCTGTTACCAGCTCAGCCATCTCTAGTTCCTCAGGATTTCTTTTTTAATAGAAGATTCCAGGGCAGAAATTGAAGGCTGAAGAATTCGTGAGGCAATTTAGTCACTGGGAGATGGCTTAAGCTCACACAGACCTGTGCACATGACAGTGCCCGAAATGAGGGTGTGACATGGGGCAATAGGGCACCTGATGCAAGTTGGAAAAGGACAAGGTCACCCTTGTCCAGGGCTCCAGAACATTTCCTCTGTCCTCTGTCCCCAGCCTTTCATGTTCTTTGAATGCCAAGGATATTCACCCAACACCCCCCACCCCGCACCACCACCACCAAAGTTTGCAGTATCCAGGGCCATTGAAGACAGAGGTGTCCGTTATCCAGGCTAAGAAAATCATTGGGAAGCAAACAGCTGTGGGTCTCAAGGCAGTGCCTGAGTGACAGCAGGCTGGATACTGGGATGGAGTGTCCCGCATCAGGCAAAGCAGTGGGAGACCCTCGACAGCCTTCCTGGTGGCATGGTCCATCTCCTCTGTCTTATCTGCCTCTGGGTGTATAGTGGGCTAGACATTGCCAGATGTTGTCCTCTATTGCTTTTTTCTTTCTTTTGAGTCAGAGGCCTCTCACTGTATCCAGTACTCACAGCTCAGCTAGACTAGCTGGCCAGCAGCTCAAAAGGAAAGTACATATCTTCATTCAGGACTCTCCCTCATGGCTATACCTACTTTTGTTATTATTATTATTACTTTTGAACTCCTTAGATACTGGGTCCTTGTGTTGTCATGGCAGGCACTCTATTGCCTGAGCCATATCCTCTATCCCCTTCACTTGCCCCCCAAATGGCTACTTGCTTATTTGTGTGTGTTTTACACGTGCATGATGTGTTGGAAGGCATAGGCTGCTGCGCCAGTGTGGAAGACGACTCTGTGCAGTTGTTTCCCTCCTTCTGACTCTGAGTGGTTTCTGGGGTTTGAACTCGTATGCCAAGGCTTTCACAGCAAGAGCCTTCTCACTGCGTCCTCTGTCTTTTCATAAACTCTAGTCTCTATTTCCTTTAGCCTCCCCTTGTGATTGTCAAATGTCTGGATTGGTTTTTAAAAAGAAAAGGGGGCCAGGGACCTGAACATGGGCCACTTATTCCAGTTCCCCAGGTCTAGCAATTCTATTCCCTCCCACCCCCAGGCAATGTGAATGGAAAAGACTAAAGGAAAAAGTGTCCTAGAGGGAGGGGAGGAGCCACAAAAGCTTAAGTTTCAGGGTATTACCTGTCCACATTGCCCACACAGCCTTCTGGGTAATGTGTGCAGTGCAGTGAGGCCTGGGGCTCCCTTGGGCTCTGAGACAGCACTGTGGTGAACTCTCTCAGGTGACAGATTACACCCCATCTCCAGGGCATCAGGAAACTTCTAGATCCGTGCACAACTCCATCTGACTTCAGAAGCCAGCAGCCCTGCTTGGGCACCAGTGCATGGGGCTGAGCACCTGTGCTCTACAGTGATGGACCAGGGCTTAAGCAGATGATAGGACAGGACTCTAGACGTCCAGACTCTAGATGTGGAAAGCAGGGCTCCAGCTCCAGATTCCCAGGGCTCTAGGATGTTCCCAAGCATCCTGGTCTCCATCTTTGGATACATTTGTCCCCAAGACCCACCCCCCTCCAGGATGGGTTCCCACAGGTCTGCTACTTGCCACGGAGGAAATCATTAACTTCCAAAACTCTAGTAGAAAGAGGGTGGCTGTGGGTGGAGCTCCTTGGGTTAGCCGACTGGGCTGAGAAAATAGATCTGAATCCTCTCATTTACACATTCTCTAATAATATTTATGGTGGCTTACTTACATTCCAGGCACCGAGTTAGCACTTAAACATACCTTGTCATTTTTAAAATAACAGCTTTAAGGTATAATTGACGCACCATACAATTCACTCCCGTAAAGTATGTAACTTCACAGTTTTTAGGCTATTCTGATCCGTACCAGCATTTAATTTTAGAACATATTCATGTACCCATAAAGAGATTGTCCACTTTTGCAGTCAGCCACGCCCAGTCTCCCTGCCCCTTAGCTACTGTAAACAGCCAATCTACTTTCTGCCTTACAGATTTGTCCACCCCAGATATTCTAAGCAGGGGGAAGCCTTTTGTGACTGTTCTTAATGCATGCTATTTTGTGAGACTGTAGTTCACCCTTCGTAGTGCCAAGTAATATTCTACTTTATAGGTATGCATGGTTAATGGGCTTTGGGCTTGCATTCCCTTCTGGCTATTGTGGCTAATGCTGCTGTGAACACTTATTTTTCTGTTTAAAGCGGCCATCCTGGTGGGTGTGAAAAGGCTACCCTGATGGCTAATGATGTGGAGGTACTTTTCATGGATTGCCAAGCCATTCACTTATCTTCTTGGAGAAATGCCTACTCATATTCTTGGCCCATTTTAATTTAATCTAATTTTTAAGGCTTATTTTGTTTTAGTGTGTGTGTGTGTGTGTGTGTGTGTGTGTGTGTGTGTGTGTGTGTGTGTAAATGCAGGTGTCCATGGAATCCAGAAGAGAACTTCTAATCCCCTAAAAGCTAGGGTTACAAGCAGTTATGAGCCACCTAATATGGGTGCTGGGAATAGAACTCAGTTCCTTTGCAAGAGCAGCAAGTACCCAGGTGCTCTTCATCACCGAGCCATCCCTCAACGCTATCCCCCACCCCTCCTGTTTCAGTTGGCTTATTTCTTTGTATTATTAGGTTGTGAGAATCTTTTACAAAGCCCAGATGCCAATCATTTTTCAAGGACTGGTGGATTTGATAAAACAAGTAACAATAAATTAAGTTCAGGAAGGGGCTGGAATTTTAAGAATCTGTACAGCTCCAGGCAAGGTGACAGAAACCTACCTCAGACAGACCCTACGAAGGCAGGACATGGAGACTCTTGAATCACACCTCTTCTGAAATCATTGCAGCACCACAGGAGTCTGGGAGTACGGTGGACTGGGGGAGGGACACGGGTTGGCTAACACATTGAAGGCAGAACCTCAGGTGGGGAATTTTTCTTTTTCTTTCTTTCATTCTTTTCTTTTTAAATGCATGGTCTTTTATTCCTTGGGCAAATGAGATGGTACATATAAAAGCATTTGGAATTGTAAAGGGATATGCAAATGTAAGGTGACATTCTTATTGCTACTATTGTTATTGGTGAGAACCAATAAAAGGCCTGTCTAGGATGAAATCTCAGAGCTTTAAGGTTGGGGTGGGGGAGGAGAGGGCTAGGAACAGATGGGGGCAGGGAGGGTAAAAGCTGAAGGAGATGGGAGGGTGGCAGGGTTGGCATACTTTGGCTTTGGCTTTGGCTTTGTGTGTGTGTGTGTGTGTGTGTGTGTGTGTGTGTGTGTGTGTGTGTGTGTGTGTGAGAGAGAGAGAGAGAGAGAGAGAGAGAGAGAGAGAGAGAGAGAGAGAGAGAGAGAGAGAGAGAGAGAGAGAGACAGCATCATGAGCACACAGAGCATCTTGTACTTTCTGGTGCATTCCTCTACAACCTGTAAAATTATTCACTTAATATTTTTCTTTAAAAGGGCTCCTATTTCTTTTCATTAAAGATCTATGTTTATAAAGGCACCTTTATATACCAGTTGTAAATGACAAACACGCATCATGTTCAGGAGGGAAGGTACCCTATAAAAACAAATGGGAAAATCCATACAGTGTTATGCAGTTCTGGCTGGATTCCATTGCCTCCTGGGCCTGGAACACTGTCCCCATCTTCTCAACCTGGCTCAGCTCTGTCACTCAGGCTTCTGTTCCAATGGCTCTCCTTTGGAGGCTCTAGGATGTTCAACAGCTCCAGTGTTGGCCTCGGGCCTGGTCCTTGTTATCTGTCTCTTATTGCACTGTAGCTTCCTGAGGGCTGTGGGTTCACATTCCTGGAGTGTGTCTGGGCAAGGTGTCATCTATGTTCTTCACCAGCCTCCTGGCCTAGCTAGCTCTACCGGGGCTGCATGAAGAGCTAAGAGCTGAGTTGCTGGGCAGTTCTCTCCTTTGCTGTTTTGCTCTTTTATTTAGCAAGGGTCAGCAGAGTATAGACACAACAGGCTGGTGCTAAGCTGCTGCACCTTGTATAATCAAGTCATCTGAAAAGAGGCTGGATGGAGAAAGATATACCTGCCTGGGTGGCATCTCAAAGATCCCCAGGCTGCCCCGAGTGTCCCAGACCTGTAGCTTGGCTACCTACCCCCAGAGAATCCCTTAACTTCAACAAATCTGCAGTCTCCAGAGTAAGGGAGCAAGAAGCTCTGAGCATGAACCAAGCTGGCTTTTGGCAGATGCACATGAGAGTTAGAAGCAGTCAAGTTTGGATGGGTCTTAGTGACTGCCTGCTTGCTGGATGCCTACACTTCCTCCCAGGCTCAACTTTTAAAGTAATGTTGTCTGTCCTTTCTCAAGTACTCAATTTGTACCAGGCATTTTGATTAAAAAACAACAAAAGAAGCTATGCCTTTGTCATTCTTTTTTATCCTTGCAATTTTAGAATCAGGAACTTTTATAAGTCCCATTTTAGAAATGGAAACTGAGGCTTACAGAAGTTTTATGATTTGCTTACAGTGACAAAAATTGGCCTTTAACATTTCAAAGTCTAGGTTCTTTCTTTTGGTTTTTTGAGACAGGGTTTCTCTGTATTGCTTTGGAGCCTGTCCTGGAACTCACTCTGTAGAACAGGCTGGCCTCAAACTCACAGAGCTCCACCTGCCTCTGCCTCCCAAGTGCTGGGATTAAAGACATGCACCACTAAGTCCAGGTTCTTGATCACCACATGTAATAGCTATTAAGTGTCACTGTCTACAATCAGGCAAGTCTGTCCTACAGCTCAAAAGCTACATGCATCCCAAGGCCCACAAAGCTATAAACTCTCCCCCCTCTCTCTCTTTGTCTCTCTCTTTCCCTCTCTCCCTCTCTCTCTCTTATAACTTGATTGTCTAATTTTCAAGCCTGAACTTCATAGATATTATAATATCAAGGGGTAGGATTACCTGTCTTCTTGCTGTATATTCATGCCTCTGTAATGCTACCTCTAGTGACATTGGGTCCAACCCCAGGGATGTGTGTGTACATGGTGAACATATATGGGACCAGGCGTGTGTGTATGGAGAGCAGATATTTCTTAGGAGTTTATTCTAAGAGTTGTTCCTCTCCACGGCCTAGTGACATGCCTAGTGCTGGTGACTGTTCAGTAAATGAAGGGACGGAGCTCAGCCTTCTTTCTGTCAGCCTCCATTTCTGTGGAGGAAAGATAGGCAACAGTATGCAGAGAGTCTGTAGAGTTTCTAGAGAACTCACCACATCAGAGACCCAGGCTCCTCCCAGGACAGTCTGTGGCTGGATATGTTGGAGGCTGAAGGGACTCTTGTGTGTACTATGAGGGTGGGTATGCAGAATACCCTGCAGGAAAGCAGGGAGAGGATTTCGGGGGAGCCAGTGGCAGTACTGCTTATCTTTTTTGGTTTGGGGGCTTTTTCCTGATCCACAATCTGCCTGTTCTACCCAATTTTATGTCCCCTAGAAAAGTCAGAGAGTGGTGCTGGAGTGCTTGGTCCATTTGCCCTTGGCCAGAACCAGAGCAGTTCCATGATAGGAGCCCTGACCTCTGCCCCATCTTGATAGAAGCCTTTGAACTCGTCTTTGTGTAGGGTTCATTCAATGTCACCCAAATTTGAATGTGCTTTTTGTTCCTATGGGGAATCAGTCCAATGGTGTCCAATGCCCTCCTGTATCCCAAGTCAAGGTCTATGTTTCTCCATCTCAGTATCCCACACCCTGCACAGTACTCAGGCTCCAGTTGTACCTGTCAATAACCACCACCTGCATCAACTCAGTGAACCCCCACAAGGGTCCTGTGATTATCCCCTTGAAGAGGTAAGGGCATAAAGCATCACGGAGGTTGCGCCTGCCCTAGGTCACACAGTTAGCACGTGGCAGGTCTGGGATTTCATCCCAGGCATCGTGACTCCCTGAGTCAACAGTCTTAAGACTGCTTTTTGGCCTGCCTTTCCGTTTGTTGTTTTGGAGGTGACGTTTCTTAGCCAGGGCACCAAAAGAACCTATTTGCCAACTCAGGGGCAGAAGATGGAATGCTGGTCACCATAGCAACTCAATCAACGGACTTGCACCAGCTGCTGAGCCCTTGGGACAGAAGTTCTACTGCTGGCAGGAGGAGACTGGGTTGTCATGGGGCAGTGCTTGAGGTACCAGATGCAGTGGGAGGACCTGGAAGAGTACCAGGTGGGTACTAAGGTCACAAATTTGGGACAGAAGTAGGGGCTTCCCAGGGCAGGTGGGACAAAGGGAAGAACTGCCTGAAGTTCAGGAGAGAGTAGCAGGCCACAGAGATGTCTCTTGTCTCTGCTGAACTTGTATCTGTTGATTCAGACCAGCTTCTCTCAACCTCCTCACCCCCACCCCCTGTTCTAGACTCCAGGGTGGTGTTTGGTTCTGATTGACTCTACCAGTCTGGGCTACTTCACCTGCTCCCTGTGACATGACAAGGAGGGTATATTACCCCTTTGCCCTGGTTACTACCACAGACCTGCCCCTGTGGGATGTAGAGCCTCCATTTCTTCAACAGTACAATGAGAGAATGCCTTCCCTGTCCTGCGGCTCCATGCTCTTCCATGCTCTCTGATTTGTTGCAGGCTCTGACCTTCCTAACAAGGAATGAGATTTTGTGGTGAGTAGAGGCCCGCATCCTCCTTTCCTCTCCTTCCATCTGTGTTCTTTCCTGCTGTGGCTCTACTCTGGCCCCATGGTCAGAACCACACAGCCCTGAGGCAGCATCTGGAATGGACAGGAAGATATGAGAGTCCCCTGGAGTAGAAGGACACGCCGGACCTAGGCTGCAGTGCTGTTACTGCCACCCAAGGCTGGGGTTCTTCATAGAACAATGAGGAAAATGAAGAAAGTCTTAGAAAGTGAAGGGTGAGCTTATTTGGGCTAGTCACTGATTTGGTGAGCTTGGAAGTATTATGGACACTCAGTCTGCTATCTGGCTCCCCCCACCCCCACCAGCCCACCTCCTCATCTCCTTCCAGGATCTGCTCTGTACCAGAGACAATGGAAGCTGAGAATGTGTTCCCAAGAAGGACCCCCCCCCCCATGGGAAAGCTCTTGGCCAAAGACCTCATCCTTTAGAATGGAGATGTGACAAATGGCTTCATGGGGATGACTAGGGTAGATGTGTTTGGTTAGAGCCAGGTGCTCAACAAACCTGTGTGGTGTGCAAACCTGTGTAGTGTGCAGACCTGTGTGGTGTGTAGACCTGTGTGGTGTGCAAACCTGTGTGGTATACAAACCTGTATGGTGTGCAAATGAGCTTTCTAGGACACTCTCAAGAGAACAAAGATGGGAACAAAGACTGTTTGGACACTGTCCTGGATACACACACACACACACACACACACACACACACACACACACACACACAGACCTTGACCTCACTGGCCTGATCCTCCCTCTAAGCCCCACACCCAGCCTGAAGGCCACAAACATTAGACTCTCCAGGCACAATAGGATTACTAAGTGACAAAGATCTACAGAGACTAGGGACAATCTTGAGGCTGTGTTACTTTTCCTTTTAAAGATGCTATTTATTTACCTTTTTTTTTAAATTTCTATAGTGGGAATCAAATTTAGGGCTTGATCCATGCAAGCCAAGGACTTAAGACTGTACCACACTCTGAACTCACTTTTTTACATGGAGGAAAGAAAAGGCAAAACTCCAAACAAGCTGTATCTTATACTCACCTAATCCCTATTGATATTTTCTAAGAAGAGATGCATTGCATAACAAACAAACAAACAAAAAACAAGATGAAACAAAAGATTTAAATATGGTTAGAAAATTCAAATAGGACCCAAGTTGTAAAGGAGAACAGATGTCTCGGTTCTCTCCTGTGGGTCCTTCCTCTTGACTCATCTCCTGCTTTATCATACAGGCTCCCAAGAGACTTGTCCACACATGGACCTTCATGAATCTCTCACCCATTCACATCACTGCTTCCCGTGCCTTCATCCTTTCCCTCTTGTTCTGTATCTTTGCCTTTTATTAATTTTTTTTTAAGTCATCTTCTTTGCCAGTTTTACACAAAGCACAGAGAGCCACCTATCCTCCTTCAATGGCTCTGGACCTTTCCCTTGCTTTGATGAACTGCAATTCAATACCAGATCCCAGTATGGAACTTAGCCTGAGGGGTGGTTGTGGTGGTGGTGGTGAGGACTTGGGGAGAGAGGATATGGAAGGCACCCATGTTTTCCCTCTTGGACCCTGCCCCTCCCTATTTTCCTTTGCTCTGTGTTAGCCTCCTGAGCATGAGGTCCTTAAAAGCAAGCCATCCTTAGGGGTCCCTTCCTATCTGAACTGACCACCCAGGTCTTCAGGTGGCACCTGTTCACATTCTCTTCCCATCCTACTTCTATCCCCATCAAAGGTAGCTATTATGGTTTGGATGTAAATGTGCCAGCAGGCTCGTGTGTTTGAACACTCCATCTCCCGCTGGTGATGCTATTTCGGGAGGTTATGGAACCTTTAGGATGTGGGGCCTCACTGACAAATGTAGGGCTGTAGAAACAGATCCTGAAGGTTATGGAAGCTTTCACTTCCAGAGCGTGTTGCTTCTTAATCCACTAGGATTGAATAGACCAGCCCATAAGTCCCTTGGACTACAGACCCAGCATCCCAGCTGCCCACCCCAGCCACCATACTTTTCTCCATCATGAAGGGCTGTATTCCTTCCAACAATGAACCAAATAAACTCTCATAAGTTATTTCTGTTAGGTATTCTGTCAGAGCAACAAGAAAAGTCATTAATATGGTGTCCTTATGTAACAGCCCTGGCAGAAATGAAAATATTTTAATGAGGCAGTGTATCTCTCAATCTATCAGACTATTAAAACAATGGATCCCAAAGAGATGGGGATTCCCCCTAGGAATCTCATGCTGAGAGAAGGAAAAGGTGCCAGCCACAGGGGGAACTTGTCCCCCTGAAAGAGGTTTCACGCAGTTCTATGCACTTGTCAAACTTTACAGAATGAGACTGAAAGCCCAGATAATGATGGGTCAGTGGTGGCTGGGACCACACCTTGACCCATACTGCTTAGATGTGTGTGTGTGTCCTTGCCTCTCTATCTGAACTTTAACCTTGCTGAGGATGACTTAGAAAATTGCTGGGTCCCTTTGTTCCTCTTCCCAATGTGGTCATGTTGAATAAATCTTTTTCTGCTTCTCACTATTAATGTGGCCCTTTTAATTGACTTATGAAGGACAGGTGGCTGGACCAAGCTTGGGACACGGTCTGTGTGATGCCCCGCCCCCAGTTTGATAGCACTTCCCCTGGGAAAGGTGCAGCTTTAACTGTTCAAATGTTGCTAGGGAAAGTTCTGCATCTGCTCAGACCTGTCCCAAAACCTTCTCTTGAAGCTCTTCCCGGCTCACCATGACTGATGGCTCCATTCCAGAGCACAAGGTGCCCATGTCTCACAGGATAGCTCTTGCAAGGAGACTTCTACCTTTGGGGCCATGGAGAAGAGGAATGGGTAACTGTTGGGCAGAGGGCACCCTGCCTAGTGAAGACATAGTGGAGGATGTAGTGCTCAACTCCTACTCTACATCTGCCTCCACACTACACACCTTCAAGTAAGATGGACAAGTGTGTGTGTGTGTGTGGGGGGGCAGGAACTCAAGTTGGAGGGGTGATACTGGAGAGGGCCCTGCACCTTCAGTATAACTGATGCCCCAGCTCAAGGATACCATAGCTTGGGGAGCAGTTGAAGACATGGACAAGGGCCTCAAATGATCAAGATGCTCAACTGCTATGGTTCAAAATGAAAAAAATGCTTTGACTTGGTCATTCTACTTGCATCACAATGGTCCAGGAAACAGCAATGCTGATTCACCCATCAGGGGGATGCTGTCTTCCAGTGGCCAGAACTTCCAGGAAGAACCTTAGAAGTATAATGTTCAAGATTATAAGATTAAATTAGGAAAGCAAAGGACATGAAACTTACAGTTAATATGGAAAATGGAATATCACCCAAGTCTGTTCCCTCTACCAAAGGGAGAGTGAAGGCATGTTTTTAAAAGAAGAAATAATTCTATAAGCACAAAAAGAAAACCATACATGAGGAAGGAAGGCCAACAGAAATATGAGAAGTACCACATAGATAGCCCCTAAATCAGACTCAGCCAAGCAGTAACCTGAAACAACCTGATCTGCAGGGTCTGAAGTGATAGAATCAAAACCCAGAAAGACTGAGGGAGCTTGGAATGTCCTGGTGCAGAGTCAGGTGAGAGCAGAAGGGAAAATTGAGGGTATCAGGTGATCTACCTCTTGCCCTGTGATCCACTGTAGTCTTGCCTCCATACATCCAGTGGAGGAGGAGAGGAGCTCACATCTGGATAAGAGTTATAGCCAGGCTGGCTGCTGCGGCCACTAAGAGCACAGGGATCTTCCACTCAACCTGCAAAGCCTTGCTGTAAGTCTGCCTTGAAGGCCAAGGATCTCTACATGTCAAGAGTGAACAAAAGATCCTTCATGTATCATCCTGCCATCATGACATTTTAGAACACCAAGATAATGGGGAGGAAGGGGGAGGAAAATAAAGAGGTATGCCCAGTGGGTATAAGGTATCAGAACAGCTCTGGGCTTATACTGGAAGACACAAGTCCTTCAAAGTTCTTAGGAAAAAAAGTCTCTAATCTACAATAAAGTTCCTGGATAAACCATCAATCAGAAATGTAAGCGAAGTAACAATATTTTTACATGCAATTAAAACATATTTGAGGCAACTTTTTGAGGATTTGCTTTGCTAAAATTAGTAATGAAACTGGAAGAAAGACAACAGGACTGGACCCATGGAAAAAAGGATTTTACCATAGAGGATGGAAAAAGTAATTACAAGGATGGTGAGAAAGAGAAAAGCTCAAGCAGGGCAATGGAAACAGGCCTGGAAAAGAATCAGTTCTTTATGGAGCTGTATAAAGTTTGGTGGATGAGCTAATGATAGGCATGCTACAATTTAAGACAAAGAAAACAAAGCAATGGTTAACTCTGGGAAAAACAAAAGGCGTTGCAAGAAAGAAAATGTAATCATGTTACACAAGGGAAATCAGCTGAGAGCAATGCTTGAATAATAAATAAAACATAATAGTAATATGGTAAATACAGAATATCGATCCAGGCAAATTGTTTTAACTTGGGACATCAGGAAAGGAGACTTATATAGAGAAATAAATCCTCTTCTTAATAGGGGCATGTCACAAGATAATGTCTATAATGAAATGGTACTGACAAGTGGTAGCATTAGTACAGTACTTAGAAGTGTTGTATAAATTTTAGGGAAAAAAAAACAAGAGAAACAATAAGCTGTTTGTAAAACGCCTCTTGAGAACAGGGTAGATAAATGTGGGGGTGAGGAATATATGTCATCCTGACTGTAGACTTTATAAGTGCTTATGTTTTTAGCTTATTGTAGCATATTGCTTTGGCAAGCTAGACTGAGAGATACAAGATGCTACCAGTTTCTGAAGTGAAGGATGTTTACACACAGACATGTAGGATAATACCCAGAAGGTACTGCCTACAGGCCAGTTCCTCAGAGGCATGCTGGGACTTGAACATGTCCGAGTTAGCAGTGCATCATGGGTAAGCGAAAGAAACAGCTTAAATATTGATGCATGGTGTGTGCTCAGAAAGTTCTTGGCTCACAATGTGTGGGAGAGAAAGGGTCATCATGAGCTGCTAAGGTCAAGTTGGATCAGACCAAGTCACTTTTGAACAGTTTTTTCTTAAGTGGCCTTAGTGATGGTCCATTGAGTTGTGGTCCATTGATGAAGACCGTGAAGAAATTAACAGCAGGTGGGGAGGCAGTGAGTTTGTGGAAGATGTCTCTCCTTATTCATATGAGTAAGCACATAAAGGCCAAGTCAATGGACCCACATATACTGTGACTAGAGTCCTTTGGATAAATCCATGACACTCTGGAATCTCTGGGTTAAGTTGGAATCTGTTGAAGCATTGTTCCTGGACCCTGCTCACGCTGGTCCATCCATTGTTTGTTCATTCACTCGGTCCTTCCTTCCTTCCTTCCTTCCTTCCTTCCTTCCTTCCTTCCTTCCTTCCTTCCATGTTGGGGACTGACCATAGGGAATCACACATGCTAGGCAAATACTCTATCAAGCCTCTTAGGAATCCACTTTCTTCTTAGCCTCCTGAAGACACCACAGACTTTCTAGTCTCCACCACCTGTTCTTCCTATCCCCCCCCCCCCCCCGCCAGCTCCCTGGAGCAACTGAAGCTCCAGCACATGGAATATTACAAGTTTTCTTCCTGGGAGCCAAGAGCCTAGGTTTGAAGCTTGGCTCGGCTGTGACTGGACCTCAATGTCTATACCACAAAACAATGCCAGGGGGACTCAGCAGCTAGTCTCACAAAGCTGTCATAGGCCAAGGAGATGGCATGTCATCGTGAAAGCAATGTGCACCCAGCTCGGGGCTGAGCACACACAGCTGTTGCTACCAGGCTATTATTTCCCTTCTGCTAATGAGTAAACTGGCCCAGAGAAAGACACTGACTCTCCCAGGGCCACACAGCTTGGAAGTAAAAATCTGAATGTTTGGGCCCCAGAGCCCAGGCAGGAACCAAAGGCTTACATTAAATCTCCAATCTTGGTTCTGAGAGAGGCACTTGGAAGCTTGTAGAACCCGTTCATTGTCCTGGGCTTGAATAAGAACCCGAAGGCCTACTGTGGTACGGATTCCCTACAGGGTTTAACAGAGCCCCATTTGAGACCCACTAAACTGAAAGGTCTCAGAGGCAGCAATGATGGAATGGCAGAGAGGGGTACAGACTTTCAGAGCCAAAGATGCCTGACTAGAGGGATCCAGGCTAGGGAGTCACCATGACACTCATTTCTCCTGAGAAACTGAGGCTGTGGGAAAGGGAAGGGAGAAAAAGGGAGGGGGAGGGGAGGGGGTTCCAAGGTCACATGGAGAGGTAGTTATCAGCAAAGTAGACTCTGAGCCTTTCTCTAGTCTGGGAGCCAAGTGTGGAAGTGAGCCCCACCCAGGCTGCCTGGCTGTTGGCAGGCTGAACGTGTGAGTTTCTCAAATGGCTTTGACTTTTGAGTCCATTAGTGATTAATTCAGAGCTCCATTTCGAGCTGGCTGATCCATATTTGGAGGAGGAGAACATTCTGTGGCAGCCGAGATGCAGCCGTGATTCATCTGTGGACAGCTGGTCCCTGTGGCCGTCTGGGAAGGCATGGAGTCTGGGCAGGGCTCCGTTCAGCAACCTTACCCAAAGTTGGGAATGGGTGCACAGCGTCTCTCACCTGTGAACCCTTCAAGGGCAGCTAGCACAACACTAAGAATCAGTTTAGAGTTCAGTCACCCACTCTTGTTTCTTCCAGTTGTACGGCCTTAGGCATACTAGGTAAACTCCCCAAGCCTCAGTTAACCCATCCACAAAAATGGTCACTTACAATTCTCCCTCAGGCACTATTGGGAAGATGCTAGGAGGTGGCCTGTCTGGGTATGCCCAAAACAGAGTGTGTGTGCAGAAGATGGGTGGTGACAACTGTAGACCTTCCTAGTCTCCCCTCTCTAAACTTCTGGGCAGACCTCTGGTGTCTGCAACTCACACTTTAACATCCACATCCATGTGACTTTGGGCAAGTCATTGAGGAGTGACTTGCTGGGCCCTGCCTATGGTATGGAAAGAAAAGCAGTTACTCTAGGTACACACCACAAACATGTGTTGTCAGGTGACTTAACTCTAGCGAAGAGCTGGGGAGATGGCACAGTTGGTAGTATGCTTACCATAACAGCATGGGACCTGGAGTTCCAGCCCTAGAACACTTGTGGAAACTGAGCTTTGCTTTAGGCTCAGAGGTGGCAAGACAGAGAGAGACAGAATTCCTACACCTCCCTGGCCAACAGTCCAACTGAATTGGTAAGATCTGGGTTCAGAAAGAGATCCTGTCCCCCCAAAATAAGATGAACAGTGGTAGGATAAGACAGTGGACATCCAAATCTGGATACAGAAGGCACAAGTACATGTATCCTTAGCACATGCACACATGCACAGACACACACACACACACACACACACACACACACACACACTCACACACCAACACACACCTAGTGAAAGTTAAGTCTATCTTTTGTCTGGACATGATGGTTGGTAAACACCCTTAATTCCAACACTTTGCAGGCAGAGGTGGGCAGATCTCTATGAGTTCAAAGCCACCTTGATCTACAAAGTAAGTTTCAGGCTAACCAGGGTTACATAGTGAGGCCTGTTTGAAAAAAGAAAGAAAGAAAGAAAGAAAGAAAGAAAGAAAGAAAGAAAGAAAGAAAGAAAGAAGAAAGGAGAGGAAGGAGGGAGGGAGGAAATTGATTTGCAGCAATTCTAACAGTGATAGTAACAAAATGTCCCTTTTGCCGGTGACTGCACTTGCATCTTCATGCTCATAGGAACTGCTTTTCTTTCTTCCTCTGATCTGAGATGACCCTTCCCCCATCCCACCACCTTTTAGAATTCTGTCCTAACCTCCATACTTCCTGCTCTCTTGGCTCCCTTTTATACTTAACACAGAGCCTCTGGGGACAGTTCAGATTCCCTTACTAGATTGGCAGGGTCATGGCTCTCTCCATGTGCCTCCTGTAGGACACACGAGCCAGTCAAAAGCTCTGGTCCATCTCCCATTTGCCAGGCCCTACCAAGTCAGTACAGAGCCTGCCTGGAAAGGACCTGTCTCCCATTGGACAGGCAGGAATAGAACCCATGTCTCTGGTCTCTGGTCCCACATTTAGTCGGGAAGCAAGAGGATTCACATGGTTTTGTCTGCCTCATTAGTCAGCATCCCAGGACGACGAAGGCAGCATCCTCAGCAGCAGTCCTGGGAGGTGATGGAGGATGGAGAAACATTGCAGAGGCTGGGGAAGGTGTCTAAACACCAACCATGCCTGCGCAGGGCTGAGGGGTCCAGGTGCGGGTCGGAGCTGCTGCAGTTGGCCTCCTGGAAAAGCAAACTCACCTAAGAGCTGGGTTGAGCTTGTGAGGACAAGAGAGATGAACCCTAACTTACTGCTCAGGCTTTCCCTTGGCCCAAACCCATCTGGAAAGTTAGGCCAGGAAGCCGTTCAATAGGTGGAGACCAGCCTCTCAGCATGCAAAACTAGGCAGCATTGTGGACAAACAGAATCTTGG
This sequence comes from Cricetiscus sungorus, assembly GCA_030556225.1. Lineage (NCBI taxonomy): Eukaryota > Metazoa > Chordata > Mammalia > Rodentia > Cricetidae > Cricetiscus > Cricetiscus sungorus. The sequence continues at coordinate 72,473,683 of JANBXA010000651.1, forward strand.
CTTATTTTTCCTCCACTTGTCCATAGCTGAGATTTACAGGATGTTTTCCTCGTCAGTGACTGTGACAAGACCAGTGGCTAAAAAGGGAGCAGAGGATGGCTCTGCACTCTGTTGTCGGGCACAGCTGTGGCCTCCTCCTCTACCCCTGATTCTCTGGGCAGAGAATCACCCCTGAATTCTTCACTTAGTCATGTGTCCCTAAATCCCCACGGACTAAAATTCATCTGCGTTTATCTGGGGATGTCAATGGAGGGACTGTGAGTTATTCACTCCAGACTGAATTAGATTGCTAGCTCCTGGCATTCAGTGGAGATTAGAGGTTTGATGTAAGAGAAAGGCAGAATAGAAAAGGAGTGGAGGAGAGAAGGATGATTTTGAAGCATAAGGGGGAATTGTAAAAGAGGTTGGAGGGCTGGTGAGATGACTTAGAGAGCCAAGTACTTATTACCAAGCCTGGGAACCCGAGTTTGCTAACTGGGCTACACATGGGAGAAGGAAAACTAGCTTCCAAAAGTTGTCTCTGACATGCACATGCACTCCCTGTCCTTTACAAACTTCCCTGGCTGCCTACAGATGGAGAGGCCATGACGAAGGCGAGAGGTAAGCTGTTCAGGTTTTCAGTCTGCAGGGACTGCTTGTTGCCAGCTGTCCAGCTTGGCTGTCAGGTACCAGCTGCCAGTACATGGGTTTTTGAACCTGGCTCCTGTGTCCACCAAGTGACCTCTTTTCTACATGCTGAGGATGAGGGGACCTGGATGTCTCCATCTGTACCTGAGGGGCTGGAGGAGCCATGACAGGAGTCCCTGCCTGTGATAGGATAGTACTTTAAGCTGTGTGACTTCTGTTTATGCTGCATTTGTTGAACTCAGTGAAGCTGTGATTCTTTGCTTGTTTAAAACACCTGATGGATTAATAGAGACCTGAACAGCCAATGACGAGGTAGGAGCAAGGATAGGTGGGGCTGGCAGGCAGAGGGGATAAATAGATGGGGGACGAGAGAAGAAAGGAAGGAACAAGGAGAGAAGGTGTCAGGGGTCAGCCACCCAGCCACCCAGCCACCCAGCCACCCAGCCACCCAGCCACCCAACCACCCAGCCACCCAGCCACCCAACCACCCAGCCACCCAGCCACCCAGCCACCCAGCCACCCAGCCACCCAGCCACCCAGCCACCCAGCCACCCAGCCACCCAGCCACCCAGCCACCCAGCCACCCAGCCACCCAGCCACCCATGGAGTAAGATTTTCAGAAGAGAACTGGAAAAGCCCAGAGGAAAAAGGTAGACAGATAATTTATGTTAAGAAAAGCTGGCTAGAAACAAGCCAACCTAAGGTGGGACATCCCTAACTAAGAATTAGCCTCCGTGTGTGGTTCATCTGGGAGCTGGGTGGTGGGCCCTCCAGAAGGGAAAACCATCTTACTACACCTGCCCACTCTGACATTCGAGAATGGACACTGTGGAATGTGGTCTGTGTGACATGGCACACACAGCCACTCTGCTTTCCTCGTCCCCAGCTCATTTTTATACACCTCCTCCCAGGGAACATGGGGAGATTGGGGGTGTTTCCTGTTCTGTGTTAGTTCCCTTTCCTTGCTGAGACATCCCTACACACACCGGCAGGGGACTCCATGTTATCCTTCATTCCCATGTGGCCATTCTGTGTCTCTTCTTTCTCCTCAGCATCCACGACACCTTCCTGAAGCTCTGCCCTTCAGGCAAGCACTATAAGGAGGCCACACTGACTATGGACCAAGTCAGCTCTCTTCCTGCCCTGAGGGTGAGTCCAGGACGGGGAGGGGCTGAAGGTATGGCACGGGCAGAGGGGGTCTTCCATACTGCATGTTAAAAGGGCTCTGGGATTTCCAGGCAGACAGCCCATCAGGACGCGACCTTCAAATACTTCTCACACATTCCTCCTCCCCCATCAGACCTAGCCAGACAGGTGTACTGACTGTTGCCCTCTCTTAATTGAGGACTCCCAGCCTGGGCTGTGAGAGTTGCCCCAGGTCTCTCTGCTGGAAGGTAGTGGCCAGCTGGAACCACTCACTGGCCCAGTCACAGGCTCCCCATCCCCAAGCTTGTCAGTCCCTTATGAGAATCATCTTGTGATTCACCATTTGGGACTCACCACTTACTCCACTCCTCACTGACCCCAGAGACCCTGTACCATCTCATTCCTTCTACTGCCCTTTGTACCCCAAATGTTCTGAGTAGGAAGGTGGGGGATCCCACAAAGGACCGCCAGGGGCCTGAAGCCATAGGGGTCCTTCAGGCCATCTGCCCAGGCCATCTAATCTCCTGAAGATTAGATTGTTCCCTAGCCTACCTTTGTCCATTTCCAGGTGTTTGAAGAGAACACCGATTCCAGCTCTTCCATTAATTCCCTATCTGTCCATCTGTCTGTCTGTCTGTTCATCTATCCATCCATATATCCATCCATGTTGCCAACTTCCCCTAGCAGGGAAGCCCCTTAGGCATAGCCCCTGCAGCCTTCTGAGCCACGTGTAATCAATGATATCTTTGAACAAAACCCTCACCTTTCCTGAAACAGTAGGTTTGTGTTTTGTTGGTTGGCTGGTGTGTTTCAATTTTGGTTTTGGTGTTTTAGCATACATACAGTTCTTAAGTATTAAGTTTGTAGATGACTATGTCATTTCACAATGTCGAAGGCTAGACACACCTGCAGGAGTAACATGACCATTTCGATCTGTCTTTCTCTACTTTCCAAGGCTGAACCCTACACTGCATATTCCCAGGACAGACAGACAAGTAGGTGTGTGCATGTGCAGATCCACACTCTGCTCTTGGGGTGAGTCCTAGGTTTCCTATGTAAAATGGGAGTGGTGAGGTGGCATGGAGGCTCCTGGCTCCCAGCAGCCTGCAGTGCTTACACTACCCCCCACCTCTCAGTCCCTGAGTGAGGATTTTTGTAGTCATTCAGCAGTTGGGCAGTCATGGCCCTCAGGTGCAGGGGTGGGTGGGGAACCAACACTCAGATGGGTTTGAAATACAAGCACAGAGAAGGTCAAAGAATGAGAAAGTGTGGACAGGAGTAGAATTACCCAAAGACTGTGTATATTTCCATCAGTCCAAGGAGAGATGCTTTTTAATGGTCAAGACTACACAGGGAATGAGCTCCCCAGCACCAAAAGCATCCAAGCAGGGCATGCCAGGAGGCCCTTGGCAGGGGGATTCTGGCATATATTCGATACCAAAGGGAGCCTGGATAGATTCCTCCTTGGAGTCTGTAGTTCTGGCTCTGGGGTGGGTCTTGTCCTCTTTGAGATCATTCTCCACAGTGTATTCCAGATGTTTTATTCCAAAACTGAAGTTTATTTTCAGCAAGGACTAGAGATACCAACCTCCAATTTTTCCAAGTAAGGACATTAAAAAAAAAATGTCACCCGTAATCACCATCAATTCACTTTAAAAATATGTTAATTTTAGCCAGACATGATAGTGTATGCTGTAATCCCAACACTTGGGAGCTGGAAGCAGGGGGAGTCAGGATTTCAAGGCCAGCCTGGGCTACATGAGACATTGTCAAAACAACTACACACCAAAAATAGATGAATTACACACACACACACACACACACACACCAGAAGCATGAACCTTGGTTTTTGTTATTGTCATTCCCTCACTTTTTCCTTTTGTCATCGGTTGTCAACCACTATGTCACTGGCCTCAGACTGGACTTAAACCTACACCACTTTCCCCTACAGTCTTGGGCAAGCAGAGGAATTTTACAGCCCAAGGAGGGGAGCCTAATGACTCACACAACCCTGAACCTTTTCTGGACAGGCTTAGAGGGGGGTGGGGCAGGAGACTTTAGGATTGGCATAACTTGGTTAGGGGACTTGGATGTTCTGAGGAGAGTGAAGTTTTGTTTTCTTAATGTGGGTTGCATCATGGAAAAAGCAGGCTGGTGACTTAGAGAGCAAGGCATGAGAAGGTTCCGGGTAGCAGAGATAACCGGAAAAGCCTGTGGACAAAGACGCCTACTGGTTGGGACACTGTGCCCCTTTTCCACGTGGGGTTTTATGCTCTGTTTGTCTGCTATATTTGATGTCTTTAAAAGTCAATTAGCTCAATGTTTCTCTTCCTGTAAATAATGATCTTGCTTTCTGTAAACACCGTGAGTGTGGCGTGGCGTGACTCTCGGGTTTCTGGCTTCCTGGCCCAGAGTCTTTGTGTCCACCTGGGATGATGGCTAAAACCAGAGAGAAAGTAGGGTGGCCTTCAGGAGAAGGGTGGGGGAAAGGCTGACACCCTGCTAAGTCATCTGCAGCCTCTCCCTGCCCCCACGCTCCTGGTTGCTCTTCTGCCTTTGGCCCTCCTGGAGGTGCTTAGCTCTCGGCCCCTTCCCATGACTTCCCCTGCATCATCCCTGCTATATGACTTCCCCGTGTAGTGATCAGATAACCGTAAGTCAAGGAACATTTGGTGTTGTGTAGTCAGGTTTTTTGTTATTTTTTTTAATAAAATACTTGCAGCAGGCTACTTCCCTGAGAATTCAAGAAGTTTATTTAGTTCAATTCTGGAAGCTTCAGGCTGCTAGGAGGGACCTCCCCTTGGCTTTGTCACATCACAGCAGAAGCCACATGGCTGTCTCTGTGCCTGTGTGGTCTGTCTCCCTCTCCTTTTAAAGCTACTAACATTCACTCACAAGGGCTCACCCAAATAATTTTAACTGACCTAACCTCTTCTCAAAAGCCTCACCTTTGGGCACTGTATTAGGACTGACTTTCTACCTGCCATACCTTAACACAAAGCTTGATAGACTAAACTCCTTTAGTCTTGATAGACTAAACCAGAGTTGGGGACAACTGTATCGAAACAGCAGGTATTTTTGTCACAATGGCCACGAACTCTATTTGGAGCTGAGCTATGAAATAAATGTGGAGAGTTTTCCTTTCTGCACATTTTTGTTATTTTTTCTGCATATAATAATTGTTTTTGCTTAGTTTTCTTTGTATATATCATTAACTCATCATCAAGGCCCTACCAATTGTCTAACCCTCCAAGAGCATTCGGAAGGGAGGATTTTCTGTCCGTTTCATTTTCTTAAGGAAGTTTTTCTGGGCGCCTTATAATTGCTTTTGTTGGGAGAGGACTGCACTTTAAACACAGAGCATGTCAGCATCGTAGATATTATTCCTTTCCCATCCTTCAGATTCAAATCTCACTTGGATCGCCTACTTGTGCTCCCCTTGATTTGGGGGGGGGGAACACATCCTTTAGTAGCTTTCTGATAAAGAATACTGGGAACTAAATATTTTGTGACACCCTTACACATCTGAAAAATCGTATTTTCCCTTCACACCTGAATTGAATTATAGATCGGAAACCAGCTTTCTTCAGGATTTAGGGCATATCACTTGATTACAGCTTAGCGTTCACTGTTGTTAATGAGAAATCTAAAGTCTTTCTGTTTCCTGATTGCATGTGTATCCTGCTTTTTTGTTTCTTCATTCATGCTCACTTTCCTTTTGAAAATGTGTCACTCTCATTCACTGGCTGGACATCAAACTCAGGCTGGCATGCTTGCAGAGCAAAGGACTCTTACCGGCTGGGCCATCTCTGCACCCTCCCCTTGTTTTTTGTGGTAGAGCCTTTCATTGGTCTGGGGCTCATCTTTAGGCAGCCTGTCCTGCAAGCTCCAGGAATCTGCCTGTCTCCACCTCCCCAGAGCTGGGATCCTAAGCAGGGACCACCATGTCTGGCTTTACTCACACCGGTCCCCTTGTTTGTCCTGTACTGCAGACACCGACTGTGCCATCTCTCCAGCCCTCGGGTCTCCTTTCTAGGCTTGCTTCTTCAGCCACAATGAGTTTTTCACTCTCCCCCGTAAGTATTTGCTTTTCAGGAGCTCGTGTGTGTTCTCTGTGGCTCCCTTTCTTGAGTAACACCCTTCCATTTTTTTTCTGAATGCAGTTATCTTCTCTGATCTTCCCTTTGAGGTGCATTTTGCCATTTGCTGCTGTGAGCCCTTGCCTTTCATGCCAGAGGCCTTCCTTGGATATCTGGTAATCGTTTGCTCATAATGAAGAGTGTGAATGTTTGCCAAAAAACTGTTTCAAAGCTTGAGCCCGTGGGTGGTGTCTGTCAACTGGAGCGCCAATGGAGAGTGAGCTGAAGGGGCCATTTTTTTGAGGATTCCCTAGAAACACTGGCGTGTGTGCTCTGTAAGCCAGCATCCAAGAGCCAAGTTGAGAAACAGGCTGGATGAGTCTGGGTTTAGCACTCACTTATTTGTTCAGATCCCAGTCCACAGTGGTGCCTGGCTTCCCCCGGAAAGGCACTAATTGTCTCTCACCTTTGGTAAGGCTGGAGACAGGGCAGGCCCTCAGCATGCAGTGCCAAAGGCTCCAGAATTCTAGACGTTCTGAGACCCTTGTCACAAGCCATTTTACAAAGGCTGCCACCTTTTCCAGCATTGCCAGGGTATGCAGACCCAGAGAGAGTGTGCTGTTGTCACTTTTCCCATTGTGGGCTCGGGTCCTGATTTCTGGTCACTCACAACTGGTCCATCTGTTTCCCCACAGGTGTGCCTGTTCGCTGCTGTTCTCTTGTGTTCTGTGTGTTTGTAGCTCTAAGGCATCCCTTTATTTCCACTGCAATGAGTGCTAAAGGGCATGACGTTATGTGCAAGTGTCCACAATCACCAGCCTTACCATCACCCCAGCATCTCCCACATGGGCAACAACTTTTGTCTTCTACTCCTCACTCAGCACCTGCCAAATGCTGCACTTGGTTGGTAACCACAGAGCCCCAGACTTATATGGCCCTCATTTCCACCCAGCAGGCAGAGAACCCCTCCTCACCGCCACGGGGCTCTGCCAAGGACCTGGGGAAGTTGCTGCCTTCTCTGCTTCTGTTATCAGGAGGAACCATGGATGAGAGATACTTTTTTGGTGGGGAATGCCTGGTGTGGAGGGGCTCTTGGGCACCCTTCTCACCTATTCACTCACTACAAGTAGGGTATTACTACCAGCAGCTGGCTGTGCACTGTGCAATCTCCAGTCTCACAGAGCCTCTTGTTGGGGTGCTCTGGGCAAAGAGCAGGGGTCATCAGCCACCTCCTTGCAGAACTGTTTTTAGATCGTTGTATATAACTAACTTGGTGCCCTGTTAGTTATATACAGCTCCTTGTGGGTGTGGCCCTACATAGGCAGATCTAGCCAGACACCTTAGGAAGTCTCCATTTGTGTTCTTTCATACTTCTTAGGGCCGAAGGGAAGGCTTTCTGGGGGCCAAGCAGGTCTCAAGGCAACACACTCTCCCCTCCAGAGGAGCTTCTTAATATGTCTTAATATGTCCTGGGGCTAGGCCAAGGCAATGGCTGGATACTCAGGAAGCCTGCACAGAGACTTCCTCCATGCACCCTGCTTGGTTGGATGTCTACCCAGAGATAGGCTAGGACCCTTGGCCTCAAACAAACCGCTACTATAAGTGGCAGCCTTACTTTGTCTGTGGGTTCCTCTGGTCCTCTGAGGAACGGTGGGTAGGAGGGAGCCAGGACCAGGGTGCCACAGGTCTCCTTGAACATTAGCAGTGGACTTGCTCACAAGCATCTCATGGCTGTCACTGCACATACACACCCTAAGTCAGGGGCCTTCACGCATGAAGAAGCCAAAGTCAGCAGAGGAGAAGGAGCACACAGGATGACAGCTCCCCCCGCCTCTACCCCAAGCCTAGGTGTGTCCATGCTCTTATCTTCAGAAGCCTACACATCCTGAGGAAACACATTATCAGAGGGTCCCAAGATGAAGAGCTGACAAAACTCCCCTAATGCCCAGACTAGCCCAGGGAATGTTACTGTCATCCAGTGAACTTGGCAGCAGGAGGGGACAGATGGGCCCAGTGATAATCCTTCCACAGTATTTAGGCCACTGTCCTGAGCCCCCCTCACCCTCAGCTATTTTTTCTGGACACACACACACACACACACACACACACACACACACACACACACACATATACAGAAACAGATTGGATGGGTGCAACAATCTCAGTGGCTAGGGCTATGCCTGCCCACTGCCCTGGGTCACATGGCTGTGAGCTGCTTTCACAGGTTGCCTTGTTTGACTCTCACATTCTGAGGCACTTGGGACCCAAGGCCATCTGGTCTCCCAAATACACTAACACAAGAGTCCATTTGCTCTTCTCCATTGTCTAGGGAAGTAGGCACCAAAGTGGACTGTGCATACACATATGTTGGGAGCAGGAGGCAGGATGGGAACAAGTTATCATTGGCCTGGGTGGCTGATGGTTGACTCTTGTGTCTGTGTTGCTGGGGCTTCTACATAGGTCTCCGTGTAAGGCAGGGCTCTCCTCTTAGCACCCAGTCTCTCTGGCTCCTGGGACAGGCCTGGGAATTGTCTGATTCCCAAGTCCCAGACTGGGCTCCACCCCTAGTACCCAGGCTCCTGAATGGGGACAAATGTTCCACTGAGAAAAGAAAGAGAACAAAGAGCCTGTTGGTCTCCCAGGCTCCCACCCTGAAGCACCACCTCCAGGGGCTTGAGGTCACTTGCAGCTTTCCATCCATCCAAGACAAGCAGCTGGATCTCAGAGATAAATAAACACTAGGAGTTGATCAGAGACCCATTGCCTCTCCAAATGGTAACCACAGTCTCGGTTTCGCTGCTCCCTCAAGGGCTGCACTGCATCGGCATCGGTCTGCTAGGCACAGCTCAGGCCAGCTGGCTGCTCTAGCCCAGCCCCTAGCTGTCCTGAAATTTGAGCTGTGCCCAATAGGGTGTAACTCATACATCACCTCATTTAATTCTGCAAGGTAACTTTGAAGACAAAGTGATACCCTCCTTGGCATCAGGGATGATCAAAGGGGTTAACAGCTCATCAGTCTGAAGCAGGACTGAAGTCCATCTCAACCTCCAACTCTTGCTCCCCTAGACCCCGCCCAGCCCCAGTGGGAGGGTCCTGGCTCCCTGATGTCGAGTTAGAGCTGGGAGGGCAATTTGGCAGCTGGCTCACTCTGCATTTTCAAGCATCATTAGATCTTTTTTTTCTGACAACTTCATCAGTTAGCAGGGCTTGGAATTGGCAAAAATCCTTATTTAGACATTCAGCCAAAGAATTAAGGGGTTTGTTTCAGAAAAAGCTCAGTACTGTGGGAAGCCATCTCTGTTCTGGGTTGAGCAGCAGCACAGGAACAGGATCTGACACCCATTCTTGGCCTTGCTGTGGGCACCCAATTCATCTTGGGTTCATCACTGGTCTTCTCTAGGCCTCCGTTACCTTAACTTTGAAGTGGATCCACTCCCACCTCCTACCAGGTAGCTAGAAAACTGGGGAAGGCAAAAGAAAGGTCTGGGTTCTGGGTTTGGCTTTTCTCTGATGATTTTCCTCAACCAGAAATGGGGAACCCACAGATACCAGGGGCCACTTTCCCCTCATTCCCTCTGGGGGAGTTTTATACTCTATAGCCAGTGAGTGAACCCAAGAGGTAGGTAATGGATCAAATTTCCCACAACCCACCTGATGCAATTGCTCAATCTATCTTTCCCCCATCTTGGGGCAGGAATGGAGAGGCATATGTTTTCATTTGCAGAGTTCAACTGTTTCCCTGCCTCCTCACATGTTGCGTTTTAATAGAGTATATCATCCACCCTGGGAAGTTACCTGCTGTTACTGTCTCCAGAGATGGGGGAATTGGGCATGGAGTTGCTAAGTGGCCTGCCCACAGTCACCCAGCTAAAATCCAGCAAAGACCAGAATTCAAGTTAGGATGTATGCCCAGGGTCTAACCATCCTTGCCACATAGAGCTTCCTGGATGTTTCCCCCACCAGGCCCTTAAGGGATTCTCTAATGATTCATGATTCCTCAGTTCCCAAGGATGGAACAGATTCTCCATGCTGTGAAGCCCTAAGAGGCATTTGGTGTTACAGAAAAAAAGCTTCTGGGCAAAGCATGGAACTTTTCAATGTCCTTGCCTTTAAGATGGGAGTGATGCATCCTCTGTTGGTTCATGTAAGGATCCTGTCACACTGCATACATTGCTGTGCTTGCTGCTCCCTGTGAGAGGGTCTGGAGTGAGGTTGGGATAAATACCATGTGAGAAGGCTGAAGGAACAGGAGGCCACGTGGAGAAAGGGTCATCCCAGGTATCTGAGGTGGCAGGGGTAGTCTGTGACCAGGCTAATGTGTGTGTGTGTGTGTGTTGCCTCTGTATGTTAATGTGTGTGCATATGCATGCATACGTGTGTTGCCTCTGTGTGTGTGTGCATGGGTATATGTTGGCTGTGTGTATGTATTGCCTCCCTCCCTCCTTCCCTCCCTCCCTCCCTCCCTCTCTCTCTCTCTCTCTCTCTCTCTCTCTCTCTCTCTCTCTCTCTCTCTCTGTGTATGTGTGCGGGCGCACAGGAGTACATGCATATATGCCTCTGTATGTATGTCTGCAAGCTTCTGTGTGTATGGTGCCTGTGTATGTGTGTGTGCATGTGTATATATGTTGCCTGTGTTTTTGTGTGTGCAAGTGTATATATTGCCTGTGTATGTGTATTGCCTCTGTGTGCATATATGTGTGTTGGTACACACGGGTGCATATACACATGCCTTTGTGTGTGTATCTGCATGCTTCTGTGTGTATGTTGCCTGTGTATGTTCTGTCTATGAACTGTCAGCAAACCAGACCCGTCTATCCCCAGTGTATATGACACACAGATGAAACTCCTGCCTCTAACACTGGGGCCCACATTCCCAGCAGTACTGCTGGAACGGGGAGCTGAGGAGGGGGCCCCTGGGCCTGAAGACTTTCTTGTCCAGCACCCCAGGCCCTGCCCTGCCCCCAGAATACAAGATAAATAAGCTCTCCTCAGTTTTTCAAGAGTGCTGGTCCCCAGGGCCTTCTCAAACCACTGGCTGGAGGCTCTATTCCCCTCATGTCTTTGCTGATAACTTCATTTGTGCCCCCAGAGACCTCAGACTGGTTTAAAAATAGAAAAAAATAAACAACATTGTTCCTCGCGCACCCTTGTTCCCCTTCAGGCTTCCTAACGAGGTGCTGGCTGGTTCTGCCAGGGCTCTGTTCCCAGGGTTTTTGACCCTCTGCCTGCTGCCGTCTCCACGGGGACTAGACACCCTGCAGCTTTGAAGGGCTTCCTGGTGGCCCTGGTCATGATGCAAGGAGGGGAGGGGAGGGACATACCACCTGCCATGTGCTATCATGTTATTGGTCACATCACTCTACACAGATGGAAGTGTAGAGGAACAGGCTCAGCTATGAAGAGACCTTCTGGGAGTTTCTCCCACTTTGGGCTCTGGCCCCAGCCCCTTTCAGAAGGATCAGAGCCCTCTTTGAGTACTGGCACCTCCTAGGCAATTCTGGCTCCCCATTTAGTATATCCTGATCTTTAACTGACAGCCTGTGTCACGCCCCAGTTTGCTCCATCTGAAAAATAGGCCAAATCGTAGCACCTCAGCCCATCTCAGAGGGTTTTATGCTGAATGGATGAGAGGCGCTTCAGGGAAGTGAGTGAAACAGGGGTGAAGGGAACGGGGGAGTGAGTGCAGGTGTGTGTGTGTGTGTGTGTGTGTGTGTGTGTGTGTGTCAGTGGTCCTAGAGGAGCCCAGGAGAGGGAGGGCATGGCTGTGTTCTATGAATGTGTATACCCACTGAGGGAATCTCCCATCGCACACAAAAGAACTGGAAAGAAGTTACATGTCCCCAGAAAATTGAGGAGGGGTTCAAACCCCTACTAGTAGGAAGGTGACAGAAAAATGATGGTATTCCACCAGAAGAAGGACTTGGGACCATAACTGCATGAGCTGGCTGATGTCCTGCAAGGGACTAGGCTCCTGGTGGGCACCTTAAACTTACCCGGGAGGCTGGTGGTGAGACTTAGAGCAAGGTGATGAGACTTCTCTGATTTCTGAGAGTCCTGCAGGCTTAGTCCAGCTAGGTTCTGGGAGAGTATCACCATTTTCCTCACTCTGCCTGAGGCCAAGTGCCAGAAGTAGATGGTCCTATCTAGTGTCGCGAGAGCTGAATGAATGACACACTTATGACTATGACATAGCTCTTCAGGTTCCCCATTAGAAATGACCTTTCTTGGAGGTGGCTAACACCTACAGGGACAGCTAGAGGAACAGCTGGCAAGAAGCTTCGGGAGATGGAGTGGCTTCCTCTCCACAAAGCAGAGTCCTGCCTCTTCTTCCCCAGGCAAATAGCCTCTGGGACAGGAGGAACTAACGGCCCAGGCTCAGGACAGCAGGTGATATAGTCCATACCCTTCCTGTGAAGTCCCCCTCCTTCCGTGGGAACCAGCACAAGGCCCAGCAAGGTTCCAGGAACCCTGTAGGAAACATCTCAGAACTTCTAACTGGTCCTCTGCCTTTTGCTGTTTGGAATGTCTCTGGAAAGGTATAACACAGATGCTCTGAGATACAAATGACAGAAATGGGTCATGTTCCAATGACCTCTTCCCTTCTTACCAAGTTCTCTGCTCAGCAGGACTCCAGTTCCTGCTGCCACCCTTACAAGACTACTAGAATGTTTAGGGCCAAAGGCTTCAGCCCTGGAAGCTCTCACAAACCCAGACTTCCCCTCTCCTCTATATACCAATTAAAGACACAAATAATAGTTAAAAAAAAAAAAGGGGGGGGTGAGACTTATCCAGTGCAGCCACATTAAGAAGTGGGACAAACAGGTTCAGTGACTTCCAAGTTTAGGTTTAAACAGGGCAAGAAGTGTGGATAGCCAGGAAACCTGGTCAAGGTGTGGACCTTGTTTAAGCTCCACTCCCTACCCTACCTGAGATCCCTGGGGGAAATTCTAATTTCTTAGGTTCCATTCTTTCAGTAGTCTGATAGCCAAAGGGAGAGGACCGAGTGTTCCTCTTTGGAACATCTTTGCTCCTGCTGATGGTTACAACAGAAGGGGCCACCAGCCTCTTACTGGATCTGGAGGTAGGGAATCCAACCCTGCCTGAGCCCAGCCTTTGCTTATGAGCAAACGAAGCTGATGAGCAGCCAGTGGGAAGGGTAACAAGTTCCCAGTTTACTTGTTGTTTTCTGGTTTGTTTTTTATTTATGGTTAAGAGTAGTGTGTCAGTAAAACACGATTAAAAAAAAAACAATAAATTCCTTGGCGCCCATTAACCACAACATAAGTTTTCATTTTCTATTTTCTCTTGCCATCTCTTTCCCTGGTCATGCTTTGTTTTACAACATGGTAGATGTACCTAGATGCAATTTTATTTTGTGTTTTTTCTCCCCATTAGGCATAAATGCTTTTTTCATGTTGCTGAATAGCCCGCGTGATTGTGGTCTGATGGCTGCATAATTGCATTGGGTTCTAATTGACCAAACAAACCCTCCCCTCACGGCTGAGCAGTAACGCTCTTTCAAGGGGTTAGTTATTTTTCTGCTACTATAAATAACATCACAGTAAACATCCTCATGTATTATTTTCTTCATTTTTTGAAATTATTTTCTGAGTCTAGACATTTAGTTTCTCCTTGGAGGCAATGAATAGACAGGGCTGTCCACTCCAGGAACTAGACCGAAGTAACCATTAAAATGAAAATTGCATCAACTATGTAGCCTTGTGGGGGAAGGGAAAAACACAAAATGAAAGACTGAAGTGTTTAAATATCCTCAACTCAAATCAATGTGAAAAGAGAGAGCTTTGTGGGGCATGGCTAGGGACTTCTCTTTAGGTGGCCATCATTGCAAAAGGTCATTCTGCACATGGACTTATCAGTCCATAGCTGTGTATTTGTTGTCTCTGACCCATTTTCTTCACTCCCTCACAATGACATAATGAACAAGAGCATTTTCTGATGGGGCTGTGTTAACAGGGACCCCAGAACTGGCCTGGGGTTCACGACTTCAACATCTCTTGCTGTGTAGTGGATTCGGTCTACATCCCCTGTACCACTGTCTAGCTAGTACTGTCCTAGAGGAAAAGATGCAGGAACCATCTGCATGTGACAGATTAGCTCAACTGTCCACTGCACTCGGTGCTGGTACCCACTGGACTCTCGTCACTTCTTGTCTGGTCCCTGTGAACTGGTGTCAGCACTTGCTGTGGTCTCAGCTTGACACCCCCACACACCTTCCAGAACATGCTGGGAAAGTACGGGTCAGGTAGACTCAGGACCAGATTCTCAGTTTTCCCCCTTACCCCCTGGTCCAGTTGCTTGTCTCCTCTGTGCCTTGATTTTCACAGTCAATGTAAATTACCCAGAGCTCCTGCCTGTGTTGCTATAATTCGAAGATAGAAATGTACACCTGGGCAATACCTGGGAGGTAAATTATAAGGAGTTAGAGTTTCTTCCTTCCTTGTTGTTGCTCTTGGGCCAGCAGGAATGTGGAAGAGGCAAGGTGCCCAGAAATCTGAGTCAACAGCCAGTGCCAGTAAATACTCAGATAGCCATACCTCCTGGCTGGCTAGTTTGTTAACTTGGCACAAGCTAAAGTTATGAGAAGGGGGACTCTCACTTAAGAAAATGCTTTTGAAAGGTTGGCCTATAGGCAAGCCTGTGGGACATTTTATTGATTAGTAACTGATTTAGTAGGACCTGGGACATATAAAAAAATCAAATGGAGCAAGCCAGCAAGTAGCATTCCCCCCATGTCCCTCTGCATCAGTTCTTGCCTCCAGGTTTCTGGTTTCCCTAGATAATGGATGACACACTGTGTGATGATGATAAACCCTCTCCACCCCCAAGTTGCCTTTGGTCATAGTGTTGTAGCACAGCAATAGAAAACTAAGACACTAGTGATCAAAAACAACTTGGTGGGAGTGTGGTGATGTCCCCAGGATAAGGAGAAAGAGGACAGAAAGCTGGGACTTTCCTTAGGCTCATATTCATGGTGTTTAGAGAGTCATGGAGAATGAGTCAGGGTGGAGAGAGGTCAGGTGTGGTGGCAAACACCTATGAACCTAGCACTTGGTAGGTTCAGATAAGTTCATGAAGATATCAAGATCATCCGAGGATACATACCTAGGCTCAAGACCAGCAGGGTTTCATGAGGCTCTGTCTCCAAGCACCAATAAAATCAAACAAGCAAAGGCATCTGGAGAGGCTATTTTCCACCAAGGACTAGGGTATACTTCTGTTCTTGATTTGAGTTTTGTTTGAGACAAGGTTCACTCTGCAGACTAGGTTAACCTCCAACTGTGACAGTCCTCCTGCCCCCATCTCTCCAGGGGTTGGAATTATAGGAAGTGGCTAACCCACTTCCGTTATGATTGGTTGATTCTACAATAAGGTCAAAACAGACCACGTCTCTTGCTTAGATCTCCCAACAAAAGGTGTTCATTGTGATACAAGGACCAACACCTGACAGTTGACAGTGGCAGGAATGTCAGGGTGCCCTGGGCCGGGTGACCCAGACAGCTGCAAAGCATGTTGCTGCCATCTATATGCTCTGACTGGGTGACGGGAGGTGGTGGCACACTACCCCAGACCAGCAACTCCCTGGGCAGCAAAAGGCCTGTTTTGGAAACTTCCTAAGGGTCCTATGTCCAGGTTGCCTTGTCTCCTGACTTGAATGAGCCCCAGGTGCAGAGTGTATCATAAACGATGTTTATATCGGCTCTCCTGAGCTTTTTCTCCAGAAAGCCATAGAAACTGTTGTTAAGCTCTCGACCTGTACCATAGGAACTGTCTCCATTCACCTCACCATGCAGCAGTGCTAAAATAGAGAAACCAACCTGCACCCAGAGTTGCAACTGGGGCACCAGGAGCTACCAACTCTGAATGCGAACAGGAGAGACATGGAGTTGCAGTGTCTGCGAGCTACCAATGCCTTACTTTGTGGGGTACACCGCCCTCTCCGATTCATTCCTCACTTTGTGGGGGTACACGGCCTCCCCTCTGCTTGCCTTTTGTGACTCTCCCCAGGGCTCTGCTCACATCTCCCTGTGGCCTTTCTGCCTCCACTCCACATCACCCAAACAAACTTTTGGCCTCTTAACACAGATTCACAAACATTACCCTACACCAGCCCTGTAGTAACCGCAGGGAGAGGTTGGGTGGCTGCAGGGAAGTATCCCATCTCAAAGGTTTGCATCCATCCAACTCTCACTCCCCCTCTCTCTGGGCTCTGCCTTCCTCCCCTCTGCCTCCTAGAGAGCATTTGGCTTCCTGCCTTCCTCGTAGACAGTAGCTGTTCTACTCAGGCAAGTCCTCCAAGCAGAGGGTCAGCCCACCCCCAGGACCTACCCTCCCAGGACCAGTGGCTTCGGAACATCAATAGCGATGGTTTCCCCACTGTCTTCATAATTAGATGAAATGGCAAAGCTGAGAGTCAGTCCCACAATGCCCGCACTTTATTGGGTGTTCTGGCAGAAGTGTCTTCGTGAGAAGGCAGCCAACAGAAATGCATTTGCTTGTTTGTTTGTTTACTAAATGTGGCAAACATTTGGAAGGAAGAGAGGGAGGGAGGGAGGGAGGCAGGGAGGCAGGGAGGCAGGGAGGAAAGGAGAAGGATAACGGTCACAGGCTACATTTGAAGGAGAGCCAGTATATCAGCAGTGGAGTTAATTGCAAGCAAGAATGCACAAAAGAAGCAGCCATGGGAACAGGGCACCTGTGTGATAGGCAACGTCTTTGTAAGACCTGATTGTAAAACGGGGGCTGGGTAGGGTGTCTGAGCTGAACCAGGGTTTTCAGGCTGGGTGTCTGCTCTGTGCCCTGAATCATTTCCTCCTGTCCCCAGTTCTGTCTCTTCTTGTTGGGTGGAAGGCTCTGCCCTGATAGGGGCAGGAATCACCAGTGTAATCAACCCAAGGGCATCTTAGATGTTGCCTGATATTGTGATGGTCACTGGAGTTCTGTGTTGTCTGACCACTGGCCACATGGAGAATAACTAAACTTAATCAGATATGTGTGCCAACTGATGAAGGTTGACTTAGAAGGACCGCTGTGATTAAGGAATTGGGATTTCCATTAAAGCTCCCTTTAGGCTCAGCTGCCCAAAGCAAGTGCATACATACATGGTTTTCTGCAGAATGAAGCAATGCACAGGCAGGTGTAAAATCTGTGAGCTGCATCCTGGCACACTGGCTCAGGTAAGGGGCCTGATTGGAGCACACACAACATAGTTCTGACTGTGACAGGGTGATCATGATACAGACATGAGGCAGACAATGTGGGCTGGGCTTATAATGCTATAGAAAGAACATTACTCAGGGCCTGTCAGTACCAGATGCAAATATGGTCTCAAAAACCTGTGAGCTAAGTTCTAATTCTGCTACTCTTACAGATGGGGGGATGAAGAGGCCCTGTGGTCTACCCTATGTCATATGGCTTGTTGCTATGTTACTACCCAGAATCTTGAATGTTGTTTAATATGTTGTGTGACACTGTAAAGTTGTCTCATGAAAAAAAGTGCTAATAGAAGCCAGGTGTGGTGATGCACACCTATCTTCCTAGTACTCAGGAGGCTACATGTTTCAGACTAGCCTGGGCTACATACTGAGACCTGGTCTCTGAAAAAGATAACATGCAAATAGACATTTAGCTATGATACATGGAAGGCTTGCTGTTCTTGTTTTAATAGTTTTAATAGATGTTGATAAGGCTTGCTTGATTTCTTTCTTTTATCAATTTGCTTGTTCAGGTTGTACAAAGAAAATACCAAAGCTGTATAAGCTGGTCCAAAGTTGTAACATAACAAAATCTTGTAGACATCAAATTAAAAATTATTATAGGGTGGATGAGATGGCCCAGTGGGTAAAAAGATTGCTTGTTGCCCAGTCTAATGACTTGAGTTTGATCTCTTTGACTCATACAATGGAAGCAGAGTTGTTCTTTGCCCTTTATATGCATGAAGTGGTGAGTGTTTGTATGTGTGTGTGTGTATGTGAGTGTGTGTGTGTGAGTGTGTGTGTGTGTGAGTGTGTGTGTGAGTGAGTGTGTGTGAGTGAATGTGTGTGAATGTACGTTTGTGTGAATGTGTGTGTGAGAATGTGTGTGAGAATGTGTGTGAGAATGTGAGTGTGAGTGTGTGTGTGTGAGTATGTGTGAGTGTGTGTGTATGTGAGTGTGTGTGTGAGTGTGTGTGTGTGAGTGTATGTGAGTGTGTGTGTGTATGTGAGTGTGTGTGTGAGTGTGTGTGTGAGTGTGTGTGTGTGAGTGTATGTGAGTGTGTGTGTGTATGTGAGTGTGTGTGTGAGTGTGTGTGTGTGTGAGTGTGTGTGAGTGAGTGTGTGTGAGTGAATGTGTGTGAATGTATGTTTGTGTGAATGTGTGTGTGAGAATGTGTGTGTGAATGTGAGTGTGAATGTGAGTGTGAATGTGTGTGTGAGTGTGTGTGTGTGAATGTGAGTGTGTGTGTGTATAAAAATAAACATAGTAAAAAGTTATACTGTGCTGGGTATGGTAGTACACCAATCCTTTGGAGACAGAGGCAACAGGATCAAGAATGTGAGGTCATTCTTAGCCATACAGTGAGTTCAAGACCTGCCTGCACTACATGAAAAAAATTATATTACCATTTTAGAAACTGTCTGCTTCCAGACCCATGCTTGTTTCACTGTGTCCCAAGCCTTCCGCAATTTAAGGCCCAACTCCTGGGTGGCCTCTGAAGACTGAGGGATCTTGACCTCCACTTCAGGGAAGGTGGATCTTCTTGAAGTTTCCTCAGGGAAGCATATCTATGGGCCTGGAATCTAGAAAGAGAATGGTCTGGTGGCTGTGAGCCAGGCTCAGGCCTCGTGAGCCCATGGTTGTTTAATAATATTTAATGTTTTTACTGCCTCACTCTCATATTTGTTCCACTAGTGATCTGCAGGCAGGACGTATCCCCAGCTTGTCCCTGCCAGCCCATCTGTCACCAGGAGACAGCTCTCACAGGACCTTTAAGAAGGGTGAACTTTTGTGGCAGAGACTAGTGGGAATCGAGGCCCAGGGGCCTGGCTGTAGAAGCAGGGTGTCCACCTGCGTCAGCTTCCTCCTCCGAGTTCCCACCCCCGACGTCCTTTATGCTCTGTTTCCACCCTTCAAACCCCTTCACCCTCCATGTTCCTACTCACATCCCCTGAAGCAGGCATGCAAGCTCATGCAGAACAACCAGGCCTCTAAGGGGCTTTAGGGCCCAAGTTCAGCCCCACACATCTGAGGTGTCCTCATCCTGTGGAAGCTAGACATCTGGGAGAAGAGGCGACCCCGAGGGGCCTGAAGCAGGAGAGAGACCTTAGCTGGACTCACCCTTTCTTCCCCTTTCCACGGTGTCTCCAGGGACCTGACCACATTTCCTCCCTGAACCCGCCTCAGGCCTTCTCTAACCTGTTTCTGCCCGGTTTCCTCTTCCAGGCTGTCTGTCTGTCCACCCTCTCAGGACACACTGCCCAGCCCTAGCTCATGCCACCATGTGTTGCTGTGTTGCTGTGTTGCTGTGTGCAGTAGCCACGGCTCTTTGGTCATTTCACTTCCCGGTTTCAATTCCCACAGACAACTGTAGCCTACCAACGGTGGTACTTCCTCGGTCTGGAATGAAATAGTTTTTTTTTCTGTTTTCATTTTTATTTTTTATTTTTTTTGCCTGTGTTAGCACATGAGTACTGTTGTCTGGGAGGCCAAAGTTGTCGTCAGATTCCCCCATTTCAATGGAGTTTCTGGCAGTTGTGGGTACTGAGAACTAAACTCAGACCCTCTGCAAAAAAAAAAAAAAAAAAAAAAAATCACATGCCCTTAACTCTCTAAGTCCCAGGAATAAATGTTTCTTACTTATGTTTCAAAGAGCATGCAGTTTCTGAGTAGGCAGATGGAATCTCAATTTCCAGCTGCACTGTGTATGCTACCCTCTGCCGAACACTCAGTAGCCTTCTCGGTTATCTGAGCAACTTAGAGGTATCACGGAACTGTGCAAGGCTTCAGTCTTATCTGAACTTTCCGTGTCCCTGGAAGATAAGGGGGTTGCGGTGTTTGGTTTAGACCTTTCTTCCACATTCCATGTTTCTGGAGAAACTTCTGTAAGTGTCCAGAATTCCCTGTCATGCTGGGACAACCCTCCCCCCCCCATCCTCCCCCCCCCCCCAAGCATCTAGTCATGACTCACACTTGTTACAAGGACTTGAGTTCGGATCACGAGCTTTGCTCACAAAACACAGATGAAGTGGCATTTTCACAACCACTGGCCTGTTTCCGGAGACCCTGACAGCTGACAAAGGTGAGGGATTCTGGGTCATGCCTTGGGCCCACATGCATTGTTCTTAGGAACATGATTTTGAGAAAGTTTCTTGGGGTTTAATTAAATAGTGGAAGGATTTAGGAGCTTTGTACAACAAGCAGCCCCAAGGCTCTTAAAGGCAGTGGCACATAGCCGGGCCAGCTCTCCCTGTGAGCCCTGCCTTCTCACCACAAGTGAAGGCTGGTGTCTATCCTGCCACCTGTCTGCATACAGCCGGCGCTCACTTGTGTTGGTTTTGTGAACTGACTGAATGGTTCTGACCAATACTGCCACCTTCTGGTAGAACTGCTCTGGTGCTGAAGGGCTGGGGTGGGGGTGGGGGGTAGTTCAGATCAGGAAGTGGGAAATCCTCCCAGGCAGAGGCTAATGGAAGGGGGATCTCACACAGGAGGGTCACCTGGCTTCTCTGCTCTCAGGGAACAGAGCAAGAGCTGCATCAGCTGGGGTCCCCATGCCACCGCTTCTGGTAACAAGCTCTTCATTCCTCCCAGGAAACAGACAGAAGTAACCTGATGAGGATTCCATCTTCTATTGGCTGGTAGACTTGCCCCCCATTGACCCTCTTCCCCAAGGGCAAAGGGCCTTTCAAATGCTCACTTCAGTTGTTCAGTTTCCCCATGTGCACATACACACTAAAACCCACAACTTTGGATATGATTTTATTTTCACTTAGCTCAGAATATTTTCTTATTTTTTTTTTTTTGAGGGTTTTCAAGATGTTTTCTCCATTATTGATTTTTAATTTAATTTAGTTACAGTCAAAGAGCATAGTTTGTATGATCTATGTCCTCTTAAATTCACTGACTTGCCTTTTAACCCAGAATCCACTCTATTTTAGTCAGTGTTCCAAATGTACTTGAAAAAGAAAATAGTTTGGTGTGAGAGGTAGAGGTTTCTAGAAAACACTCATTACATCCGGTTGGTTGGTAGTCTTTTACGCGTCCTTCCTGACTTTGGGGAAGATTTACTTGTTCTATCAATTTTTGGCAGAAAAATGTTGGCATTTCCAACTGTAATTGTGGATTGTCTCTTTTCAAAAGTATCTTCTATGCTCTACATACATCTCATTTCTGGTGACCTTACTCCTTTGGGTAGATCCAAGTTTCTTTCTGGTATTTTCCTTCTGCTTATTCTGTATTACTTCCTAGAATGCTTTTCCTAGCTCCATTCTCTTGCTACCAAATTCTCTCAGCTTCAGTGTCTTTGTGTCTGGAGGACATTTTTGCTAGGTATAGAATATAGCAGGATAAGAATCTCTTCCCTCCTCTCAGATAATTAAACAATAGATTTATTGTCATCTAACCTGATCACTCAATGAATCTGGTATCATTTTATCTTTGTTCCTGTCTAGGTCTTTTTTTAACTCTGGATTTTATTTTTTTAGGTTTCATTACTAGTTTTTAGCATTTGTTTTCTCTGTGTCTCTTGATGGGCATCTATCTTATCTGTGGAACATGTTGAATGTGTGTGGTTACAACTTACAAATCATTTCTCCTCTAATGTTTGCTTGCTTTGAGATAAAGACTGACTTTGTTGCACAGGCTGGTCTCAAACCTCCCAGGCTCAGGCAACCCTCCGGCTTTAGCCTCCCAAGTAGCTGAGTTTACACTATGCACCTCTGAACCCAACTTCCTCTACCTTCTAGAGCACAGGTAGTGTGACTACAGTGGAGTTGAACCCTGTGTCCATTACATAATTTTTTTTTCTACTCATGTGGCTCCTAATGTCTGAGGCTTTTGCATGACTGTCCTTTATTATGCTAAACATTGCAAATTTTCTATTGTAAGTACCTAATGCTGAAGTTATTCATACATTCTTGAGTTTCATTTCCAAATGTGGCTTGCTTATTGCAACCATATGCTCCTGGAATTTAGAAGGCAAGTCCCCCTTTCCTTTCACTCAGCCTTCCCTGATGCCAGCATCTCATAGAACCATGGCACATCTATCAAAACCAGGGAATTTGGAGCTTGGGAGCTAGTTCAGTCAGCAAAGTACTTGCTTTACAGGAATCTGAGTTCAGTGTGCAGAGCCCATATGAAAAGAAGAGCCAGGCACTCACTTGGGCAGAACATATACTAAAACTGGAACAAGATAGAGAAGATTAGCAGATGGCCCCTTCACAAATCTGTGAAACAGTCGGTATTAACTTGTCATCCCTGGGCTGGGGAAGCAGAGGCAGGCAGGTCCCTGGAATTCCCAGCCTAAAAGCTACACCTGCTTGCATATTGCAGGCCTGTGAGAGAGAGATCCTATCTTCTCAAACAAACAAGGTTGACAGTATGTGGGACCAACAGCTGAGTTTGTCCTCTGACCGTCTCAGGCAGACACATGAGCATGACTCATGAGCACACACACACACACACACACACACACACACACACCCTGATGTTACCCATCAGCATTTCGCTTTTGTGGTTCTCTATTTACATATAGTAAGATGCCATGGAGTTCTGAATATCACACCTTGCCCCTGCACCCTTGCTTATTTGTAACTTCTCTGCATTGTAACTCACCTGCCTGTGGTTTATCTTTTGAACGCTGGTGTAGTCTCAGAATGATTAACCCACACACCCCTTTGAGAAACAAACTCACCTGGGCCCCAGAGTACAGAGTAGACTTATTCTCTGCCTCTCCAGAATCAACTGAAACCCTCTTTTCAAAAGTCACTTGACCATTGTCTCTCTCTCTCTCTCTCTCTCTCTCTCTCTCCCTCCCTCCCTCTCTCTCTCTCTCTCTCTCTCTCTCTCTCTCTCTCTCTCTCTCTCTCTCTCTCTCTGTCTCTCTCTCCCTCCCTCCCTCTCTCTCTCTGTCTCTCTCTCTCTCTCTCTCTCTTTCTCTCTCTCTCTCTCTCCTTCCCTCCTTCCCTCCTTCCCTCCTTCCCTCCTTCCCTCCTTCCCTCCTTCCAGTGAGGTTTTGAACTCACTTTCACAGTGTTTTCATCTGTTGCAGGCCTGCCTGGCTTCCCTCCCAAGATCACTGCTATCCTGTTATTAACTGCTTTGAATTTGCCCAGTGAGAGCTCACTCCTGTGGTGATGGAGAATTTGAAAAAAAGGCAGATTTTTGGGGCTGGGGCTGTGGCTGTGGCTGTGGCTGTGGCTGTGGCTGTGGCTGTGGCTGTGGCTGGGGCTGTGGCTGTGGCTGTGGCTGGGTGGTAGCTCAGTGGTTGAGAGCCAGCACTGCTCTCGCAGAGGACCCGAGATCTTAGTTCAGTAGACCCAGAACCTACCTTGGGCAGCACGCAGCCACCTGTAACTGCATTCACCCACATACCAACAGACAAAAGAGCTTAGAGGCTGCATCTGACCCCTTCCACCGTGGAACCATCTGGAGTAGACCTTGCACCCTGAAATTTTCCTTGTGAAGCTCCTTAAAGTTGGTTTCTTCTTCCCCAAATGATGGCTACCACTCTTCTGTTTTCCTGTTCTTATAGCTCTGCGTTTTCCAGAATAGCCTCTCTCCCTCCCTTCTTGCTTTTACCTTCCTCACCCCCTTTCTTGACGTTTGTTTGCTTGTTATTTATTTTGGAGATAGGGTCTCAGTGGCTCAGACGAGCCTGGTTGAACCCGTAATCCTCCTCCTTCTACTTCCTGAGCACTAGAGAGAGTTACAGGCATTGCGCCAGGCTCAATATGTAGCCTTTTTAGTCTGATTTCCTTCACTCAGCAAAATCCATTGAAGGATCTTCGGCATTGTGGTGTTCATCAATGGCTTTTCCTTTCTCTGAGTCGCATTCCATCTTCTAGCTGTGTCTCGGCTTGTTTATCCATTCATCTCTCGAAGTGTGTATTGATTGTTGTAGCTTGCCCTTTTATGCTCATAATGATGTCTTTTGAACAATATAATTTTTCAATTTTAGTATACTCAAATTTATGGAGGCCCCCTATGGTTAGTGCTTTTGTATATTGTTAAACAATCTTTGCCTCAGGGTTAAGATTTTCTGGGTTAAAAAAAAAATGTTTCTGAGGATTAAGTACTAGTCTTCTCT
Organism: Cricetiscus sungorus; assembly: GCA_030556225.1. NCBI lineage: Eukaryota > Metazoa > Chordata > Mammalia > Rodentia > Cricetidae > Cricetiscus > Cricetiscus sungorus. Next base: position 72,497,839 of record JANBXA010000651.1, read on the forward strand.
ATTAGATCATGGCTCAACCTGGGACTGCTTTTAAGTTTTGTGTGAGGTAGGAATCAAGATCCATCATCTCCCATGTCACTGTCCCCCAGCCCAGTGCCAGGGCTTGCTGACCTCCCTTGCTGGGTGCACGATAGTGCCTTCCCTCCATAGATTGTGCACCTCTGGTACTGGAGTCTCTATTCTGGCCCTGGTTTATTTCTTTGTTCTTACATCAGTCTCACACCATCTCAGTTCCCAGTGTTCTGGTCCAGGTCTTCATACCTCATAGATTGCCTTTGCGGTTCTAAACTCTTTTTTTGCATCTCCACATTAGAGAATCAGCTTGTCAGTTTTTACAAAAACAGGAGCTCTGGAAGACTTGGCGTAACATTATGGATCATAATCACCTTGGGGAGAATCGGTATCTAATTAGTGAGTCTTCAGTCCACGACTATGATACATGTGAGAAAAACTTTAAAGACACTGAGACGAGGTCTGGTCTCTTCCTTCTTCCGGAGCTTGAAAGCTGTTCACTCAAATGTATATGACCAAGTATACATTTATAAGTGGAACTTCCTTCTGTGGGAGTCTTTTCTAGGTAAACTGAGGCCTCCATTCAAAACTGAGGGTTGCTGCTCTGTGCCCCTCCCATCAGTTACTCCAGCCACACCTTTCCTCAACAGATACTTTTACATGCTTCAAACGTTTAAAAATATATTATCTGGACCTGGGGGAGTAGATGCATAATCACAGTTACCTGAAAACAGAAGCAGGAGGGGCCTAAGTTAAGGTCTGCCTAGGCTACAGTGAGTTCAACTTTTAATACTATTGAGAAAAAAATGCTTATATACATTTAATAATTCTTTTTGTTTTATTTTTAATATTTGGTGTGTGTGTGTGTGTTTGTGTGTGTGTGTGTGCACATGCGCGTGTGTGTGCGCACTTGTGTGAATGCATGTGCACATACACATGCCACAGAGTATCTATGGAGCTTAGAGGACAACTTTTGGGAGTTCGTTCTTTCCTTCTATCAAGTGAATCCCAGGGACTGAGACCACATCACCTGGGGCTCAGGACTGAACTCAGGTAACTAGGCTTAGCCTCAGCTTTACCTGCTGAGCTATCCTGCAGCCCAATCCTATGCCATTTAGCAAGAGTTGACAACAGGTAGAGTGATCAGAAACAAAATAATATTCAAAACTTGAAGTAAGGAATATGGCTCAGTTGCTAAAGTGATTCCTTCGAAAGCATGAGGGCCTGAGCTTGGACCTCCAGGACCAGGTGAAAATGGCACAGTCAGGGAGGGGCACATCTGTAGCTCCAGCTAGGGTGGGCTGTGCAGAGACAGGCAGAAGCTAGAGCTCACCGGCTACCCAGTCTACCCAAGTAGTGAGCTACAGGCTCAGGGAGAGACCCTGCCTCAAAAAAATAAGGTGGTTGAGACTGGAGATGGCCCAGCAGTTAAGAGTTCTAGCTGCTCTTGCAGAGGACCCAGGTTCAATTCCCCGCACTCACGCTGTAGCTCACAACCACCTATAGCTTCAGCCCCTGGGGATCTGATGCCCTCTCTGGATCTCCCTAGGCTTATGCATACATGTGGTGCACACTGTCAACAGGGAAACACATATGTGAGGCACATACACATTAAACAAATAACCAATAAATCTTTTAACAACAAGGTGCAATGAAATGCCTGATGAGGGGCTGAAGAGATGGCTCTGGGCTGCTTGCTCCTTCAGAGAGCCTGAGTTCCAACCCCAGTACTCATGTTGGGCATCAAAAAAGAATCTGCCATCTTTTTTGGCATCTTTATTTTCATCTTTTTTGGTCTCACCATGCAAAAAGGGAAATTTCACTACGGAGTTACCTGTATAAATTTCCACACTGACATGTTTATACTTCCCTTGTTCAGAACGCCTTCAAGCTTGGGTACATGTTATTCTTGAAATGGAAGCATTACTTTGTCAATTGTTACTTCCTTCCTCCCTTAGAGGATTGAGGATTTTTAAATGAGTGTGAAATTTAACGCAGATGATAACTCTCTGGATGCATCCCAAAATTTATGGGTTTGGATTTCAGATTGTTAGCATTAATAGCATTAAAAAATAAAATCTGGAATGTGGTAAACTAAACAGGACCTGGGATAGTGAAGGAGTTCCTTTGACAGTGCCTTCCTGACTGCTTTTCTGCCTGCCCCAGAGGGCTTGGGCTGGAGGGTCCTCTGCCTTCTGTCACGGAGCTCAAGGTAGAGAGCCAGCTGCATCCCCCAAGCACTTAGAAACCTCTCTGTAGGGCCATTGCTATCAGACTCCATCTGGAGCTGTGCAGATTCTAAGTGATACCTCATCTCAATACCTGGCCATCCCTCTGGGAGACAGAACGGTAGGGAGGCTGGGAGAGAAGGCCTTTGGCTGGAACAGAAGCAGACATGGGACTCTGTTGGTGGGATTGGAGCTTCTAGGGTCAGAGCTTTGGGCCCTGGCAGCCTTAATGAGCTCGCTCTACCACCTGTCCTCAGGAGACCAGTTAAAGAGGCAAGTAACAGCAGAAAAGGGATCCAATGTGGTCACATTGAGAAGAACAACAAAGGAATTCAGCACCACCCCCAGCACCCAGCTAATCCATCTTCTGGATCCTGACATGGGGTTCAGGCTCATGGCAAGAGGTAAATATGTCAAGCTGAGTAGTCCAGCAAAGGTGTCTTCCTGCCCATCATTGACCAGTTTCCCTTGGCTCCAGTGGAGATGGCTTCCTCCTCTGGCTGGCATCCACCTCTGGCCTTTCCCTTTTCTCGGCATGAGATTCTTAGGGAAATTCCTATTTCATAGTGTCCATTGCATCAATAGTCTGATAGCCCAAAGGAGGGGCCCACATGTCTCTTTGATACACCAGGCTTCAGGGATGACTGGATTGGCAGCTGCTGACCTTTAGAGGCTTCTCTGTTGACATAACCCTGCCTTGCTGTCCTCTGGAGAGCAATCTCCCTCTCCTTGCTCTGGCTCTTCCTCCTACCGCAGCCTAACGGGCGGGCCAGGCCTATCTCTGCCCTCTCTCCTAGTTTCTTCACCTTCACAGAGATAGTCACTGGGGCCAGCCCCCGAGTGCTCACAAGTCATTCCGTTCCAGTCTTGCTTCCATGTTTGCACTTTGTTGAGGAAATGACTTTACTAAAAGTAAGAGATTTGGGGGTGGAGAGATGGCTCAGTAGTTAAGAACTTGCTGTTCTTGCAGAGGTCCTGGGTTCAGTTCCCAGCACCCATATGGCAGCTCATAACGGTCCATAACTCCAGTTCTGGATGACCCTTCTGGCCTCTGAGGGCAATGCACACATGTGGCACACATACATATAGGCAAGAGTTTCACACATTATAATTTTGATAACATTTATTTGTCCTGCATTTGTGAGGGCACGTGCACTGCAGTATACATGTGAAGATCAAAAGACAACTTGCACTTCTCTCCTTCCACATGTGGGCCTGGGAATTAAACCCAGGCCATGAGGCTTAGCAGCAAGCGCACTAAGCTATCTTATGCACCCCTGCCCCTGCCAGCTTATTTTTTAAAATCTTATTGTGATGTTTTTGAAATAGAGCTGTGTAGAGAGCTGGGTCTAGTTTGGTTGTCTTATTTTTTTAATTGACACATAATGTGCATATTTATGGGGTACAGCTAGTTTGTTTTATTTTTAATAGCTGTCATAACTGATTCAAAGAGGGGAAGTGTATCATGGGATGCATGTATTAAATCACAGCATTCGGTTTCCATCCCCATCTACCAATTAAAGGCTTTTTATTGAACTGAGCTAGGCATCATGCGTCTTCCTTTATGTCAGCCAGTGGTTTTACAAGCTAATTGGAAAGCTTTACCTTTTTATATTTTTAAACAAGCAGACTCAATATCCGCCTACATTATTTGGGCAAATTTCAAAAAGGTTAGAGAGAAATCTGTTTCTAATATTTACAGGTATGGCCGTGTAAACACTTTTTATAGGTGATACCACAGCTTTAGTGACAACAACAACAAAATGCCACTTCCAAACAGTCTCTCCAAAATACCAGTAACAATGGAAAACATTCCTGTTACAATGAGTCACCTCATTTCTTGAGTTGTCAAATGAAGTTGCATTTCCTTTCGGTAAGCAAAAGCTGCGTGTATATTACAAGTAGTATAAAATATTATTAACAAAATAATAGGTGGAAATGTCACCCACCACTTGTCATAACAGATCAGCAAGTGTAAAACACTTGTCTACCCAGGAAAAAAAATGTGTAACTCGTCGATGGGTGCACAGCTCTTTTGACAGCTCTGTCTTAAGACAGCCAGCAAGCCTCCCTGGGGTCCGAAAGATGTCCAGTCACTCTTCTCTGACCACAGATCCTTATATGCCTGTTGTTTCAAAACTCTAAAAAGTAAACCTAATCAAATCAATGATTCCTGCTGCAATTTCTGAATGTCTGAACTTACTGTCCTGGTCACAGTACCCTGAAGAAAATCTCCAAGGGGATCAACAACTCACCTTTTTCTTTTTCCCTCCCAGCATAGGCAGACTTTCCATCAATGATTACACTCATTTCACCCATAAGTGGTTCAGTATGTGCACAGGGGAGCAGGGTAACATGTGTATACTTTGTGTGTGTGTGTAGGTCAGAGGTCAATGTCAGGAACCCTCCTCAATTACTTCCTAATTTTATTTTATTATATTTTTTTTGGAGACAGGGACTCTTATTGAACTTGGAGCCCACCAATTCGTCTAGGCTGGCTGGCTAGTGAGCTTCAGGGGCCCTCCTGTCCTCAGCTCCCTAGCACCAAGATTATAAATGTGCTCTGCCACACCCTGAATGTGGGATCTAGACTCAGGTGCTTGGGATTGCATGGCAAATCCTTCACTAATTAACTCCTCATCCCCATGTCTTTTGTTTTATAATTTATTCTTTTAAATTTCATTTTACATTTCAACTACAGTTTTCCCTCCTACCTCTCCCCCACCCCCAATCCACTCTCCTCACCAGGAAGGACTCCCATAAGGAGTCAACAAAATCTGGAATAATAGGTTGAGGCAGGACCAAGCCCCTCTCCCATGTGTTAAGGCTGAGCATGGCATCTCACCATAGGGAATGGGCTCCAACATTATATCATGGTCCTACTACCACTGAGAACATGCCTTTTTGTTTGTTTGTTTTTGTTTTTTATTAGTGCTGGAATGACAGGTTTGTATCACCACATACAACTAGAAACAATGTTTTTATTATTCATTCTGTAGCATCTTCCTCGTTAGTGGATCTGAGACACATCGTTCTTCATGTAGTTTATTGTTAGATCAAAAGCTAAGACATCCAAGTTAGAAACATCGGTACTTTTAACTACTTCACAAAGCCTTGGCAGTGTGAGACCCATTGCTTCTCTTCATCTTCAGAAATATCTTCTCGGCATTTTCCAAGGTTGTATTGTATATGCCATTATTCTTGCTGTCATCAACTACCAACTTCTGGGTTTCCAGTCTAAGAGGGGAATGTATATTCCGAGAATTCCTTCTCTGGGAAGATATAAACATATGCACTCGCCTTATAAGGTCCCAAAGACAAAAAGTCCAACCTAAGGAACCAGTGAATTTATTGGACTTACAGAATATGGGTGAGGGGTTGCTTATAGGCCCATGAATGACCCTGCCATACCAGAAAGTCTTTACCCAGCATGGATGATGGCTTCCCTAGAGTCACACAGATGGGGGTCCCTTTTGTTAACCTCCCTCAGCTTTTATGTTCTAATATCCCAAGATCCCCAGGTCATTTGCAATTAGGACAGAATTGCATACAAAGGGCTGGGAAGAGTGACTGGAGTCTCATGAAGATGAGTTCATGCCCTCCCAAATTTCTTCTCTGAGGAAACATCAGGAGCCAACAGACCCCATCATAATGGTTGCTTGAAAACTGGCACAGCTGGCCCTAATGAAGATGGTGACTGTTTTGCCTAGAGGATAGCATACTTCAACCCTCCCCCCCTCTGTCTCTCTGTCTCTCTGTCTCTGTCTCTCTGTCTCTCTCTGTATGTAGAATTAAATGACATGGGTCAAAGGGAGAGTGAATTGCTCTTCCAGTAACCACCCCACCCCAAGCCCCAACACCGTCACTTTCAACCCCCTCATTCCCAGCCAAGGCCTGCAGCAGAGGAGGCCCCAGGGGAAGGAAGACTTCATCTCCTTCCCTAGCTGGGAATGTGCGCTGGTAGAGAGCCCGCTGACCTGCCTTGTGCCTGACTGAGCACAGGCACAGAGAACTGAAGCGAGGACATCTTGTTTTGTCTGCCTGGATTCTCGAGCCTTCTCTGTGTGGAGTGAAACTGTATTTCAAGTAGGAAAAGACTTCAGCGCTGCCACTTTCTCTCTGTTCACTTTTATCTGCATTACAAACATTACCTTCAATTGTGGTTTCTTTGCAGGAATCTTGTTAAGAGCCATATATCCATTTGTGAGAAGAGTTAATGTAGTTAAATTTTGGTCACATAATTGATAAAGCCACTTAGCTAGGTACTTGGGACACTTCATAGGAGTTCAAGCTATCAGCATCAATTAGAGATAGGAAAAGCAGGCATTTCTGGGCGAGTTGAAGTAAAGGATGGAAACTGTAGCCTGGAGTGAGCTTAGTGTTTTGGACTTAGGACTCCCTTGCATCATGGCCACTTTTGGAACATGTATATATTTCTCCATAATACATTATATATATATGTATGTATATACCTGTGATACACACATATGTGCAGTCACTAAGTGCCACACACTTTGACTCACAAAATAGAAACATTGTCTCATAACCAGCAAGGCTAGAAGTCGGAGATGGCTATAGACGGGATTTGTTCCTTCTGAAGACTGGAACGAAGGGTCAGTACCAGGCTTTCTCTACCTAGTGGGGATGCTGGCAATCTTTGGCATTCTTTGACCTGTGGATACTTCACACTGATGTCTGCCTCCATGTGGCAGCCTCTGAGAAAGCATATCTGTGTCCAGTTTCCCTTTATGTAAGGACAACATTGAATGTCATGAGGATCCCTCCTCTGTGTGAATTCTACCTGCAACTCACATTTCCAAGTGAAGTCATATTCTGAGGTGTGGTAGTTTACTACTTTGACACAGGAATTTTAGAGGGGACACAATTCACTTATAATGCTGGCCTCCACTCCAGACCCTTGGACACAAGACCTCCGAGGGTGAAAGCTTGTGTGATATTTATGTAGCCTATACCATGTACACACCATAATATGGCAATCACACTCCTCACAAGTTTTAGAACACTGTTCTTTGTTTTGTTTTTGAGACAAGGTCTTGCTATATCCCTGGCTGGCCTGGGACTCCCTGTGTAGCCAAGGCTAGCCTCTGACTCCCAAATTCTCTTCCCACAGCTTCCCAAATGCTGGGATTACAAGAGTGCACCACCACATTGGGCCTGAATTTTTACAACACTGAGCTTGTGATCTACCCTCTGAGATATTCAAGTACACATTGTAAAACTGGGAACTAAGAACCTAATGGTGTGTAGCTAATTCTTCATCCTGCACGGATGAAGCTCTTACAACTGTCCAACATGAATTCATGTTTTTAAGAATGATCCCAAGTGAGCTGTATGCTGAGTAAAATTTGAGAACTGTCCAGCCCCCTGAAGTGTCACACAATGTCTCATCTCAAATACAACAATGAACAAAATAAAACCACACTTTCAATGTATGGCTAAGTTCTAGGAGAATGAAAGAAAAACATATCCCAAATGTCAAGTCTGGAGAAGGGAGTGAGAGAGCTAAGCACTGGCTGATCCGGATGGGGAAGCTCTAGAGATCGGGAGGCTGTATAGATAGATCAGAGCTTCTCAACTTTTCTAATGCTGTGACCTTTTAATACAGCTCCTCCTGTTGTGGTGACCCCTAACCGTAAAATTATTTTGTTGCTACTTTATAACTGTAATTTTGCTACTGTTACGAATCGTAATGTAAATATCCGTGTTTTCTGTGGGCTTGGATCGTAATGTAAATATCCTGTGTTTTCTGTGGGCTTGGGCGGTCAACTAAGGGGTCACAACCCATGGTTTGAGAACCACTGGTATGGAGCCTTAGCAGTCAGCTGATGCCAGGTGATGCCCAGTGGAACAGAGAGGCTGCGCCAAACCCCTTTGCACAAAACAAGAGGCTCCGAAGAGACACCTTGTCATACAAAAGGAAGCTAGTAGAAAAACCAGAGAACCATGTGAGATGATAGAACTTTGGGAGCTGGGCTCTAGTGTACAGCCTCATCTGCTGTGGGTTTACAGGGTCAGGCAGCTTAGTCATGGAACATATAAGAACAGGGATTTGAGGGAGGTATTAGTTATTAGGGTTTATTTTGAAGTAGGAGAGAGCTGAAGTTTGATAAGGTCCACTGGGAGGGGGCACTGAGCAACTGGGGAAATGTGTCCCGGGATGTGGGGAGGAATCAGAGTCCCAGAGTGAGCAGCGGGTGTGCCAAAGTTAAACTTGTGCTTTTAAAGACTGCCAGGCACCCTTCTCTGAGCTCTAGCTAATTATCTGTTACTAGAATAAAACACTGGAGATCATGTTAGAAGGAGAATGCAGCTTTGTAGTTTCAGCCTTGGTCATTGTCCCCATTGCTTCAGGGACCTGTTGTGTTATGCCAGGAGGCTGTAGAGAAAGAAGCTGCCCACCTCCTTGCACTGGGCAGCAAAAGTAATTAAGAGCTGGAGTCCCATGATCCTCTTTGAGGACACATCTCATCGTCGTCCCACCACTGGGCCCTATCTTTTAAAGCTTCTCCTATTTCCTAGGGATCACAATATCACACAAGCTTTGGGGAGAGGATTATAATCTGAATTATAGCAAACTCTGATGAGCTCTGCCCCCAAAAGCCCTCTCACCACCTGCCCATTCCTGGGGCCTAGAGGGAGAGTTGAAAACTGAATTAATAAGCTGTATCTGAATTGGCCAATAGTAGCCAGGATGTCATAAGCCCACGTGGAGGAATGTCAGCATAGGAGGGGGCTCACATGCCAAGGTCAAGGAACAGTTTGAGAGGATCAGAATTGCTAAAATCAAATGGTCCTTGGTAATTTGGAACTCTCTCTCTCTCTCTCTCTCTCTCTCTCTCTCTCTCTCTCTCTCTGTGTGTGTGTGTGTGTGTGTGTGTGTGTGTGTGTGTGTGTGTGCGCGTGCACTCGTGCATGTGTGTGCAAGTGTTTTGGGAAGGGTGGGTTGGGGATTGAACCCAGGGTATCACCCGTGCTAGACAAATGCTGTTTCCCAGCCTGGGCACCCCATTTGAAAACTGCTCTGTTGATTGTGACATCTGGGGTGGTGGTTGACTTATTTTCAGGCATTGGGCACATCTTATTCCTCATGGCAGTCATAATTATGATCTCTATGACAATTTCTCCGTAACTAATGACACAGCATTAAACCTGGGTCTGCTGACCACTACATCAATATTAATCAATTATAGATGACTTTTGTTTATTTTTTTTAACAATTTATTATGTATACAGCATTCTGCATGCAAGTATGTCTGCAGACCAGAAGAGGGCATCAGATCCCACTCTAGATGGTTGTGAACCAGCATGAGGTTGCTGGGAATTGTCTGAGGACCTCTGGAAGAGCAGCCAGTGCTCTTAACTGCCGACCAAACTCTCCAGTCCCTTTTGTTTTATTCTTTATTCATATTTTTAAAAAAATTTCAAGCTTTAAATGTAAAATGGAGGGAAATTTTAAAATTTGTTTACATTGCATGGAGGGAAGTTTAATAGTCATAAATATCTCAATAACACAACCAAACACACACATGCATGCATACACACAGAGTGATGTCAAGCAGGGTCCCTTGTCCTGGGTTCCTCCAGCACACTCAGGGTCTTACTTCACTCTTTTTGTCTCATCCCAGGACTCAGCACTAATGGCAGGTGGGAGAGGCATGGGGAGGCAACACCCTGAGGGATCTTGTCTCCCTCACCCCATCACAGGTCAACCCTTTCAGAGATCGCATCTGCAGGGTATTCTCCCATGATGGCATGTTCTCCTTTGAAGATGTGCTGGGCATGGCATCCGTGTTCAGTGAGCAGGCCTGCCCCAGCCTGAAGATTGAATATGCCTTTCGCATCTATGGTAGGTACCTTGGTTGGGGGGGGGTGGTGCTGAATGTGGGGAAGAGGAAGGGGTCAAAGAGAACTTGCCGCATCTGAAATCCAACAACAGTAGCTCGTTGCTGGGATGGTGTGACTGGGATTCATTAGGTCTTCATGGCTATATGTTGGATTTCTTAAGTACTGTGAAATAACAAAACCAGTTGAGAATCTCAGCTTTGATAGACAAAGGCCCTTCCCTCCATGTCATCTATATAAGTGGCTTCTATTGCTTCTGTCACCAACATACATGACAAGAAACAACTGAGAAGGAGAATTTATTGGGGCTCAGTTTGAAGGCATATAGTCCATTGTGTCAGGGACAGCAGGGTGACAAGCAGGCCACAGGAGTGGGAATGTGTGGTTGAGATTTCACTTCCCTCCATGTTGATGGAGCAGGAGCAGAGATGACACAGGATGCTGGGTGGGGCTGTAAGCCTCCAGTCCTGCCCCTTAAGAAATCCATTCCCTCCCCAGCTAGGCTCCTCCTCCCCAAAGTCCTATGCTCTCCCAAAACAGTGTGGGAAGCTGAGGAATAAGTGTTCAGACACGTGAACCTGGTAGGGTTAGTGCAGGTTAAAATCTTAGCACCATCCAAGGGCACTGGGGTCACTGATGTCAGACCAGAGAGAAAGAGAAGGCACATGTGGGTGTAAGAGACTCGGGATTGTCTGGCAGGAAAAAGATTGTGAGGGTACTTGAGAGATGTGAGCACTGAAGCCAGCTCTGCATACAGTGACTGCATGGCCTTGAACAAGAATCCTTTCGTTCATCTTGAAAGCGAAGGACTTGAGAGAGATCATCTCTGATGGCTTTGGTATGTGCCCTTTGCCTTGTATTGTCCCCATAGCACAGTGGGATACTTGGACCTCTCAAAAGCAACTGAAGGGAAAGAAATCTCAAGACATCTTCCAATGGACCATAAACATCTTTGCATACATCGTGGTAACTCCTCTGCATGCACAGGCAGGCTGGCACAGATGAGCACTGCCCTTTCTGTTTAAGTAGGCCATCCAGCGTCTCATGAGCAGACTCATGCAGGCTGAGGAAAGCTGAAACTTGCCAGTATGGTGGCACACACGGGTAATCCTAACACCCAGGAGGCTGAGGCAGAAGGATCACAAGTTTGCAGACAGACTGAACTACACAGTGAGACCTTGTCTTAAGAAGCCAAGGGCTAATGTGATAGGTCAATGGTAGAATGCTTGCCTAGGATACACAAGGCTCCGGATTTGATTCTCAAATTAAACAAACAAACCCCTCCCTCCAACCCTCTCTAATCTGGAGAACCTGATGGACAGGATTGCAGTCTGAATTAAAACCAAAAATATCAGCGCTGTTTTTGGAGAACTAGAACAGAACTCAGCATCTTTACATCAAAACACTTACAATCCCCCAAATGAAATCTAAAAGTGACCTGATATGCAAGAAAATTCCTTTAAATCTTGCTGCCGTCTCCAGAAGGGAGACTGACTCTAACATGACCCAGATACTGAAATTCACTGATAAAGATTCTTAAAACAGCCACCGCCACTATCGTCTGCTCTTCAGAGAAACAGAAGCAACGAGAAGGGGAAAGGAGGGAAGGATGCAAAAGTGGAGAGGGGAGGGAGGAAAGGAAAGATGGTGACTTAATTCAGTCAAGGGCACTGTTGACAGAGGACAGAGCAGAGAGAAAAGCTCCTCTGTCTTGTGCTCTATGTGGCCTTTGCTGCACTGGATGACACATGCCCACAAGGATGAATGTGGTCCTGTTTTTTTTTTTTTTTAATTTTGATTTGTTTTAAAATTCTTTTTAAAAAGATTGTGTATGTTAGTGTATGAATTCAGTGCCCAAGTAAGCCAGAAGAGGGTGCTGGATCCCCTGGATTAGGGGTGTGTGTGGTGTGTGTGTGTGTGTGGTGTGTAAATGCAGTGCCCAGGTAGGCCAGAAGAGGGTGTTGGATCCCCTGGGTTAGGTGGTTGCTGAGGACCAAAGTCAGGTCCAAACAGATGAATGACTTCATGCCTGTGTGTAATGTATTTAGTTAATTCATCTCCTTACTCTCTTCATTCTCCTTTTTGCTACTGAACCCCTCCTTCCAGCAAGTGGTCCTTCCACTTGTGTGTCTGTATTTAACTGGGCTTGCTTGCATGACCATGGCTGAAGGGTCATTTACTCAAGTGTGGGAATTTGCAGTGGCTACACTACTGAAGAAAATGAAAATCACTCCCCCTGCCCCCACACTGTCAAAAGCTTCTGACTCAGTGAGGCCTCCAGAGGCCACCCTCCCCCCAGCCATGAAGGGACTGTCTCCTATAGACATGAATGTGACCTTCTTTATTCAGTTTACTGATTCAAATGCTAATCTCTTCCAGAAATTCTCTCACAGACACACCAGGAAATCATTTTTTTTTTTCTGCCTTTATGTGAGTATTCCTCAGCCAAGTCAAGCTGACACGAAAGATTGACCATTACAGCTACCATTTCCAATAAAGTAAATCTGCTCATACACACAAAAGTGAAAAGATGTGAAAGCTCATCAGAAAAAATACAACTATGAGAAGGAGTTAAATGGGTTGGGCCTGGTAGCGGCCTGTGGTTCCAGCTGCTTGGGAGACTGAGGCTGGAGGATCACATGGTCAAAGTCTGCCCAGGCTACAGAGCACATTTAAGGCTAACAAGTCTATATTACAAAAAAATAAGAGTGCTGGGCTGTAGCTCAATGAGGGAGCCCTGAGCTAGCACCCAATAGCCTTTAGGTTCATACCCCATTAGCAAACAAAGCTGAACAAACACAAAAACCATCCGAAACCAAAGTTCACCCAATGGGCTTAAGAGAATTGAGATAACAGAGGAGAGGGTAAATCTGAAGACAGATGCAGAGAGAAAAATCTGAATAACAGAACAAATTATTAAGGGAATTAAGGAACAGGGCCTCTGTTCGCAGAGCTAGAAAGGTCGAGTATACAATCAGTTGATCCAATTGGAGTCTCAAAAGCAAAGGGTAGAAAAGATATCTGAAGAACTAACAGTCCTAAATGTCTTAAATTTGGTACAAGACACAAATTCATAGTGAATCCCAATCCAAAACGAAATCACAGCCATGTATTGTTGCTCAGCAGCCCTGCCTGGTGTGGGGTGTGTTTTCGTGCATGCACGGCTCTTACAGCTTCCTTCCTTTACCCGGGCTGTCCCAAGCAGCTCTGGATCCCAGGAGTCCTAGCTAGCTAGTCGTCAGCACAGTCTGTCAGATGTGGCAGCTGTGCCAACTGGAGTCCTTGTCACACTCTCTAGAACAAGACAAGCCTCCAGCAGAGCACTGGCCCAGCTCAGGCCTCTCACCTCAGACAAGACTGCATGGGTTGCAAGCAAGGCACAGAAACTTTGCTCATGAAACAATACATAAGGGACAGTGGATTTTAGTATGCCTGGGTTGGGTTAAAAAAAATACCCCAAACTTCAGAGGTGTGTGCACCTAAATGGTTTCAGGGAGCTGCCAGTTAAGAATCCAAGCTTAGCTTAATTGGATCCTTCTTCTGCTGCTTTGTGTGTGTGTGTGACAGGGTTTCACTATATAGTCCTGGCTGGTCTGGAACTCACAGACTCTATCTGCCTCTTTCTCCTCAGTGCTGGGACGAACATGTGCACCACCACTCCCAGGGACCCCCCTCCCCTTAAAATCTCAAACTCCAGTCAAAGTCTGGCCAAGCTACTTCTATCTGGAGAATGGCTGGCTGAAGGAGAGAGAAAACTGGGAGGAAGGAACAAACTCTGTCTTCCCATGGTTTTCAGAGCCCAATAAACAAAATCCCCAAAACCCATCAGGGGAGTAGATGCTTACAAGCATCTTCTAGACAAGGGTCTAACTTTGCTTATCTTTAGAAATGGTGATGTTTAGTCCTTAGAGGTCAGACTGAGTGGTTGAGGCCAAGTCAGAGGCCAGACACTCCCTCCCACCCCAGGGTCCTTGTGTCTTTTCTCCATCCCCCTCAAGCTCCTAAAGCACAATTATTCCTCCTTCCAGAGGATCCCAAACGCAAAGACCTTTCAAAAGCTCAATTAAATCATCAGTGTAAATAGGTGCTGGGACTCATGCCCCAGCCTGCATCCAGGATAAATTAGAATTCTCTTTGGGTACTGACAGTTTGTAACCATACATGGCTGTCAGCTCAGCGTGAGAGAGAACTCTAGAATCCTTGCTTCTAGTGCCTGGTACCCAGAAGCTACTCAGTAAGTTCAAAGGTGACGGCCTATAAGGAAGGATGAAGGGGGATAAAAAGAAGGGCAAAGAGATGGACAGAAGAGACTAATGTGTTGGGCATGGTAGTGAATCTTGCAAAGTCCAAAGACCTCTCAATGCTCTTGACTCTGAGTGACGTTCAGGGACCAGGCACATCAGTGCCGCAAGGGAACATAGCAAAGATACAGACCCTCTGGCCCCACTTATACCTCTGAATCAAATCTACACCTTAGGAGACACATCCCTGTTCCCCCACCAATCTCTGCCTCCCAAACCTTGACTGTATACTCAAATCACCTGGGAGTTAAAGCAAAATAAAAACAACTTGGTGGAATCCTATCCAGATACCATTCTCTTGGCCTGTGGGCGTTTGCAAAGTCCCCTTGGGTATTTCTAGCATGCAGCAGATTTGGAGGCTGTATCAGTTAGAATTGCATCCAGCTACATGTAGCAGTGTTGCTGGTTATGCACAGACAGACAGATGATAAAAGTCTGGAATGATGGCTCCAGCAAGCAAGGGCCCAGAGTCCTTTATGCTTCCTTAACTGTAAAGTGTTGGTATGAGACTTGTCCTATTGTCCTCATGGTCACAAAATTACTTTTTGTGCCCACAGACTTCTCATATTTATTCTAGGCAGGGCAAGTGGTATGGAGGGGGATGGGAGAAGGATTAAAGGTGAAATTTACATCCAAAGACACAAATAAGCCAACCCTTCCCAAGCTCTCTTGGAACGCCATCAAGACACTTCAGTTTATATTTCAGGGACCAGAATGAGGTCATACAGCCACCCATGGCTGCTGCAGAGATGGGAAAGCCATGCATTTTCATCTGAACCCAGGGTCATCTTGAATAAGAACTGTTTTGAAGATGGCTACTGGCTAAGAATGTGTCAGGGCGAGTGAACTTGACCCCTGGAGTTCACCGCCTGGGCATCACTTTCTATCTTGAGGGACATTCTGGCTTCTGTGTGATAAACGTCACATCTCTCCCTATCTCCAGGAAGATTAATCACTTTTGTCAGAAACCAACATCTCAGCCACACCTTCCTGATCTAGTTGGCACCAGCTATGGCTTCTTAGGCAGAACGCAAGTAGCTGGGCTTGCCATACCTTCCTGAGACCCAACCCAACCACAGAAGTGCCAGGGGCTAGGTGAGGCTGTGGAGTACGCCTAGGGAGGCTATTGAAAGCTTGCCCTTGGTCTGCAAGCAAGGAGCTTTATCTTACAGCTGTGCTTCATGGGAACCACACTTTGGAGGCCAAACCTTAACAGATTCAGTTCCCTAAGCGTCCAGTGTTGAGAAACACACGAGAGCCCCCACCCCCACCCGAGTGGCTGGCCACAGGCTGTGAGTGCTAAGACTTCTGGGTCAGCACAGATGGGGACCCAGCCAATGCACAGCCTCGCTGGCCCGAGCCCTTTCCCAGACTTCTCTGCCCTTGCATCCCCAAAGGACAGGAACCACCCAGGACTCCATTTACTCTAGCAAATTATTCTGTTTTCTGATGGCTTGGGACCAAAGCCATGTCATTTTCTGGAGTCTCTGCATATGGGAGCCAGGCCAGCAGGATGCCTGGGGACACTGCAGGGGCTTGGGGAGAGGCTGCAGACTTTCTTCCCAGCAGTGTGGTGTCACTGCAGCTGCTCAGTGTCTCCACCCCTCTCACCTGCTTCTGCCATTCATTTTCTATGGTACACAGGGGTCACACAGGGAGAGCACCCAAGAGCAGCTCAGACTAGGGCTCCCGTCACAGACAGAGAAACACAGGCAGGGATGTACTGTACCTTCCATATGTATATTCTTCCTATGAGAACAGATATTTATTGGCTCTGCCATTAAAGAACTCTGTTTCCCTAATAACTCACTAGACTCTAGCTGCCATTCTTCAAGGTGGGATGTTACAGCCTCTAGGGTTTTCATTTTTAGTACTCGACAGTAAGTACCTGATGAAGAATTGAGCTCTGGCTACAGCTAACAGGAGTCTTCAGTATTCCAGACTCATGCCAAGGGATGGTTATATATTTCCTATTTAACCTTCACATTGTAGAGGTACTATTGTCCCCATTTTACAGACAGGGAAACTAAGGCTCAAATAATGAACTGGGATTATATATATAAAATACACATATGTCATATATATATATATATATATACACACATATATATGTGTGTGTGTAAAGCCAAAAATAGTTGTCCATGGAGGTTCTAAGACTCTGTACCATGAGGGATCCAGGCTCCTTCTATCTGTTGTTTTGCCTTCTATTTCCATGGTTACCTCATTTCTCAAAAACCTTCCCATAAGTCACTTGGCCTCTTCTAATATGTCACTGGGCAGAGCTTAGCCATTTGGCCGCCTCTTGCAGCAAGGGAGGCTGGGAAACCGTGTTCTGTTTGGATGATCCTCTGCCCAGCTAAAAATTGGTGGCTTTCTGTAATGAAGACAGTCTTGAGTGGTAAAGAGCACAGATTTCCTGTAATGTCTAAATGGCAGAGTTTAGTCATGTCCCCATCACTTACCAGATTGAAGTGGATGTTCATTCATCCATTTATTCATTGAGACTCTGCTTTGTGCTGGGCACTGTCCTCAGAATGATGATGCCAAGCTGTAGGGAGTATTGCTCCAGCCCCTGACTCTTTTGAGCCAACCCGTTAGTAGTACAAGCTGCATGAGCCCCTGCCTCACTTCCTTGAGAATATTAGGACACATGTCCAGGTCACACAGGCAGCTACCACACAGGGACAGATGCTTTTGGTTCCATCCAGGCCACCTTTCTCTCCTATACTCTGCCTGGCTCCCAGCCACCAAACCACAACATGGCTTCTGAGTTCTGAAATGGACATCCCATAGCATGAACCTAGATGCAGGGCCAGGTCAGCCTAGGTGGGTTTGATCTCTGCCTTCTGGTTTTCTGGCCTTTCAGACAAGCTACATCACACCTGAACCTTTGTGTCCTTTTGACAAAAATAAGACAATGAAAAGATGGATGATGAGGATTCGGTGGCTTAAAAAGAGGACACATCTGAGCACACAGGAGGTGCACAGTCAATACTTATAACTTGCTATTATTGTTGCCTTACTCAATATTGTCTACAGCTGGCCCTACTGCTGTATGCTCCACCCCCACAAGCCAGCCAGTCCCCTCACCCCCACCATGTCCCAGATTGTAGACTTATTTGGGGCAAGTGGACCCTATTTGGCCTCCCAGAGACTGATGGGGGTTGGTTCCATGAGTCAGGGACACTCAACCTCCATCTTTTCTCTGCAGATTTTAACGAGAATGGCTTCATTGATGAGGAAGACCTCCAGAAAATTGTGCTAAGACTGCTGAACAGTGATGACATATCTGAGGACCTGCTGATGGACATCACCCACCACGTATATATCGAGAAGTGAAGGGTGGGGCCTGAGGGTCCAGGCAACCACCCAAAGCCCCCAGATATCAGGCCATCTTCTTGGGAAGGGATCCCTTACAATGTGGGGCTCATACCTATGCCCTATGTAGGGTAAATGGGGTCTACTGTCTTCTGTCACATTGGTGCTGGGGGCCACTTGAAGAGAATCCTTCCAAAATAAGGTCAGCCATGATGCCTCCTCCACCTCTATGTTAGCTCACACACCTTCACCTCTCTGTGGGTGACACCCTGCCATACAGTAGTTCCTCTACACTGATTGCCTTCCTCTTGAGACCCATCTCCTATTGGGTCCGGGGTTCCTCTCAGCCTCCTTCCTTCCAACAGGTCCTGAGTGAGTCAGATCTGGACAATGACAATATGCTGTCCTTCTCAGAGTTTGAGCATGCAATGGCCAAATCTCCAGATTTCATGAAGTAAGTCATTCTGGAGGGGAGGGGCTGTCCAGCAAGGTTGGAGGCAGGGAAGGCTCCCCCTAGTGTCCCCTGGACCAATGACACGTCTCAGTCTTGCCACGGGAGTCATGAGTTCCCAGGCTTTGCTTCTTTTAGTAGTAGTAAAACTGAAGTGTCTGAGAAAACAGCTAACCTTAGGAACCAAGACAAGGGATGACAGGATTCCAATGTTTGCAAGCCATTTGTGGGGTTGGCACAACCTCAGAGACATTATCCCTGGTGGCCAGGACAGCTGTGTACATCTCCCTGTACCTACTGGGCTTCACATCTGACCTGAGTGTTGCCCACTGTTACCCAGATACACTGGGAGCTTGGTGAATTGGGTAGAGAAGGCTTGTTTAATAGTGTAAGGATGCTATTAGAAGAGCTGACAAAAGAGATGTCATAAGAGAAGCAATTAATTCTACCTGAGAACAGAAGGGGCCTCAGTGATGCCTGCTCCAGACTCCCTCCAGATGACGGCCCTCGGTGTTTCCAAGGCAAATATGGCCTTACGTGCCATTGGTCCTCAGGGTTCCAATTCAGGGCAATCATATCCTCTCTAGAGATGGTCCATGCCATCCATGACTGAAGAGTCCTGTGAGAATAGCCTTCCTTCTGCCAAGTCAGCATCTGCTAGCTCCATCGTGGCTATTACCAAAGGACTGTGGCTAGGGCAGAACCTATATAGGTCTCACTTGGGAGCAGTCTTACCAGGAAATTCCTCTTCCTCCACAACAGCTCCACACAACACTGGTGCTGGAATCCTATTTGCCTTGTACTTGTGCCTAAATTGCTCCCATTTCTTTCCCTTAGCTCTAGCACCCCAAAATTCAGAAACCTTGTGTGTTCTGGTGGTGCTAGGAGAAGCTTGAAGAAAGGTTAGGAACTGGAGAAATAGCTTAGTTAGTAAACCTAACTTGCTATGCAATCACGAGAACCTGAGTTTTATCCTGGCATCCATATTAGAAGTCGAGTATGATGGTATATATATGCTTGCAATATGAAGGCTGGGGAGGCTGAGACAGGCGGCCAATGGGTTCCCTGGTGCCAGCAAGAGAAAACAAACAAAAAATAAGGTAGAGGGCTTCCAAGGAACCATATTTGAAGTTGTTCTCAGGCTTCCACACATGTAAATGTATGTGCACCCTCACTGACACTCTTGTACACGTGCGCATGGACACACACACACACACACACACACACACACACACACACACACATGGTTTGAGTTGACTGGGAGCATTATTACCTATAGAAACAGGTCTGATGGGACAGGGTGGGGACCTCTGATAGTCGAGACTCTTTCTTTCAGCTCCTTCCGGATTCATTTCTGGGGATGTTGATATGAAGGTAACCCTGTGGTCCAGCATCCTCAAGGGAGACCACTGGACCACTGCGCCTGGCATGGCAGATCTGACTTGAAGTATGATTGTCTCTGTCCCTCCTTCACCTCTGGAATATTGTTTACTAAATAAATAAATTTTTTCCTAAGCCCATCTGTACCCACTGCTTTTTGAAAGCAGGGTCCTACATAGGGAGTTGGTGTTGAGAATGGCTCATTCTATGGCTTAGGTTTGCCAAAAACTCCAGGCAAGTCAGGATGGCAATCCTTTTTGAGGACAAAGTTCAAGCTTCAACCCGTGTCAGAGGAGGGGGCTGAGCCAAATGGAACAAAGTTCAGAAGGAAAATATTCAGCCCTCCCTCCTCTGGAATCACCCGTGACCCATCACCTTCCAGGGCAGTATCGAGGATGTGTGCGCATAGCTGTCATTCCAGCTGACGCCTGGCTTTTCTGTCTTCCGCCCACAGATAAGACATCTTGGCCTTACTTGCCACCCTTGGGCTCTGGGGATGGGACCATGTGTGACCAGCATTTAGGGCTTATTTGCTTTGCTATTCAGCCAAGCCCTGCAATGAATTTGGAGACTCTGGGGACACTTTGGGGTCCAGCTGGCCAGAGACTCTGGGACATAAGAGAAGCTCATCATGAGAACTGTGGCAGCTGCCAGATGGCTACCTGCTGGGCACGTGGTTTTCCTCATCCTGGTCCTGAGGGAAGCAGACAAGCACTAATTACACTGGAAGGGTTATTTTGTTACAGTCTATACCCAATCCTGTCTTTAGGTCTTGACTCACCTGTTCGAAGGCAAGAGGCACCCAGTGCTCGATGGAGAGTCTCCCTGATATATCCAGGAAGGGATGGATGCTGGGGGAGCCCAATGGCATAGTACACTCTGGAGCTGAGATCTCCTCCTCAGAATCACCTATGGGGCTGTTACGTCCTGCCCTCTGCCCTGTCAGTCTCCCAGGAGGTTGGAAGCAGTCACATTGAGAGAGCAGACTTTGACCCGCAAAGGTCACCTAGGCTTGTGACCTCGGCACCCACTCCCCAAGGCCATGATGTTAAGAGTGGTTTAGTCTCAGCTTACTCCTCCCACTCTTCAACAAATCAGTTCACTCAGCAGTGGTGACACACACCTTTAGTCCCAGCACTCGGGAGGCAGAGTTCAGTAGATCTCTGAGTTTGAGGCCAGCCTGGTCTACAAAGTGAGTTCCAGGACAGACTATGTAGAGAAAAGTGTTACCAAAAAAGAAGACATAAGCTCAAGGGTAGATACTTACCTTAGCCAACTCCTACCTGTTCATGCTGTACAAATGGCTTCTCTCAAGAGCTGCCAGGCCCATTGTTCTGTCTCCACATGGGTGTGTGATAGAGAAGCCAGGACTGGGGAGCCCAAAAGACCCAGTTCAAATCTTGTCTGTGCCGTTTCCTTACAGTGAGTGCTTTCTCAGCATCCTGGAAGTTCCACATCTTCAGTGAAGAGGGAGGTTGATGCTGTCCACAGACGTTATCATAAGAGCAATTAAATGACACCAAGGCTCCAGGGAGCATTCCTCACCATGTGTGAGGGTTATTTTGATTGTCAATTTGACTGGACTTGACTGGACCCAGGGAGTTAGTGACATACATTTTGAATCCACTTGGAATGTGAGCAGCACTATCTCATGGGTTGGACTCCCAGACTGAGTAAAGAGAAAAGGAAAAAGACAAAAGCTGAGCACTGATACCCAGGGCAATTGTTTGGGAGCCATGGCACCCACTTACGAACATGAGCTGGGTGTTCCCAATTATACCAGTGAAAGCAGATGTGAGGTCTCCTGCCTGGGCAGCCTTGCGAGCCTGACCTTTGTCAGACCCACTGGCCCCACCTACCTCAACTTGGGAGCAGCTGGATGGCCCACAGCAGCTGGACACAGCATCTTAGTTTGAATCCCTTAGGTTTAGCTTTCCCCCAGGTACTTGGGATATCTTCAAGCACGGTGACAGAATCCAAAGGAAAGGCACATGGAATGGTTGTGGCTGAAGGTTTTATTGCAAGTGAGCCAGCCTGGTCAGGCCAAGGCTCCCTGGCATCAGCCAAGTTTCAGGCTCTGAACTCGAAGTATTGGTCCCTCCTTTGCCGCTCTTGTGAGGAGACCCTCTTCCCTGATGGGAAGGTCTGGTAGGCCTTCACGTAGTCAGGGGACACTCTTAAAAGGTTCCATTTAGTCTTCGGGCTCAGAGGAGGCCTGGGGGTGAGGATGAGGCCTTTGTCAGGCAAGAATGTCTGGTGGGGAGAGTCAAGAGTGTTCACCATAGCCCCATGCACCCACAATAGCTTTGTGGCCCTGTAGCCATTCAGCAGTGTGATAGCTGCTAAGTCACATAACTAGTGTATAGATTCAGGTACCATCTCTGGCTGGAAACAAACCCATGTAACAATGAAGTGCTGTTACTGTTACCCAATTGGCTTTGTTCTAAGTGAAGCTCTGCATACAAAGCACTTAATGTAAGGCAAAGAGTAAGAACTCAACTGTTACAGGAGATGGTGGCTGCTGCTGCTGATACTGTAAAGATGATGGTGGTGATGGATGGTGAGTGTAATGGTGATGATGGTGATGGTAATAATGGTAATTATGATGATGGGCAAGGTGAGGAAGGGGACGATGGTGATGGATGCTGAATGTGATGGTAATGATGGTGATGAGGTAATGGGGCTGGTGATGGTAATAATGGTAATTACGATGGGGAAGGGGAGGAAGGTGGCAATGGTGATGGTGATGATGGTGGTGATGTTAGAACTCCAAAAAGACAGAGCCTCTCCAGGCTACAGAACTGATCACTGGCCTTCCCGGGGCTCTTAGGATTATCTGGGTCAGAAATGGCACTGTCAGCAGCACAGACTGCTGGATAATTTGGCAAAGAGATACAAGGATCTGAAGATTCAAGAAGAACACATCTGGCAAGATCTCAGGAGATCTGTCCCCATGAACACACTGGCTCAGAACTGCCTCGTTAGAGAGTAGGTCACACTCAAAGGCTGAGTTGACTGCAACAGACATGAGTCTCTTCCCAGACTGGGTCTCCAACCACCAGGCCATCTGGCACAATTCCTGAGATCCTCACCTACTTATCTTACCTACTTATCAACAGACCAACCGATGTCACAGAGAGACTGTGGGAACAGTTGCTTTAGCTACATCAGGATGCTGAGGCCGGGGTTCTATGAGGTGACTAGGGGTTAGGAAGGGTTAGAAACCCCAAACCTGCCCCCTGACCTCCTAACAGCCCCTCCTCAGAGAAAGAGAAGTGGGTTGTAAGAGTGGAGTGAGGGATGGGCGTGGAGTCCTGCTGGTCTCTAGCCCAGGGACAAGTCACCACCCTACCCTGTCCATAGGCACCTAGGAATAAACATGTGATCCCTCAGATGGCAGGAAGGAGTGACACTGCCTGCCTTACCTTTCAGGGCAAAGTAGGTTTTCCCTAGAGATGGGCCAGGACTCCCAGATAGCCCCAGTTGCGAGAGCTAGGGGGCAACATGCTTTCTTGCATTTTTATTTTTTTTACTTGGCTAGTTAGGTGATTAAGGTATTTTCAAGTCCTTGATGTACAGCTAGGTTCCCAGAACATCCCAGACTAGGTGCCATAGGAGGGGGCTTGAAGGTTGGGGTAGCAAGTGGATGGCTTGGCTCTAGTCAATGTAGTGTCATATTTAACCACCAGAGGGCAGCAGCAGCTCCAGGTTTGGACTGGAGAGGGGGCCCTTGTAGAGGAAGCAGTAAAGGTTATGGAGCATGCCTCTGGTCAGGAAAACACTTTCTGATTTAGCCTACTCACATTCCTGGCATTCTCCCTTCACAAGTTGCTGGACCTGGGACCCTCCTTGCAATGCAACCGCCTCTGACGGCAGGCACCGCAGGGTAGGTTGCTAATTGATTCTGAGCGTCAGGGCTCTAGGGCTGGATGAAAACACCAGCGTGCGCGTAACACACACACACACACACACACACACACACACACACACACACACACGAACGCACGCACGCACACGCACGCACGCACGCTCTCAACAGAGGAAGATGGGGACACTCACAGGTCGGTGGGTAGGGGGTACCGGTCCTGCTCCTTCACAGGCAACACGAAGTAGGGAACACGGGGCACCATGCCGGTCTTGTCCTGGTAGTACTTTCGCTGCTGCTGTACTGTCTACAGCTCAGCCAAAGAACACATAACAGGTTGTTGCTGCATCACCTGTTCCTGGCTATGCCTAGTCAGGAGTGAAAAGTCTCCCCCATACTCCTGGCACAGTCCCCAGGGATCCCGAGGACTCAGCTCAACCGCTAACCAGCTGATGTCCTCTATGCCTCAGTTCCTCCTCTGCCCATCAGGTATATTGACACCCACACAGCAGTTTTGCTAGTGAGTGAATGACACCAAGCGACTAATAGAAGTTTTGAAATCCCAGCTAAACATGTGCATGCCTATCCACTGCCCACACACGCATGTTCTGAGCACACCTACCCATGTCCACACACACATGCCCTAAGCACACCTACTCATGTTCACACAATCACACCTAAGCACGCCTACCCATGTCCACACAATCATAGCCTAAGAACATCCCTGTGCACACAAGCTCTGCTTCTCCTTGCTCCTGGAGCAGATGTGTCTGTGAGAGTTAAAATGGAGAGAAAGGCTGCCACTGACACACTGGGATGGTCCCATGGCTTCTCTGAGATGCCTCAGATTATTGACTCATCCTGCCCCTGGGGGATGTTCCTTACTCAGACAAGTCTCCTGCTCTGTTATCAGGCAGAGTCTGTGGTCTGTGTTCTTCCTACCAGGTTCTGTGTGTGTTTGTGTGTGGGGTGGGGGGGGGAGTAGGGGACTGTGGAGGAAGATTTGGAAGATACTGCTAAGAAAGAACAGGGCTCCTAGAGCTGGCATGAACTGAACCCTCGTTCCAACCAAGGGGACAGGCCTGTGTGCCTGTGCTGTACTGGGGACACAAAAGTACCAGGTGTAGGCCCTTTTCATCTCCATCTCTGTGTCGGACTGTTTGGTCCAATCTGGGCTAAGGATGACCCGGGGCCTGGTCTTAGAGGACTAGGGACTGTGGAGGCTTAGTGGGTACCAGGAAATTCCAGTGGGGCCTTAGATTGTGTATGATCTTCCTTCCCTGGGGTTTGTTTTGGGACTTTAGGTAAGAAGTAAGCAAGTACCCTGTGCTGGCCAGTTTTGTGTCAACTCATACAAGCTAGAGCCATTTGGGAAAGGGAAAACCTCCATAGAGAAACTGCCCCCACCAGTTTGGCATGTAGGCAGGCTGGGGAGCACTTTCTTGATTGATGGTTGGTGTGGGAGGGTCCAGATCATTGTGGGTGGTGCTAACTCTGGTAGGTGGTTTTGAGTGGTCACAGGCAGCAAGCCAGTGAGCAGCATTTCCCCGGGACTTGTGTTCTAGTCCCTGCGTCCAGGTTCCCTGACTTCCTTCATAGTGGACTATAATGTGGAAGGCTAAGCCAAATAAACCCTTTCCTCCCCAAGTCTCTTTTGTCATGGTGTTTATCCCAGCAATGGAAACTAAGACAGAACCATAGAGTTAAAAGACTAGAGGGAGAGAAGGAAGGGGTGGGGGCATCCCTGAAGATTCCCCAATTACACTGGCTGTGGACTGAGCAAGACAGGACTGCAGAAACCCCTGGAACATGGAAGGTCTCCTCTGGCCCTGAAACTCCCACACACCCAGCCACCCAGGCTTTCCCAGGCTGTGGCTGTGGACGGCTCACCTGGTAAAAGTTAGTGATCTCAGAGTTGCGCCCCATGTCCAAGTTGAATCTGGTGTAGGTGGGCATATGCAGCCAGCGATCCCAGATCTGTGCTTGGCTGGTCAGCACCACAGAGGAGTTGGGGGAGAAGATGGTGGGAAAGCAGCTCCCACTGAGGACTGCATAGCTCTTCTCCAAAGCTGTATTACGGAGGTCCTGGAAGTACTTGAAGGTGGTGGTGCCGTAAGGGGATCCAAAGGAGGAAGCCACACCGGGGACATGGCCTTTATACCTGCAGTGATAGTGGGGATGGGGGTGGGGGGAATGTGCGACTTCATGACATCCATAGCTAGTTCCCAGACAGGCTCTTGGTAATTGAGTGTTCCCATGTCCCTCTGGTTCTGACAAGATTCTTAAAGACCTCAGGTCTTTGAGGGAGGACACATAAACAGGCCTCTGAGCTGCTTCCTTGGCACAGAGGGCTTAACTGGGTGGTTGTCCCCTAGACCATAGGCCTCTGAACCTTTCAGGGAGCCCACAGGCAAATCACCCACACACGAATCCCCCAGATCTCCAGGGGCCAGGCAGAAGAGTCTGGGCTCTGCCTAGCCCTGGTTTTCAATCGTCATTTCATTAATCTCATTGTAGGGGAGAAAGAAGACGAGTTGGTGGGGCTCAGCAGTGAAATGCTGTGGGTGTTTGGTTTTCTGTGGCACAGGCCTGGCTGGGTCTTGTTCCTATAAACCAAAGTTCCCTAAAGGAGTTGTACCTTCAACTAAACTTTTTTTCAAGACTGGGTAACTGATTCAAACTTCAATGTTTTAATCAAAGAGGCTGGAATTGGAGAGGTTGGAATGTTGCCAGTCCAGAGCCTAATCACATTTTATCTTGGGCTATCTGTAGCCCACTAAACAGCCATTCCTTGCCCACCTTTGTGTCTGACCTCATACCCAGTGACCAGTAGGTAAAACTCTTTTAAGTGTATTAACTTGAAACTATCTTCTACCAACCAAAAGGCTAAGTCGGAATGTCATCAGAGAGCATGTGGGGACAATAACAGAGGAAACTCCTTCGAGCATGTACTCAGTGGCCCCACCAAGGATTTTAAAGTGTCTTGACTTAGGATTTTTTTTCTTTTGTTCTATTACTATAAAAGCTTCATTGAACCATTACCTCGTTGGAACATGGAATTCAGGACAATATAACTGAGTTCTGGACCCACAGACACCCATATTTGGGCTCTAGAATAAACTCCCTCCTCACCTTTGAGGTGAGAGTTGTACTGTTGCTTTTAATTAAAAATTCTTTCCAAAAATGTCATCCAGGAATGCTGCCATCTTTTCCATCAGTCCCCTCTTCCCCCCCCTCTCAAGATAATTGTGGTTTTCAGGTTGACATTCCCGTGGACTCACAAGATGCTTATTCAAGTGGCCTGGGGGCCCAGCAAGAGGGACAAAAGGTGTACAAACAAAGGGTCTTCTCAGATGGGAGACCCTTGGCTACATGAGGCTTACAGAGGGAAGCTGCCCAGCACGTCAGACACAGCCCAAAGCTTTCCAGTCTGCACAGTCACTATTGCCCTCCACTCCTCACAGTCCAGCATCTGATTCTCCTTCACGCTGCCGTCAAAATTTCTGATGATGACTTCCCTGCTGTTAGTGCAGAGGGCATCTCCCCTCCACCCTGGAAATGTCACTTTTGATTACCCTGTTCTTCATACCCACTTCCCTGATCATTCTTCTGAGTGTCTTCATCCTTTTCCATTCATCTGAGAGAGACAGAGAGACAGAGAGACAGAGAGACAGAGAGACAGAGAGACAGAGAGACAGAGAGACAGAGAGACAGAGAGACAGAGAGACAGAGAGAGAGACAGAGAGAGACAGAGAGACAGAGACAAAGTGACAGAGAGACAGAGACAAAGTGACAGAGAGACAGAGACAAAGTGACAGAGAGACAGAGACAAAGTGACAGAGAGACAGAGACAAAGTGACAGAGAGACAGAGACAAAGTGACAGAGAGACAGAGACAAAGAGACAGAGAGACAGAGAGAGACAGAGAGACAGAGAGAGACAGAGAGACAGAGACAAAGAGACAGAGAGACAGAGAGAGACAGAGAGAGACAGACAGAGACAGATAGAGACAGACAGAGAGAGACAGAGAGAGACAGAGAGAGACAGAGAGAGACAGAGAGAGACAGAGAGAGAGAGAAAGAGCGCAAGGGCAAACAAGAGGGAGGAAGAGAGAAGGCATACATGTGTGGAGGTCCGAGGTCAATGTGGGGCAACTCTCCCATTGCTCTCTACCTGACTTTTGAGACAGGGTTTCTCACTGAGCCCGGAGCTTGCCTGGCTGGACTGGCTCTCTAATGAGCATTGTGAACCCTCCAGACTCCTAGTGCTCAAGTTATTGATGTGTTCTGCCATACTTAGATTTTAAACTTTTATGTGGGTGGTAGGCAGCTGGATTCAGACCCCCCCCCCTGAGTCTACGTCTATCGGTGAAGAGACACTGTGATCAAAGGCATGTCTTATAAAAGAAAGCATTTGATTGGGACCTTGCTTAGAGTTTCAGAGGGTTAGTCCATTGCCATCATGACAGGCGCATAGCTCTGGAGCAATAGCTGCGAGTTACATCCTGACCCACAGGCAGAGAAGAAGAGAGAAACACTGGGCCTGCTGTGGGCTTCTGAAGCCTCAAAGCCCACCCCCTAGTGATGCACTTCCTCAACAAGGCCCACACCTACTCCAACAAGACCACATGTCCTAATCCTTCTAATCTTTTCAAATAGTTCAACTCTCTGCTATCTAAGCATTCAAATATATGAGCCTATGGTGGCTATTCTTATTTAAGTCACCACATTTCACTATGGCCACCATAGACTTGTAGCTATACCATAATGCACAATGCATCATATCCAACTTCAAAAGTCCCTATAGACTTTCACAGTCTTAACACAGTTTAAAAGTCCAAAGTCGGACTCTCTTCTAAGACTAAGGCAATCACTTAACTGTAACCCACTGAGAAATCACAATCAAAAAGCAGGTCACATACTCCCAACATATAATGGTACAGAATATACATTACCATTCTAAAAGGGAGGAAAGGGAACACGGTGATGATATACTGGATCAAAAAGCAAGACCTAAAACAAGCAGGGTAAACTCCAAATTCTTCATCTCCATGTCTGATGTCAAAGTGCTCTTCAGATCTCCAACTCCTTTCAGCTTTGTTGACTGCAACACAATTTCTTTCTCTTGGGCTGGTTCCACTCCCTGTCGGCAGCTCTTCCTGACAGACATCCTGCATCTCTGACACCAACATCTTGAGGACTCCAACAAAATTCAGGCTTTACCTTCATAGCTTCACACAATGGCCTCTCTGGACCTCCATGAGAGGGCTGTCCCTACAGCCCTGATGTACACCTGGCCTCAGTAGCTTTCCTTGGCTGTGCAGGGGCTGGAACTTGGCCCTTTTGTTCAATTACATGTGTATCAGCTTTCTGTTGTTGATGAATTCCTCTACTGCTTAAACTTTCCTTTAATTCTGTTTCACGACCTCTTGATGGCTGGTGTTCCTTTGGGGTCTGTTCAAGGCATGACTTCTCACTCCTACTTTGTCCAGAAGTCTGGCCTTAACTCCATAGAGTTCTCCCTAGCTGTCCAGGTGAAAATATAGACATCTACCTCCCTCACATCCAGCCAGGCAGCAAGTTCTACCTGTACCACTTAAGCTCAGTTATATCTCCTTCATTAAGACATTTACCATTGGTAACATCATCAGTCTCCTAACTGTGCTCAAACCTCTGCTCCTTGAATCCATTCCCACAGTCCAGACCCTGCACTGCCCAACATCAAATCCTCAGTGAAGTAGTTAAAGCTCTGCCTACCCAAATCTCAAGGTCACCTGACACCCCAAGCCTAAGGGGCACTGGATTCTTCATGTGTCATGCTCCCTTGCTCCCTGTGACCTCTCTCCTCTTTGCCTCCTTTTCCTGGGTTCTTATTCTTTCTCCCAAAATCAGAATGTCAATCTTTTCATTCCTCTCCCTCCTGTCCCTGATTATTGCCCACCCCCAACCCCACCAACCTTTTTTTTTTTTTTTTTTTTTTTTTTTAACAGTATCTCACTATGTAGCTTTGGCTGATTGGAACTAAACTGGCCTTACACTCATATCTTCCTGCCTCTACTCCCTGAGTATGTTACCATGCTCTGCCTCCCAATACTAAACAGTCCCTTGAGACCTGTCAAATAACACACCTATGAGCTTCTCCCTCTCCTAGGTCTGAATGGATATCTGTTCCCTTAGCATCCTAAGATTCCCTCCATCACCCGCATCCCTTTCTGTGCTGTTCAGATCGCTACACCTCTTCATGTACTCCACCAGATAGCAAGCTTCTCAGATGTGGGATGGGTTTATATTTTACCCGAGTGCCTGGTTCTTCATTCCTGGTCTGGCACATGGTATGTGGGGAAAAAACAAGCTGTTTATTAAACAGATAAAATGATGAACAGATAGAGTGTCTACCGTAGTGGTGATGGGCACAGTTGAATTTAGATTAACAAACACCAGGAGGTCAGGGACTTCTAATACATGCCCTAAGACAACACCCACCCTTCCTGGGAACTGATGTCCAAACACACACCAGGGCAATCCCAGTTAAGTCCTGATGGTACAAGGAACTACTGCTTGTCTGTTTCCACTTTCCAGACACTCATCCTGCCCCAAGGGTTCTGTGTCTCTAGAGGTCCCCTTGGACCTCTGCCTCCTTAACAACATGTGTAGGCCTAGTATTAGGCAGTAATACATGATTTTATTTCCTGTATCTTCAGGGAAAAAATGGCAAGAAAAATTGTAGAGTGACAGACAGATATGCTGGTTGCTTTCCATTGTGGTCAAAATATCTCAAGTCCCCCAGGTTCCTGGTCTTGTCATTCCTACCAGTGGGCCTGCCTGGGATCTAGCAGCAAAGGTATGCCTGGGTCAGAGCAATATGCAAAATAAGCACAGAGATGGCCATGCTAGGAGAGCATCGCTGGCTTCACAGGTCTCTCTCCAGCCCTTCCCTCTAGTCTGACTTTGTGGGCTCTTGATGCTTTTTTACCCACTTCAGAGCCCTTTCTTCTGTGTCCTCCTGGACTTCCTGCTGACGGCTATGCCTCCTCCGATGTAGAAACTGAGGGCTCAGGAGTCTTTGTTGCCTCCCCTGTGAGCCTGTGTGCTCACCTTGGACACTTATAGAAGGCAGAGTGCTCCTCTCTACCATAGCTTGTGCCTTCCTGGGTCTGGGGTCTACCTTTCTTGCCTCATTGTCAGGTCTCTCCTGTTCTTCAGCCTCTGCCCTTCCTCCAAGACATCTTTAATCTCTCCTCTCTTCACTTCTGCCCTCTGCCTCAAGATGTGCCCTAGTCTTGTCTAGATTGTGAAGCACTGTAGGAGACTTGGCTGCCTCCCACGTCCTACCTTTTCTCTTCCTTTATGTCTCCATTCCTCTAAGGAATGACATGGAACTTTGTTTCTTCAACCCTGGTCCTCCCTAACTTATCTCAGTCCCACTTCTGTCCCACCACTGAACCATAAACCTCTAGGTTTAATCAAGGCCATCCAGGGCCATCCAATGTCTTTGGCTCACGTTGCCCCTGTGCTACATTTGTACCAATAATGATCCCTGTTTGGAAGGAAGCAACTCTGAGAAGTAGAAGTTCTGAGATGTCTCATGCTGTAGAGGAAACCTCCTAAAAATGTAGATTCAGTAAGGTGCAAAATCAAAGACAATAGGTGTGAGAGGGAGGTATTGCTTCATCTTCCCTTAGTCCCAGTGAAACTGGAGCTCCATGACTCTCTTGCTGCTTTGTTATAGGGGGGTGGGCATCCGAGGGGGTGAGTTGATTGTGAATGTTGAGCTGCTTGTATAGCTCCTTTTCTTTGGAAGGAGGGATGCATGCTTTGCCTTGCCATGCCAGAAGCCCCGATTAAATGTTTTCCGTACAAGAATTGTCATAATCATGGTGTCTCTTTACAGCAATAGAAACACTTAACTGAGATGCCATACCAATAAAAAAAGAAAGAAAAGAATGGAGGGAAGAAAGGGACTGGGGTGGGGGGATGTGGGTTGTAGAGAGCACTCTACAGGAAGCACAACCTGAGACTACACCAGTCAAGTGTCCATCCAGTCCTGTCTTAGCATGAGGATGTAGAAAGCCGAGTGCTCAAGGCTCTCCCTAAAGGAAGCGTTCAGTGACTAACACCCTGCCAAACAAGGGGTGACTCAAAGGAACAGCTAAGTTCAGTCAAGCAGAAGCTCTGTGAGAAGGAAGGCTGGTGATCTTCCAACCTATTCACCAACACAACTAGGAATAGCAGCCAGGTGAGCGCTGCTTGCGGAACAGAAGCGAATGTTATAAAACCTGTCAAGGTAAAAATAACTCGAGCAACCAAAATTGAGAGGCGGGTGGAGGGGAGATGGGAGCACACTGAGAATGTCTCTGAACAGTCAACCATGCCACGGAAAATGGAAACGCCGTCAAAAGTACATGGCATAATGACTCTCAGCCTTTTCTGGCTTTTAGTTGCTCTCTCCCTGCCCACTCCCAACCCCTACGCACCCAAGGATCTTGGAGGGATTATTATCTTTTTCTGATGAGTTGACATTTATCTGAAGTCTGCCTGGTCTTTCCTTTTATTTCAGTTTCCTTCTCTTACATCCTAGTGAGATTAAATTTCACACTTTCATTTTGAGATAGTAAATAAGGTCTAATTGCATTTTTTACAAAATGGCTCTTATGTGACTTCACATCTGTCCTTCATCTGGCCCATTTTTCAGACCTCAGGTAGACTTCACCAAATGGTAACTTTGGGTGTTGGACTTGGGAAGACTTACTGCTTTCTTCTTTGCATATGCATTTGAGAGAGAGAGGCAGAACAAGAAGGACAAAGAGAAGTTAAAAGTCACCTTTCTGGGAACCTACTGTATAGTGGCACAATACTAGGGGATGGAAGACACAAACTTTAACTCTCAGGTAGAAGTCATGGTGTCATGAGGTTGTTTTCTGTCTGCCATGCCATGTAGGCAACAGCAAGGACCAACCCAACCCAAGCTGGACCAGGGTCAGGGTTCTCGTGAAAGGCCAGGAGGGAAGGCCCACTCACATTTCCTTTGGGAGTTAGGAGAAGGTCTTGACTTTTAGGAACCACAAAGCAGGGGATTGGTGAGGTCTGGTGGAGGGTCAGCACTTCTTTTCAAGGATTGGCTCCTTTGGGGAAAACACCACCATGGAAGGCTTCCATCTCCTGAGCACTGATGATGCCTGTTCCATCTCCAGCCCCAGCTATTCAGCCCACAGATGTTCATGCTCCACACACAGGGAACCTGCCCACTTCCCCTCTCGCCCAACATTATGATAGAGCCCTTATTAATACCACCTCATCCAGGAAACATGGTCTGCTGTTTCTTCTCTATCACTTTGCACATAGATCTCCCTCAATCCTGCTTATACATTCCCCAAATTCTCTCTCTCTCGCTCTCCTCTCTCTCTCCCTCTCTCTCTCTCTCTCTCTCTCTCTCTCTCTCTCTCTCTCTCTCTCTGTGTGTGTGTGTGTGTGTGTGTCTGTCTGTCTGTCTGTCTCCCTCCCTCTGCCTTCCTCTCTCCCACAGCTATACTCAACTAAGACAACCTCAATTGTCCTAGAGTCGTACCTCAGCCAAATCCTGCCCCCACATCTCATACCTCATACATCTCCCCCACCCACCACCACTGCAGCCTCTGTCCAGGTCAGAGCAATCTCCCTCACCATTGGCCACTTCCCTCTAGACACTCAGATCTAGCAGAAGTATACACACAGGCATGCCCTTAGTCTCTGACACCATCAGTACCTACTCTATCTGCAGGGCTGATTCTCTGTCCCCAGGGACTTGCCTCCTTACTTAGGAAGAGCCAGTACAGAGTTGGCTCCCTGACCTCACCCTGTACCTCACGTGGATGTTTGCCATTGGGATTATCATCCTCACATTCAGACTCAAGTCCACACATATTCTGGGTAGTATTTTGTTTTGTCAATTTGACACAGCTAAAGTCAGCTGTGGAGAAGGAACATCAATTCGGAAAATGCCTCTATCAGATTGCCTGTGGGAAAGACAGTGGGGCATTTTTTTAAATGAGTGATTGATGTGGGAGGTGCCACCCAGGACAGGTCATTCTAGGTCATACAAGAAAGCAGGCTAAGCAAGCTATAGGACAAGGCAGTAAGCAGCATCCCTCTATGGTCTCTGCTTCAGTCCCTGCCTTCAGGCTCCTGCCCTGCTTGAGTTCCTACCTTGGTCTCCCTCAGTGATGGTAATGGACATTTATGAGATCAGTAAAGGCAAACAAACCCTTTTCTCCTCAAGCTAATTCTGGTCAGAGTCTTCTCAGGCAACAGAAGGTAAACTAAGGCAGCACTGTGCTTCCTAAGACCCAGCACTCGATCCATGCTCTCAGGAGAGGGGAGTCCAGATCACTGGGCAGTGTCCCTGGCCTGCTCTGAATAGAGTTCAGGTTTCTAGAGGGCATGAAGCACCCTGGCCACAGGGCACTGGGCTCTTCAGAAGGAAGAGAAATGAGACTTGCTGTAGGATTCTTCTCTTCGCCACCCCAAGCTCCCTGCCAGGCTCCTCCTCTGCTCCCTGCCTCCCACCTTCTCTGAATGCCAAGACATTTGCATCCCAATAGAATAGAAGCCCCCTCCTCCGCAACTCTCTCAAGTTCTGCCTGCCTTCCCTTCTGAATTCGCAGCTCTGCCAGGTACATGCCTGTGCACACATTCTCATCATTTAGCACTCAGAGGATACATCCAAAAGATAGGTGTGTGTCCCTTGGCTGCATCTGGATGTGTGGGCTTTCAAAAGACCATAGGGTTCCATAGTAGAACCTTCTGCTGCCCTGTTTCTATTGGCCCTGTGACTTAGGGGAATGGCAGTAGCACAAGCTCATCTCCCACCCACCCCGTCTTCTGCCCTTCCCCACTCATCTGCCCCCATGTTTCTCCATCTACCTGTACACAGCTAGGAGATGCTGAGCCAGGCTCCTGAGCTAATACCACAAATGGATTCTAAAGCCCATTGTGGATCACTATGTGTGCAGGGAGCAATCCTATCCCTGCCTCTTAAGAGCACTGGCTGGCCCCATAGCTGACATTAAAATTAATTACCATGAGCATCAGGGATCCCTTGAGCAGCCTTATTAACTAATTAACTTGCTGCATTCGGTTGTTCCCATTCCGTGAACAGCCTCTTTTCTGCTGTACCTTCCACTAAGGATGGAGCTGATGGCTTCCTCCCATCCCACCCCACCCCCAGCAGGACCTGCGAGGGCTTCCCGCTGCCTGTGGAATTAAGAAGAAAGCAGGCTAGCTTCTAGGGGAGGGATGCCCTTAGCTGTGGGCCTATGTAAGAGATCTTGCCAGCCTTGTTCTTAACTTTCCTGTTGAAGCTTTCCCACACTAGCCAAGTAGACTGCTGCTTTGAAAACACAGAATGGTTTTCTCTTGGGTCAGCTGATCTGATAGGAAGGGCAGAAGCCCTCCCATGTTCTTTGTTATTATCTGTGTTAAGTGTTCCCCAATAAACAACCATTTATTATAAAAAACAAACCCACAGAACCCCCAGCCCTTGCTTTTGCTCAAGCCCTCCCCTCCATCCAGAGCCCCCCCCCGCCGTGCCGCCGCGCCCCCCCCCCCGTGATCTTATCTGCCTTTCCAGGTGATGTCAAGTGCACCCTTTCTCTTAAACAGTTCTGTGAATTGAATCTAGGGCCTCATGCATTCTCAGTAAGTTGGGAGCTAAATTCCCAACCCAAGTACCAAAGTATTCTCATTCCCAGGAAGCCTCTGCTGATTAATCCCTGGGCCCAGCTCACCTCTGTCCCTTTATCTATTCTTTGACCTATTCACTTTCTATTGTTTTTGAACTGGTCTGACCCCTTGGAATATTCTTCCTACTGCTCCTGTCTGTGATCCTGCCATTCCCACCCAATAGGTGCTCTGTGTTTATTGGACTGAATTGACAAATGGGGGCTCATTCTGAAGAGCCCATCTTTCTCTGGGAAAAGAGGAGACCCTCTGATATGTCTGAACTGGGAGCCAGTTCCCAGGTTCCTGATGCTCTGTTCTCAGGAGTTCCTTAATGCCCCAGCTTCAGTGAGAGGCATCAGTTACCAAGAACCACCCCAACTCAGCTTCAGGCTGAGACCTGAGGAGATGGCCTTGGGGCTGATGTGAGGGAAGAAAGATAAATGGCTTGCCAGATGACCCAGCAAATGAGAACAGGCTTCCACTGAGGAGGGCACTGAGATGGGACTTCCTGAAGGGCAGAGACTAGGAGAGTGGGGTTTCAGAGTCTGATGCCTGCTTGAAGGCCCCCTGCCACCTGCTCATGCAGCTGAGACAAGACTCATAGAAGATAGCTACGTGCTGGCTTGAGTCAGACCTTACAGCCTAAGGTTGAGCTGTCAGAAGTACACCAGGAAGGTTGCACACTGGGAGAATCCTTTTTAAAAGGTGTTTACGATGGTGCCTACCCCTTCACAAAGGTCCTCATCACTGGGATCACCTGGGAGGGCTGAAAGACTTCATCCTTGTGCTTAGCCAACCAATGGCATCAGAATCTCTATGTGTGGTCCAAGGAAGAACACAAATGGATGCTCTCAGATCCAACACCATGCCCACATCTGTTTCCTACTCTACAGTGGACTGGCCAACCATGGAGGCAGCACCTCATGGAGGCCCACCCTGAGCACTGCCCAATCGCATCCCCTCTGCTCCACCGCCTCATTCTCGCTCAAGAAGCCATAGGCCCCAGGGAGCTGGCGGGGGAGGGATGGTTTGCTGGTACTCCCTTCATCTGGCCTCAAATGACTGGTTGCTAAAACGTCAGAAATGTGGCTGGTGTTTAAAAGACTAGTATTAAAAAAAATGAATAAACAGCAAATGTAAAAAAAAAAAACCAGTTACTTAAAGTTGTGTTTAAGCAAATGGGATGAAAAACTAAGATAATAAATGTGCAAACAGTCATCACACATGATCATATTATGTGTGTTCTCTAGTTTTTACCCACTGGACTTTACAAGTGCAGACACAGACAAGCCTCCTCTTCCAGGAGGGTTTATTTGTTGAGAAATCTCTGGTTAATGAACTTACCATATTTTATTTCTTCCTATAATATGTATTTATGATAAACTTTAACTTATAAATTGTGTACAACTAGAGATCAGCAATAACTAATGGTATAATGGGATAATTATAACAATATACTAATAAAAACTATTTAAAGCTTTTGAATTATTTGCCTCTGGAAGTTTCTATTCTTATTTTCAGACTGAGGTTGACCTTGGGTAACTGAAATTGCTGAAAGTAGATACACTATGTAGTGATGTCACCACACACCTTAGCTTTAGAGCCACCATGGCGACATCTTGATTTTTTGTTTGTTTTTTCAAGACAGGGTTTCTCTGTATCTTTGGAGCCTGTCCTGGAACTAGCTCTGTAGACCAGGCTGGCCTTGAATTCACAGAGATCTGCCTGCCTCTGTTCTCGAGTGCTGGAATTAAAGGTGTGCGCCACCAACACCCAGCTTCATGGGCTACCTGAAGGGTTTCTGACACAGATCCACGTGAATGCTACAAATCTATGCTTTCTCCTCTGGAGTGAGCTTCAAGAAGCAGGCTGGGCATGAATGAACATAAAGAGAGTCAGGGAAGGTATTACCCACACCTGACCAGCAAGCAGAGGGCAGGCTCTCACAGGAGCTAGTCTTATCCTTAAAAAGGCTTATAGTCCCAGGGCCTCTGATCCAAGAATTCTCTGCCCAGTACAGTGTGGCACCTAAAACAGGTACATAGAGATAGTATTTACGATCTACAGAAGGTGCCTGGACAGTGAGCCATTAGGAACAGCAAGAAACAAAAGGCCGTTTTGACAATCATCGGAACAGACATCACCATCACCATCATCCTTTCTTATCTGGTGCTGCCCCCTGTAGCTTCAGGCTTTAAACACAGCAGTGTTCTAACAGTAATAGATAACAGCTACCAAGAGCAAGGTTTTGTGTATATTGGCTGGTTCCCTGTCTTTTAACTTGCATGCATTGTCTTCATTTAATAGATAAGCTACATAGAGCAGAGTGGGAATAAAGAGCTTCCTCGAGGTAACAAAATGATGGGACCCCGATTCAACCCCAGGCAGGCCGGCTCCAGCATCTATCTCTTGCCATTTACTCTGTTCCCTCTCTGCCTAGTTAAATGGAACCTGTGATGGGCTCCATGAAGGTTCAAGGTAGATATTGGGATAAAGTAGACTATTACAGCCACAAGGGCATGTGGCATGGCCCTGGGAAAGAAGTTCATTCCTCCTCTTGGTTGCTATGAAGACCTTTTTATTTATTAATTTTGGAGTGCTGCATGTGCCATGGCTGGTGTGTCAGGAATGGGTTTCTCTTCTCTTTCCTCCATGCGGGTCCCATGTATTGAACTTCAGTCAAGTTCCTTTACCTGCTGAGCCATCACACTGGGCCTTACAGACCTTTATACAGAGGGCATGTAAAGGGCCTATCACAGTGTGAGCCTAGTACATACTTGGGGAGTTATGGTGTTACTGTCGGGCATCAGAGACCTGGCTCCATCTCAGCTCTTACAGTCACCAGCAAGGGATCATGCACAGACCCCTGGGACCTCCATGTCCGTATCTGAAACAGCAAGGAGGTGAGCTGTGAGACCTGTGTGGTCCTAACCAACCCAAATATTCTCTGCCTGCAGATAAGACTACAAAGGAGGTATTTGAGTGTCAGGATGTTCTTTAAAATCTGTGATTACTGTTTGAAAAAGAACAGAAAAAATAATAATTATCCAAGAAAAGTAGGGAATCCTGGATTCTTTCATGAAGTTAGCAGTTGCCAGTGGGGTGTAGAAACACCAGCTGTCTTGCTTCATTCCTTGGTTCATGGTGACTTCGAAGGAAAGCAACTCTCTCACAGAAGGATCGTGACAAGAAAGCAGCCAGCACGGGCTTAGCTGCTCAGCCTAGTCCGGGCTAGTGAAGCCCCATTTATGGCCACCTGTCATTACTATGTCTAAAGGCATCATGGGATAGGAGGCGGCACTCAAGGGAACTATAGACAAGTGGTAGGTTTAGAGAGGCACTGTGGGGGCTGCCCTGCCATCACCATCATCCTTTCTTATCTGGTGCTGCCCCCTGTAGCTTCAGGCTTTAAACACAGCAGTGTTCTAACAGTAATAGATAACAGCTACCAAGAGCAAGGTTTTGTGTATATTGGCTGGTTCCCTGTCTTTTAACTTGCATGCATTGTCTTCATTTAATAGATAAGCTACATAGAGCAGAGTGGGAATAAAGAGCTTCCTCGAGGAAGCTCCTACAGCTTCTAGAGAGGGAATTATGGGATAGGGCTGCAGGCACACCAGG
Organism: Cricetiscus sungorus; assembly: GCA_030556225.1. Lineage (NCBI taxonomy): Eukaryota > Metazoa > Chordata > Mammalia > Rodentia > Cricetidae > Cricetiscus > Cricetiscus sungorus. The sequence goes on from JANBXA010000651.1 coordinate 72,536,573, forward strand.
CCTTGATCTGAAGGCAGCAAAGAACTAAGGGGTATGCTAGCAAAGGGTCTTCCAATAAAAGTCTGTGGAGGCTTAATAAAAATAAAATACCAATGTATCAAGGCAAACCTCATGATAGACATCCAGAATATGGTGAAAACACTGCTAGCCATGGCCACAAAGAAGGATTTGAATTAAATCTTAGGTATTTACATGAGATCCAGGCCTGGTGCCACAGGCTTCTAATGCTAGCACTTAGGAGGCTGAAGCAAGAGCATCAAGGGTTCAACGACAACCTAGCCTACCAAAAGAGCGTACGACCAGCCTAGATAACTTAGTGAGACCCTTTCTCAAAATCTAAAGAAAAGAAAATCTAAATAGAAGGCTGGGACCCCTCAAAGGCAATATCTCCCCTATTTGTCTTTATTTTCCCAGGATCCTATAACACCTGGCACATGCCCCATGAACACGCAACATCTTTTCCAAGTGAAGAAAGAATGAATAGGCGAGCCCCAACGCAAGCTGATCCAACACTCCTGGCTTGCCCTTGGGAAATCAGCTTTATCTGGTGGCAGCCAAAGTCTCTTTTGAGCTGACTGAACACCAGAGAAAGATCCTGCACACAGAGCGTGTGGATGGAAACTGGAGCCCCAGACTCTGGTTGCAGCCACTTCAGCATGTATTGTTTCTGAAAATGATGGTAACACAACAGCTTCTCCATGCCTTGCTGCTTCTGCTGGAAAGCTACTCAAATTTAATGCAAAATGTACTGTGTTCTGTTGAGGCTTGTGGTTTTCATCTTGCAGTCTGCTCAGTTTGCAGACTAGAGTATGTGTAAAAGTCAGGTGGATAGTGTACTCCACCAACTGTCAAATACTGCCCTGCCAGATTCTGCCAGCCATGCCCACCCAGCCTCAGTTCCTCCTTCAATCCACAAATACTCATATTCCTGGAAAATCCAGCATGCTCCCCTGCTCCTCCCCATGTTGTTTGTGAACCAGGCTGCTGCTCCAAACACATATGCTTTCATCGCCTCCTTCTCCATCTCTCTGGCCCCGTCCGTAGCAGATGGCATTATCCTGGGCTAATTTTCAGCCATCAGCTCCTCCAGCTCCATTATCTGCCACTATCTGTTACAGCAGAAAGCCAAGAAAGAAAATTGGCCAGATGGGGTCCCTCGAAGACCCCATATTGGGAAGGCGGAGCCTCAGCGTCCCATCAGGTGTGTACAGTAGAGAGGAGAAGGGCTCTGAACGGCAAGGTCAGGTGTGCCAGGATGCCTGACGACTTACCCGGGCATGAGGGCGGGGGGCACGAAGGTGGCATTGAATTCGGTCATTAGTGTGCCCGCGCTACGGAAGGCCATGGTGGGGTGCTGTGAGCCCCGGCGCTGTGGCTCAGCTCAACCCTGGTAAACAGCCCCCTGGTCACCCGGCAACCACATGCCTGGCAACCCGAGTTCGTTCTGGGACAGTGATTCCTCTTTGCTGTATGCTAAATAGCCTCTCTCGCAGGCCTGAGAAGATGCCCTCCCCATCCCCACTGTGTGGCTCCCCCAAGTCTCCCTGACATCCAGCCTAGGTGTTCATATCTACGGTGCTCACATATGGTGCGGACATGAAAAGGCTAGATCGCTCCTGGAGAGACCCTCGGTAATCCAGTTTGGACCACTATGACGCCCAGGGCTCCCTCCATCTTTGGAGCTCCAGGAAGTGTCTCCGTGATGGGTAACATTTGATGCGTGGTTTCCCAGCCCTGTCATTTCACCGTTCCTCATTCATTTCTTCATTACACTCTCCTCTCTCCCTTTGAACTTCCTTTTCCCAGATTCCTCAGAGAGGGGGAGCTGTGTTTGATGATTTGTACCTGTAATCCCATCTTCAGAAGCTGAGGCAGGAGGATTGCTAGTTTGAGGGTGGCCTCAGCAACTTGGCAAGACACTGCCAGGAGTAGAGGAGGGGCAAGAGGAGGCAAGGGAGGGTGAGCATGTTTGAATTTAGAATATCCCTCACAGGCTATTCTGAGCCTAGAATCTTGCAGGAGATGGTCCCTGTCTGGAGTGAGTGGGTTACTAGGAGCCACCCTTGGAAAGTTATGTCTTGGCCCCTGGTTCTGGCTTCACTTTGTTTTCTGATCACTAAGATATGAATGGAGCTGTTCTTCCATGTTTCCCCAATATGCTAGATTGAAACTGTTGTCTAAAATAAAGCCTGGCTCTGCTAAATTGTTTTAGTCCATTATTTTGTTTGGGTAATGTGGAAGTAAAAAAATAAGTGTGTGGTTCAATTTGTCTCAAGTACCACAGTTGGTTCTGCACAGGAATCTTCAGGGTTAGGTTTCCTTCCCGCCATCAAAGCGCTAAAGTCCACATAACATTTGCTGCACATAAACCATCTCCCTCCACGAGATAAATCTAGGTCCCATCAACGCTAACCATCCCAAAGTCGATCTCTTCTCCCATTTGGACCAGGAGAAGTGTCACCTGAAGATCAGTCACCTGCACATCTGGACTCTAAATGGCAGCTGATGAAGACACAAGCACTAATGAGCCCACAGGATGCCACTGCAATCAGAATGCTCCAAAGATTCCCTCTAACAGATGCCAACGTGCCCAGGAGGTGGAGAGCCACATGCTCACAAAAGGCACACACACATACATACGCGCACGCGCACGCGCACGTGCACATGCATGCACACAAACCCAGAACAACTGAAACCTAGTGTTGCAAAGAAGCTAAGAGTGGGCGAGTGGTTGCCAAATCCGTGCAGGAAATGCCATCCAGTTATATCTATAGTCTCCTTGCTGGGACACGTACTGCACTACAGAAAACATTCAAGAAAGTTTTGTTTTGTTCTGCTTTTTGAGACAGCCTTTCTCTGTGTAACAGGCCTGGCTGTCCTGGAACTCACTTTGTAGACCCGGCTGGCCTTGAACTTTCTGAAATCTGCCTGCCTCTGCCTCCCAAGTGCTGGGATTAAAAGCGTGCACCACTACTGGCCAGCCACTTGTTTTTGAAAGGTGACCTGTATCTCTGATGTGACATACACCAGGAAGACTTCCCAATGACCTCAGCTCTACAAGGTGACACCCTCACTTCCTCCCCATCCATGGCTTCCCAGGTGGCCCAGCTCATGTGCACATCGCCTTCCTGTGCTGCTCTGGATCAAAGCCCTCTGTTTTTCTGCATGGACTCTGATTCTGGGGCAGCTTTTGGAATGGTCAGCTGGTGGAGACATGATATGCTCACTGGAATTGCTGTCATCTTGCAGATGAGAAAAACCAGTTTGGTGACAGTTCCTAGAGATGCTTTGTAGAACTTTCCCTCAACACACACAGGGCTGCAAGGGCTCTGTAAAATTCACCTTTTACAATGAAACACAACCAGGAACCCCTCGGGAAGGCAGTCTGCTAAGTACCACCAAGCCTTACAAACAAAGGTGAATCTGTGTAATTTTAAAGGGACATTAAACTTGGTCTTTAGACTTTTTAGATATGTGCCTGCATTCAATATAAGCACTCCTAAGAAGTTTCTAACTCTGTAATTAAATATGTGTGGAAAAGATAAGCAGAAATTGAGGGGGGAGAAAAAGGAAATAACTGAAAAATAGGGTCAAGAGCAAGGAACAATTAGAAGATGGGGAAGGCTTTTGGATATCTTCAGGTTAACTCCACTGAGGGATTTAGAGGGGGTAATTTTCTTACCATGCTGTGAAAGTTTAGCACTTCTCTCCTAAACTTCCAAGCCCTTTTATTACATTTATTTATTCATTTATCATCTATGTGGAGAGGGCACATGGTCTCTGTGTGTGTGTGGGGGGGTGCATGTGCTTTGTCTCATAACCAGAAGCCATAAGATCAGTTGATGATCCTCTCCTACCCTATGGGTCCCAGGGATTAAACTCGGGTTATCAGGTTGGGCAGCAAAAGCCCTCTCCTGCTGAGCCACTCTGTCAACCCAGAGCCTATAGACTTTTTTGACAGGCCACTGGGCTTCCAAGTCCTGTTTGTATTAATTGAACATCTGACTATTACAGGATACCCTGTGAAGTTCTCAGGTACACTATCTCTCCAGGGTTAGCAGGGGAGATGCGAGGGCAGCAACCTCTCAGCTACATGACATACCCACAGCAGGAGTCACACAAAGGGGGTTCCAAAGCCTACCAGAGTGCAGGTGCAGAGTTAGCCATGGGAATGGGCCTCTGATAAGCCAGGCCAGAAGGCAGAGATGGGAGGGGGGAGCAAGGGTGGGCAGGCTCTAAGGTCAGGGTGGGTTCCTCTGGGTCTCTTTCCCTATAAGCCCTTCCTGGAGGAGGAGTTGGGCAGTTGTCTGATATTCCTTGGATAGTCCTCTACAGAGGTCCCTCCTGTCACCTCTAGCAGCTAACCGGGGGGAGCAAGATAGCTCTCCTTTCCCTGGAAACCATCCATCAAGTGACCTTACTCTAGTTCTCTGTCCCCAGCCTGGGATGGGGAGGTTAGTGTCCTGAGTCTTACACACTGCCCTACACAGAAGCCGCCCCTGTGGCCTGCCAGTCTGGTATCTTCAGTGATGACCTCCATTTTCAGGACCAGCTGCCTAAATTTCAAACTCACGATCCCAGGATAGAGTGCCAGAGCCCAGCATCCCAGGGGCACACACATTAGTTCAGGGCCTCGTGTTTAGGACATTGCTACTTCTAATGTTTGTATTTCATGGGGAACAGCACATCCTCTAAGTTGCCTTATAGAAGCTGCTATCTAGTCTCTAGGGTTCTACCTTATTTATTTAAAGACAGGTCTCTTTGCTGAACCTGGAGCTTATCCATTCAGATAAGGCCATTAAACTCCAGGGATTCTCCTTCCCTCACCCCAGAGCTGGGTTAGAAGCCCATGCTATTGCACCAGTCTCTAAGACAAATGCTAGGAATCAAACTCAGGTCCTCATGTTCTTGTGACAGATACTCTACCAAATGAAGCATCTCCATTGGTCCTTGGGGAGGCTTTCTAAGTGACACAGCACGATCCATCCAGAGCTGCCAGGCCTGTCCTGTCCCTGTCCCCAAGCCTTCTGCATATCCACAACCCTCATGATTAGCTAGACAGAACAGGGGCCACCATGGATAAACCCCAAGACACCAGTGCTCCAGTCCAAGCTCAGATCATGAGAGGAGGTGGCCTGATCCCATACCCACCCCATCCTCACACCCACTGCAGTCTTGGCTCTGAATGGCATAGAGCTTCCATCCTCCAAGCAGTAGAAACTTCCATTCAAGGACTGAGAGAAGACACCTGAAGCTGGACGGACAGAGCTTTTATTTAGGGGCTGGTTCTGCTGAATAATGAATTCAGTGTGCATTCCCAAGCAACTGGCTGGATGTACCACACACACACACACACACACACACACACACACACACACACACACACACACACACACACACGCTACACACATGCTGGGCTGACAACTCAGAGGGGCGGGGCTGGCAAGGCTGCACGGTTCTGCTGAGCTGAAGGAGCAGCTCGCTTTGGTTGCCTTGGTCTCTGTGGGCAGCGTCAGGAGGAGGCGGCAGCAGCCGGAGAAGAGGGAAGTGTGTGAGCTGCACTCAACCAGCCAGCTCCTTCCTGCTGCTCTGCCTGGCACTGCCCAGACCCTCCCCACCAGCATGGCCCTGATCGTCCACCTCAAGACAGTCTCGGAGCTGCGAGGCAGAAATGACCGGATCGCCAAAGTGACTTTCCGAGGTAGGGATGCACCTGTGTCAGGGACCCAGTTCTGCAAACTGACCCAGGCCATATTCTGTGAGTTGATAGAGACAGGAGAGGGCTGGAAGGAGGGACGGCCAATTTCTAGCAGGCATAGGGTTATAAGGCTTTTAAAGAGTGACCACATGCTCCTGGCCTGGCTAGCTTTGAGGTTTCCTGTGATCCCCAGGCCAACACACAAGTGTCCTGGAAGAGTACAGGTTCTTGGCTCAATGAGGCAGAAGTGAGGGTTCCATCCCTGGGACCACACAGATCCAGGACAAGGGCTCCAGCACAACCTTCCTGGGCCCCCTTTCTTCCCTGTACCTACAGACTGGTTTCTGCCTGCTGACTAGGAGTCTATGCCTGAAAAGACCAGAGTGGCTAGCAGAAACTGACAGCCAGTGGCACTCTGCCCTCCTGTTGGCCTTTCTCGGGTCTTTGGTGTCCTTAGGTAGGGACATTACTCCAAATTCTCCTCTGTGACTCCTCTGTGGACTCCTCCGAGAGCCTTTCAGCTCATGGATTACGGCCTTCTTTGTGCCAAATCTAGGGTCTAGAAATGTGAAGCTGAGCATGAGGCAGGCTCCCGTCTAAAGAGCCACATCTGATGGGCCATGGGAAGCAGTGAACAGACAGGCATGAAAAGTGCCTGATGCCGACAGGTAGGGAACATGAGTACCATAACCAAGGCTGGGAGCTAGCGGCTGGGGAAGGCTTCCAGGAGGAGACACTGCTCAACAGTTGTCTGAGGGATGAGCAGAGGGACCAAGCAAGCAAAGGGAATGATGACATGAGAAGTAAAGGGAGCAGTGTGCCCCAAGGCTGGGGGCAGAGCTGGAGAAGGGAGAGACAGAGGCTATGTGAGCCAGCGAGCTGAAACTGGGTTTCATCTTGGGTATCACTCCCCCTCCCCCGGGGAGCCAAGTAGAGAAAGACAAGGTTAGGCTTATCTCTGTGCCCACCCACTCTGCAAAATACAGTTTAACCTTCCTAGCCACAGTGAAACCCTCTGGTCTAGGAGTGTCTCAGCAGCCTTTGGCCAAAGCCAAAGTGCTCTGCAGAATGGCATCGTCTCCCCAGAGGTCTGCCAGGAAGGAGATATGAGACACGGTGAGTCACTAGACATGCCAGTAGAAGCTTCCAGACACCTCCATCACCCACACAGGCCATGGGCTCTCCACCTGCACCCTGCTGGTCACAGATCTGGGCCAAAGTGGAAGTTCTAGCTTTGTCAACTGGCAGGAGGGAGGCAGGCAGAAGGGACCAGAGAGTGGGCTGGGCCACCTACTACTTTGCAGGCCACCCTAGTGGCTGCATTTGGTGCAGTGCCCTAGCTCTGCTTGTGCCACCTGCTAGCTTGTGCAGGCTTTAGAAAAACAAGTACCTCCTTTATTCTATGGGACCTGGCCTGTGTTCCACACAAATCCCTGCGCTTGGCTTCTTAGCCCTAGGTTGCTTGATGGCTGCGATTGTGACAGGCCAGTCTCCTTCACAGAAAAAGAAACCAGGGGCTACTGAAATGGTCAGGGAATTAGCAGAGGGGTAGGGACAGTGGCCTAACTGTCAGGTCTACTCAATCTTGTACTCTCTTATCTCTTCTGGGGGCCACAAGGAATGGGCTTCCTGTTATAGAGGACTCTATTTTTGGCCAGGGCAGTATTAGGGAGTTGAACCCAGGGCTTCCCACATATAACGTAAGCGCTCTACTGCTGAACCATACACCACCCCGTTTTCTAGCCTTGACTTCACTCCATAGCCCAGGCAGGCCTCAGCCTCCTCCACAGCTGAGATTACAGGCCTGCCCCGCCAGGCCCCGCTGCCACCTCTCTCTCTTTGAGCTGCAAGACCAAACACCCAGGAATTAGGCTGTGTGTAGCCCATGCCCCCTCATCTGCAGGTAGTCAGAAGTAGAGCTCTTGTAGACAGGGGTGAGGAGTGGGTAGGACTATAGGAGAGAGTACAGCTAGATCTCTGAGAAGAGAGCTCAAGACAGTCATGAGATGCACAGCAGGGAGCAACTATGGACACCCAGAACACCAGCCTTTCTGAGGGACTAGACCAGCACATCCTCTCCTGACATCCACAACCAATATCCAAGCACAGTGTGTGTGGGGGGGGTGAGGTGGGGGAGGGAGAATATGAAGAAGCTTCAGGGTCTTACTAACTCCCTACCTCCACACACCTCTCAAATAAAGCAGGTGGCAGACAGGATGAGGCCTAAGGGTAAGGAGAGAAAGGCCCTGCCCTGAGGAATTGCAGGGACATGGGAAGGGGGTACGGACTCCACTCTGCCTCACCCACCATGGCTGCCCTGGGCCTCCCAGCAGCAAATAGGACACAGCAGCTGTGGCTACACTGAGAGGCCTCCAGCCTGCAGGAGCCATCCCCAGAGCAGGTCGGCAAGAAGATGCTTGTCGGCTTACTATTTCTCTGCTCTTACTTCAACTCAAGTAATCTCCAGAGCCATGGGACACGGGGTGGAAGCTGTCTGTCTGTCTACCTTTCTTCTGCCTTGTGCTCAGCCCATGATTCCCGCCCCCCCTCCGCACCCCTTCACCCCACCGCCAAGATCCCAGTGGTAGACTGCCATCTCTACACCCCTCTTCAGAGCCTTCCTGCCAAAACACAAGGTTGAGAATTTTCCAGACCTGCACATGTTCACCTGGACTTCTTGCTGGTACTGAGATTCTCTGTAAAAGGCTCCCCACGGGGTTCATCTTTATAACCCCTCTCCACACCCCAACTCCGTCCTACTACATTGAACACCCAGCTGGTTCCCAAGATGCCTCCTTGCCTGAGACCTTGTACTTCTTTGTTGTAGAATATCCCCCACCGTCTGCCTTACAAATGTCCATCTTATGCATACTTCAAGGCCCAGCTCATGTGTCACCTCCTCCAGGAAGTCCCCCTCCCTTCCTCACCCTGTACACCCTCCTGTGGCTCTGTCTGTCAGCTCTCCCACCTCCTAGGAACCCTCAAGACTGGGCCGATCTCTCCTGAATTACTAACCATCTACCATAAGAAATGGCTTCTTTCCTTGCAGCTGTCACTAGTTTGTTTTTTGGTCGTTGCTGTTCTGAGACAGGATCTCACGTAGCCCAGGCTGGCCTTGAACTCACAATGTCTCTGGACATAAAAGGACTGCAAACACGCAGCACCGTGTACCACACTTCTCACTGTTTAGTGCGTTTAAACTTCCACGGTGGCCCTGTCAGTCCCTGACTCAGATGGGCTGTGAATGTCACCAGAATTTTATGCTACAGGGAGCACCAAACTAAAAGGGGTCTCATGAGCCGAGACCCCTCCCTGGCTCCCCTTCCTTCCATTGGCCTCTAGCTCAGGGAACACTCTAGGTCCCAGAGAAAGGCTGACCTCATCCTCCAGCAAATATTGCGGGTAGGCCAGCCCAAGAATCATGTCACTCAGATCCCCAGCAGTCAAGGAATACTTCCTGTAAGGGGAGGCAAGGATGGCTGGGAAAAGCAGCTTCTAGCTGCTCTAGCTTATAGAATTGCATTTCTATAAGCTGAGATACAGGAGAGTGACGGATAGGCTGTTGGAGGCAAAGCCACTCTATATGGAGGGCCCAGTGCACCAGAGACAGCAGAGTGGACTCCTAGCCAGAACAAGAGCTGGGAAGCCAGCCCTGTGGCTAGGGGCAGGGGGAGGGGGATGGTGACTGTGCCCCGAGAACAAGATTGCCCCTAGACTTCCCCCCTCCCATGACTTCTTTCTGAAAACTTCTCTGCTATTCCTGGTAAGGGAGGCAGACTATCTCATCCTCAATATCTCCCCTGGATGCCTAGGCCATTCTGGTACCTCTGCTCTTGGAGGATGGGGCAGGTAGGTCCTCTTTCCTTAGGCAGCAGCTACAGCCCATGGCAGGTATGGGCACAGATCTACACCTTGACATGGACACAAAGAATGTACCCACATCACCCTCCCACTTCCCTGGCACCAGGAGGGGGGCTCCTCCTCTCCCTCCTCCTCCTCTTCCCCTGGGCAAACCCAAGCAGACACAGCTCTAGCAGGGGGCAGATACTGCCCCCAGCAATTCCTGCTTTGATAGGAGAAGGTGTTTTCATGCTATGAAAATGACTGTAAAATTGTCTTCTGCTGCAGAAGTGCTCAGTGGAAGCTGCTGGAAATGTGGGGAGAGAGGAGACTTGCAAATGATCCCCCAGAGTGTGAAGGCTTGCTTATCGTGCCCATCTTTACTAGCTACAAAAAAAAAAAAAGCTACCTTTCTCCCATTCTTGGATCAGAAAAAAAAAAGTGTAATAAAAGCTTCAAATATAAAAAGGAGGGAGAAAATTCCAACCAATTTCAACACCCTTAGCTCATGGCCAATCTTGCTCATGATCTCCCCTTTATAATTCCCTCGTGCCTAGTATGTTGAAAAGCATATGTGTTATTTCATCTAGAAATATTCAAGTCATAACTATAAGAGAGGAGGGTTTAAAAAACCCACATACTTTACGATTCCTTAAAATGAACAGTTCTTAGTACTGCCAAGCACTTGGTCCCTGTCAGTTTCCTTTGTCTCCTCAATGTTGTAAATAGTTTTCCAGCTCACTAAAAGCTTCATTTTAATGTGTCTTGTAAATCAAGTAATTAATCATTCACTCACTCATTCTTTCATTCATCCACAAATGGCATTTGAGAACCATCCATGTGTCAAGCACTGCTCTAGACCCTGGGAGGACAGCAAGGAGGCCTTCGAGCGAGGGAAGGGCAGTCCTGGCACCATCACTGTGAGTGTGCAGAGGACTGCAGAAGGGAGGCACAGGCGCCAGGGCAGAGCATGGCCAGAGAAGTGCACTGGGACCCAGAGATAGGCAGCCCTGGCAAGGCAGGACAGAGGCAAGCCATGGAAAAACCAGCCTCTCTGCAGCCAAAGAGAGGCTCCAAAGTGGATAGAGTCTGGGAGGGATTTCAGTGGGGGAGGGCTTCCAGTGGGGGGAGGGCTTCCAGTGGGGAGAGGGACATAACTGCTAGAAAGCTGTCCTTGAGGGACAGGGACAATCTTGGCATGGACAAGCCTACGGAATGGTATTGGGCTGGGAAGATGGGTCAGTGCTTACAGAGCTTGCCACACATCTGTAAGAATAAGTTTGGAGTTCCGGAACCCTGTAAATACAAGGTGGGCACAGTGGCTTTCCTGTAATTCTACCCTGGCACGGCAGAGACTAGGATCCTCAGAACAAGCTAGACAGGGAGAGTAGCCATATGGGTGAGCTCTGGGCTTGATTGAAAGGCTAGCTCAATGAATAAGGTGAGTGAGTGACACAGGATGAACCCTGACATCAACCTTGGGCCTCCACACCACCCACACATATGCAAAATACAAATACACAATTGAAAATGGAAAAAGAAAAGAAAGATTGGTGTAGTGTAGGGGTGTGGATATGAGTCAGGGATCTAGCAGCTGGGAGTGTGGCATAGAGGCTGAAAAAAAAAAAAAAAAGAAAGAAAGAAAGAAAGAAAAAACCAAAACAAAACAAGAACCTTGGTAGCACACAATGAAGCCTGAGCTCCGTTTGCTAAGTGGGTGTGGGGAGAATGTATGGTGGGAGGTGGGAGATGGGAAGCCTAAAATCTGATTCAGAAGAGAACATTCCATTTGGGTCCAGGCTGCAAAGAGGAAGCCAGGTCAGGGTGCAGCTAGGGCTGTGGGATAAACTGAAAGGATGACCTGGCATTCAGAGGAGGGGCAGCTCAGAGACGCAGAGAGGTAATCAAGGAGGTAAGAAAAGATGCCTCTGGATAGGGGGCCGATATGGCTGGTGGACCCAGGATTTGGATTTGGAGAAGCAGGGATCGCTGGGCTCAGATAGGTCTTACTATTTGATCTTCCCTGCCCTTGGCTCTCAGTTGACCCTGCCAGAATCCCACTGTGGATTCCTGGGTGAGGATGGGGACATAACGGCAGGTAAAATGGTTCTTGAAACAGATTTGTTGCTTTGGGTGATTCTTCTCTGTTTTCCTGCCTGAATCTTGACAGTCACAGAGACATCAGGCCAAAATTCCTGGAGCTGTCAGCCCCCACGTGGGCGTCCCCAGCCTTGATCACTTCCCAAGGTAGCTAGTCAGTGGCAACAGGCGTCACCGTGTAGCCAGAGTGCAGGTAATGACCCTACCCCAAAAGACTCTGACACCTCCCCAATCCTTTAACAGTTTTCAGGGTGTCCCTACACTCCATTCAAGAAGGTACCCCACTACTTACTAGAGAGAGAAAGACTGACACCTTAGATTCCCCTGAGGATTCTCAGCACAGCCCCTTTGAATGTCCAGTCACACATCTCAGGAAGCAGCAGCCATCACTATAGCAAAGAGGTGCACCGCCCCATGCTACAGGAGGGAAAATACCCGTGTTGCCCTCAAGACATGCGGTTCTCATATGGATCTGTGTTTCACAGTTCCAGGAAGTTCTCCTAAGACAGAATATCCTGTGACACTCTCAACCCAGTAACTGCTTCCTGCCTGGACAGAGCCACATCCCAGGTGCTTTATTTTTAATGTTTTTCTTAGTTTTCATTCATTTTCATTATTACTATTTGTGTGTTTGTGTGTGTGTGTGTGTGTTGTTTTGTGTGTCTGTGTACCATGTGTATACATGGTACCCATCAAGGCCACAACAGTGGAGTTACAGATGATGTGAATGTTGGGAATTAAACCCAGATCCTCAGGAAGAGCAGCAACTGGTGTTTTAACCACTCCAGCCCTTGCTTTTTTTTTTTTTCCTGAAAGTTTAGGATAAAATCAGCATTGTGCTTATAACAATAATTTTACTGCATTTGAGAATGTAAAAGCAGTCATTCTCCCATCATGCCTCATTATATTCCCAGCACCTGCACAGAATGAGTTCTCTGCACAGCTTGTGGCTCGCTAGGATCACAAACCCCTCCGTCTGCCTCTGGATTGGGAGAACCTAGCTCCCAGCATCTGCTAGCCTTGTCCTGGGCTCCAATGCAACACCTCCTCCTTCTCTGCCTCCATGATTCTGTCTGAAAAGTGGGACCCCATGATGCCAGTACCTGGGGGAAGGGTGGAGTCAAGCTAGAGAAATAGGGCTCAAATGAGTTCATAGATGGTTTAATATCCTGCCCTATCTCTGCCTCTCAGATGAACCTTGTCCAGGTCTGACTTTCTGGGTGTTAGCAAGTGAGAAAGGGAAAATGAATGGGTGATAAAATGATACTTGAGTAAGAGTAAGAAGAATAGTGACAGAGGGGACCTTTGCTTAGTTGAGAGCTGGAGACCCAGGGAGTCTCCGGTCCCCTGGGCCTGTCTCTGAGAGCAGCCAGCTTTCAGAGAGGACATTATTTTAGGAGCTTTTGGGGGGGGAGGGAACTTATTTTGAGTTGAATTTCTTTGTCATACTGTGCCATCACCTGTCAATAAGAATGCGAAGAACACTCAGTATGAGAAAACAATGGGTTGTTTCCAAAGAAAATTGCCAACAAGCAGACAAGAAGATCATTAGGGAGATGGAAGATCTGGCACATCCCTCCACTAATGTCACTCAACAGGGTTTTCTGAGCTAGTAAGCATCAAAACTGAAGAACGCACATTTGTCTAAGTATCTATGCATGTTCCTTATGACAGGCAGTGTGCTGAGAAACTCAGGGGTCACTACACTTCAAGAGACTGACTGCAGGGCCTGTGAGACCACTCAGCAAGCTTGGCAACCTGGGTTTGATCCACAGAACCCATACAGAGGCAGAAAGAGAGAACCAACTCCACATATCCTCTGATCTCCGCATGTGTAACCATATACACATACATTTGTACTAATAATTAAGGAAAAAATAAGACTGACAGGGGAGTCCAACTTTTGACAGTGAGATAGTGTCATCTACAAATGTGTTGGGCCGTATTCATAACTACTGTGGAATACAGACATCCCACGTGTCTTGGGTTAGACACATCCACACAGAGTACATTCTTCGGTCATAATGAAATTAATTATAAAATCAATAGCAATAGGATATCTTTTGAAGCCCCAGATATTTGAGAATTAAGTAGTAGGCTTCTTTCCTGTGGGCAAGGAAGAGCACAAATGAGAAATTAGAAAACATTGGTGGGTGGGGTTATAACTGGGGAGGAGAACATGCCTAGCATGTGTGTGGCTCTGGGTTTGATCTCCTCCTCCTCCCCACAGAGACAGAGAGAAGTGATTCAGTGAATGCTGCACAAGTGTGAGGACTGGAGTTCAGATCCCCAGCACCCTCAGAAAAGTCAGGCAGCCTCGGAGACCACCTGTAATCTCAGCACTCAGGAAGCAGAGACAGGGAATCCCCAGGGGAAGTAGCAGTGTAGCTCAATGGGAACCAGCCAGCTCAGGGTCAGGAATAGAGCCTGAATCCTTAGAGTGGAGAGCAACTGAGGAAGTCACTGATCTCTGACCTCTGACCTTGTGTGTGTGTGTGTGTGTGTGTGTGTGTGTGTGTGTGTGTGTGTGTGTGTGTTTGAGTGCACACACGCTGACTCTCATAAGCACAGATATAAAATCCCTCAACAAAACATTAGCCAGAAGAACAGTAATATAAAGGATAGAGCATTGTGACAAATGAATTTTATCCTAGGAAAGCAAAGTTCTCTTTAAAATGATTAAATCAAGCATTGCACTATGTAAGTGGAATAGATGAGAAACGCTGCCATGGTTCTACTTACTGCTGCATAAAATCATTTGACAAAATTTAATACCTACTCATGATAAGAACTTTTGGCAAAGCAGGAATGGAGATAAAGGACCACCCGAAAATTACCCAGCTAACACCACACTTACTCCACAAGCCCTGCACATTAAGGTCCCAGGAAAGGTGACGTGGTCTCCCATTACCATTACTAAGTGGCGATCTAGTCAAGTGCAATAAGACAAGAAAACAAAACTCGCATAGGTTGGGAAGGAAGATGTGAAATTGCCTTGTATCACAGGAAACCTTACTGGCTTGTGTGGGAAATACCAAGGAACCCATGTGAAAAACTACCATAATGAGTAGAAACTAGCAACTTTTCAGAGTGAAGGATTGATACACACAAATGTTTCTATAGAAACAACCAGCTGAAATGACGAAATTTAAAAGTAACTTCATTTACAATTGCATAAAATATGAAATATTCAGAAATAAGTTTAGTCAAAGACCTTGACATGAAAAATAAAACATTGGGAGAAATGAAGAACAGCAAATACAGAAAATATGTCTGTGGTAAAGGTCATAATGGCATTGGAAGCAGAGTTCTTCATAAATTTCTATATAGCAATTTATGGAATGAGCAGAGCCCAGCAACAGCTCCAACAGGCTGTTTTGTAGATACTGGAAGCTATTCTAAAATCGTGTGGGCATGCAGAGGATCTAGAATAGTCAAAACAACCTTGCAAACAGAGTTTTGGAGTCTTACTATTTGAGTGAAAGCCCATAAGTTTACAGGAACCAAGTTGATGGCACCAGCCTAAGATAATAATAGAAAATGGGGTAGAATACGGTGTCTGCAAGTGGATCTCATGTGTAGATAATCAATTGATTTGAAGTCAGGGTATTAGGTACCTCAAAGAGCTAGATCCCTACACATTGGTAAAAACAAACTTCTAGCTTTTACATCATTTCACCCACAAAGATGAATTTAAGACGGGTCAACTAAAGCTAAATATTAAAAGGGGCTGGAGAGCTGGGTGTGGTGGAGGCAGAGGCAGGTGAACCTCTCCAGTTCAAGGCCAGCCTGGTCTACAGAGTGAGTATTAGGACAGCAAGGCTACATGGGGAGACCCTGTTTCAAAAAAGAGGGAGTAGGAAAAGTAGAGGGATGGGTCTGAACATGGGAACCAGAGTTCAGATCCTGTGTGACAAGATGAACGTGGTCTCACAAGCACCTGTGAGTCCAGGACAGGTGGAGCAGAAAACAGCAAGACTGTCGGAGCTTGCTGGCAGCCAAGCTAGAAAAAAATGAACAAAAAGACAGGAACTCTAGGTTCATTGAGAGACCTTGCTTCAAAGGAACAACATGGCGATAGAGGAAACACTGTGCTCTCCTCTGGCCTCTGCACGCGCGCGCGCGCGCGCACACACACACACACACACACACACACACATTAAAATTGAAAATAAAGCTAAACAAAACTATAAACTTCTAGAAGAAATTTTAAATGTGTTTGTTATATTTTCTCAAAATTTTCTTAAAGGAAATACAAAATCCCCACATTGTAAAATACAAACTTCCCAAAACTAGTAAATTAAATTTGCTTTTTTTTCTCTAAGATAGGGTTTCTCTGTGTGGTCCTGGCTGTCCTGGAATTCGTTTCATAGGCCAGGCTGCCCCCACCAAGTTTAAAGGAGTGTGCTAGCACCACCAGGCATAAATTAGATTTCTGAATAATTAAAAATTCCTATATATCACAAAATATATTTAAGAATGAGAAGGCAGGGCACCCAATATTCACACTGATGCAAATCAATAACGAAAAGACAAATGAGCAAACTTCCTAAGCAATCAAAGACTTGAGCAGATGTCTCATAGAATAAAGCCAAACATCATAAGTGTGACCAGCATCATTAAAAATATGAACATCAAAGTTACAAGAGGTACCATCTCATGGGCACTACAATAACTAGAAAAGTAAAAGTCTCAGTCAGCAGATATTTGTGGAATGCAAAACAGCTGCATGTTTTTACATTGCTGATTAGATTGTGAAATAGAGTCATCGTTGTGGAAAACTCCTTGGCAATTTCTGATAACCTAAAAAATATCTATCCATTGTGCCTGCAACTCTGTTCTTATGCATTCCACAAGAAAAGAGACATTACATATCTACAAAGGTTTTTTTTAATTCACAGCAGATTTACCCATAATAACTGCCCCAAGTTTGCTTCCTATAGCTGTGATAAAAAACAAAACAAAACAAAAACAAAAACAAAACACTTACCAACAGCAGCACGTGCAAAGGGAAGGGCTTGTTTGGCATTTAGATTGCAGTGCATCATTAAGGAAGCCCAGGCAGAAAGCTGAAGGAGGTAGTAACTGAAGCAGAGGCCATGGAGGACCTCTGCTTACTGGCTTGCTCCACCTGCTTTCTGATATACATCAGGGTCACTTTTCCCAGGGGTGACACCATCCACAGTGGGCAGATACACCTGGCTCTTTCTTTTGGGCCACCACCCAGCTCCCAAATCATGACACAGAGACTTACCAGTTTTGAATGCTTGGCCTTAACTTAGCTTTTTCCTTGCTAGCTCTTATAACTTAACCTGTTTCTCTTCATCTACATTTTTGCCTTGGAGCTCTTTACCTCTTTTCTTTCTTTATATCTTCCTTTCCTGCTGCCTGCATCCCTCATTTTCTTCTCTCTTCTTCTCTTGTTCCCCTCTTGAGACTAGGTTCCTCCTCCTAGTCCCTGCTAGTCCCACCTATCCTTTCTCTTGCCTAGCTATTGGCTGGGCAACTCTTCATTAGACCAATCAGATGCCTTAGGCAGGCCAAGCGAAACAAATGTAATACATCTTTACATAATTAAACAAATTCAGCAAAACAAATATAACACACCTTTACACAGTTACAGTAATATCCTGCAGCATAAACAAATGTAACACATCTTTGCTTAGTTAAACTAATATTCCACAAGAAGCAGGACTCTCCTGTAAGTTGTTTATCAAGAAAATGCTGCCCCACAGACATATTCCCAAAGGCAAATTTGATGAAGGTAATTCTTCAACTGAGGTTCCCTTTTCCCAGGTCACTAAAGTTGACAAAACGAACAAAAATAACTATCTAGCAAAATAAGACACTATCAAAAGCAACCTGAAAGTCTATGAGCAGAATAACCTAATACGTTGAGTTATATCCATACAACAGACTATTACTTGATGGTAAAAAAGAATAGATATGGCCACCATGTGGATAAGATCTATAAGTGAGGATTGAAAATAATGAGGGAAAATGCATCTATATTGAATATGTACTTTTCTCTGGTCAGAATTTCTTAATACACTGTAACTACTTACATTTACATTTATAAGCCTTTACATTATCGGGTATTATATGTAGTCTAGCATTGGTTTGAAGTATATCAGAAGATGTGTGTGGATTAAATGCAAATGCCACAAAATTTTATATAAGGTACTCTAGCACCCACAGGCTTAGATATCCATATCTCAGACACTGAGAACAGCTATACTGATGTATTCAGCAATACAAATGGAAGAGAAAAAAAATTGACTAAGAGAAGCTAGACACACAAAAAGTACATCTGGGGGCTGGGGTAATGGCTCAGTTGGTAAAATGTTTGCCTTGTAAGCACAGGGGCCTAGGTTTAATCCCTAGAACTCACCAGAATTGTACTTATATTAGTCCAGTGCTGGGGAGGCAAAGACAGGAAATCCCAGGGCTCTTAGGCCAGCCAGCAGACACTACCTGTCACTTTCCAATGAGAGACCTTGTCTCAAAAGAAATAATGAGTGGCACTTAAGGAACAACTCCCAAGGATGTCTTCTGACTTCTGCACGTACACATGCACAGATGCACTTGCACACACATGAACATGGACACACACGTGAATAAATACACACACATGAATAAATGTAACATGTCTTTGTTTAGTTGAAATAATATTCTACAACAAAGGTGGGGAAAACTGGGGCAGGAGAGATGGCTCAGTGGTTAAGAGCACTTGTTGCTCTTGCCGAACACTTGGGCTTGGTTCCTAGCACCCGCATGGTGGTTCACACCCATCTATAACTCCAGTTCCAGAGGATATGGTGTTATCCTTTGACCTCCATGGGCATCAGGCATGTATGTAGTGCACATATATGCAGGCCAAATACTCACACATAAAATGAAATAAAAATAAACTTTGAAAGATTAAGATGGGACAAAAAACAACCTATGATAGAAACTGGAGCAGTGGGTAGCTATTGACTGGCAGGTAGAAATGATCTGGGAAGGGGTCTGGGGAATACTTGAAGAACCGAAAATGTTCTATATCTTGACTGTGTGGTAATTAAACAAGTGAGTGCATTTATTAAGAGTCATTAAAATATACCCTTAAGATCTGTGAATGTAAATTCTACCTAGTTAAAAAAAAAAGAGTCATAATCACACTTAAAATACCTAAAACTTGAATAATATTACAGGTGAGTGGAAAATTGTTTCTAATTATACCCTGCTAAAATTACACTATAAATGTGATTCATAGTAGAGGAGACAACTTTTATATTTAGCATGTAACTTAAAAGCCTAAAACAAAGACAGGACTGTTCTGCAGGATGGTGGCTATATTCTGCATAGTAATGAAATGTGTGCACATGCTGTTCTAAACAACCCTGTCCCCCATTTCATGGATAAGGAGACTAAATCAAACAGAAGCAACTTACTGGGGGGGGGGGCAGAGGGAGTGCAAGCTAGCAAGTGGTAGCACCAGCCCAAGAGCCGCAACGTCTACCAAACCCAGGCCCAGAAAGATGTCTCCAAGGGCGAAGGCACTTCTGCTGCAAGCCTGGAGATGTGATCTGGGGTCTCAGATCCTTGGGAGGAAAGAACTGGCTCCACAAGGTACCTACTGACCTCCACATATACTCATGGGGTGCATGCATCCCCACACACACCATGCCTTCGTACACAGTGATCACAAATAAAAACTTAACTAGCAACACAATGGCCCTATGCTCGTGGAGACTTGGTTTTATGCTCAAAGTTGCTTCAAACCAACCTCTTCCCGACTGTCCTAAGGTTCCAAGACATCAAACTGGTCCAGCATGATTATTTACAGGTGACAGGTGACAACTCTGAGACCCCATGGCTAGGACCACCAGTTCCAGGATTCTAAGCCTTGAGTAGCAGCCCAAGCCCGCCCCTGCCAAAGTCTAGCCTCTCCCTTACACTCACAGCACTTGTGCCTTGCTTCTTGGTGTTTGTGGAGGCAGCTGGCCTTCCAAGGAAGCAGGCTGACATGAAGTGGAGAGAATGAGAATACAGTGGTGCCTGCTCAGAGAACACCTATGGGGTGACAGAGGAGGCACATGGCATCAGGGGACCCATCAGAGTGGCCCTGGAGGAACTCTGCTGGGCCTGTCTTAGGAAATGCACAGTGATTTGCTGGCTTTAAGTAAGGCAAGGAAAAAATTAGGACTCGATTGGGTGGCGAAGAGTGTTATGCTCTGTCTCTCAGCTCACATGGAGCAACAGCAGCTGGGGGGCTAGCTCCCGGCAAAACCAGGCTGTGGCTGAAATTCGTCTTGGGTCTACTTGCACCGTAGATGGTTACCAACACATCCCGGACTCTCAGCACCAAAGCACCTTTCCAGGTGTTTTTGTTTTTCTTAATACAAGGTACTATGTATTTCAGGCTGGCCTCGAACTCTCTCTGTAACTGTATGTAGCCCAGGCTGGCCTCGAACTCTCTCTGTAACTGTGCCAGTTAGTTCTTGTCAATTGGACATGAACTAGAGTCACTTGGAAAGGGGACCCTCAGTTGAGGAATTGCTGGCACTGGATTGGCCTGTGGACATTTCTATGGGTATTTTCTTGATCAATGATCGATGTGGGAGGGTTCATCCCGCTGTGGATGCTGCCACTCCGGGGTGTATGAGAAAGCAATCGCCACAAGCCATGAAAAACAAACCAGTGAGGAGTGTTCCTCTGTGGCCCCTGCTTCAGTTTCTGCCTCAAGGTGCTGCCTTGGCTTCCCTCAGGGATGGACTGCAATCAGTAAACCAAATAAAACCCTTTTCCCAACAACAGAGAACACAACTAGGACAGTAGCTAAGGGTGACTTTGAATCCCTCATCCTCCTCTGGACCCCACTTAGGGGTCAATGGCTACTTTCTAAGGACAGACCTCTCATTTCTCCCATCACCATCAGGATCAAGTGTGCCACTCCCAGCATCATCAGGACCCCTTTCTGGGCTCAGACATTCTTTGAAAAGTTGCATACATTCTCTCCTGGAATTCCAAACTCACTGCAAAAGCCTTCTGGAGATCTGGAGTCTTTGTTATTCTCCTGGAGTGTGCGTTCATGCCTGGGTAACTACTGCCCTGACCTGCTAAGCAAAGATTCATTTCCTCCTCTTCTATGCTCTCACTTCATGCCAGCAGTCTAATTCCACCTTATATAAAAGCTTCTCTGCGCTGACACGTCTCTCTCTGTGGCTTGTAATAAGCGCTTCAAGGCGGCATCTAGATTCTAATTATCTCAGTTCAATGTCCCTCCGTGAGGGCTGAATGGTAGGGCTGACACAGACCAGGGAAGAGAAGACCCCTTGCTGCCTGTAGAAATGAAGGAACTTACGTGGCAAGCAGCCAGCCCTCTGTGCCTGCCTCATCTCAGAGGTCTCTAGCAGGGCCAACTGAAAAAGGGAACTTGGTCTGCCTGCACAGGTGGCATATTTTGTGCTTTGCAATCACATCCCATGAGGGGCTAGGACGTCAGTCACCCTGCACATAATACAAGCACACAGCTCACCTGAATATAGGAAGCTAGCTGCAGAGTGGGTGTTTTTAAATGGCAAATGACATAAAGGTTCATTCTATTAAGATCCTGAACCCCCCAAGTCGTGATGGGAATATCAGATGGTGTGGTATTCATGGCACTGTGTGCTAAGCTCTGCACTGACTGGCTGGGTATGGTGGGGGGGTTCATTTAAAATGGAACAGAGCTGAGCCATCAGAGGAAGGGTGCTGTTCAATTTTCCATCCAACCTCCTTCTCACCAGACCCCTCTTCACACAAGGAGGTGATTTTCTTTCAAGCTTTAGCCTCAATCGTCCCTGTGGCGAGAAAGGGGATTGGGTATTAGGATTTTTAATGGTTTTGTCCGAGGCCATCTGAAATGAAGCAGAAATGTCAATATCTGAGGCAGGTGGTGGATGAAGTGGATGGCAAGTGGAAATGAACTTGAGCACGATGAGGTTCACGGTCCCCAGTGATAAGCTGGAATTGTGGAGGGCCTCTGGCTCTCCCCAAAGCAGACAGGATTGCTCATTAACCCTCCCAAAATGTGCTCTTCCAAAGTGTGTCGGCGTGTTTTGTTTTCCTAACACACTTTCCACTGTTTCTGCATGATTTGTTTAAGCAAATATTTATTTACATGTGTATGAATATATTACATGCATACGGAAGGAGAGAGCATTCCGCTCCTCCATTGGAGACTACCCTCACAGTTTCATCTCCAGAGCCCAAGACATTGAGGTTTTTAGTGCATCTCCAGGTGGAGCTGAGCTACAGTGTGCACAGTCTACAGTGACTAATTTCACTGTATTTTACATCTACGGGGCTGTGGGAAGCAACAGAGGTGTGTTTCATGCAATTCAAACCCAAGACCACCTCACAGGACCTCACCTGCCCTCCCATGCCTGAGGTCCCCAGCTTTTCATTCCTGGAGACCCCTGAGCATAGCCATATCCCAGGCTCATTAAGGCTTTCTAGGATGAAAAGGCCTTTGATTATTCAGAGCTGTGGGTCCTTGGGGGAAGCCCAATGCACAACAGCGCTCACCTGATTCTCGGAGTTATATTGTGTGTGCTGCCTGAGGGAAAAATTAACAGAGGCACAAAGCCCAGGCTCATCGCTCACACTTCTCCTCCTCTGCTGGCTGCCTTCAAATGCAAGGCAGAGCTTTTCCTTTTCCATTTGTTTCTTTTATTTTGTCCCTGGCTAGTGCTAAAGACGCTTTCCCATCTCACCTATTCCCATCCATTTTCTGTGTATATGACTTCTCTACTTTATAGCATCATCATTATCTCAGATGCAGCCAGGCAACCATTTCTACATTTAACACACACACACACACACACACACACACACACACACACACACAATTTATTTGTTTCTGTTAAACCAACATCAAACCCCTCTTTTCCTGGTCAGGGGACAGTCAGCTCTACCTCCTATGTCATATAAACTATTCAGGCTCCAGAAATCTCTTATTAAACAGAATTGAATGGCTGAGCCAGCCAGGCAGGGTGGCTCAAACCTGGAGGAGAGCTGACGGTTCAAAGCCAGTGGTGACACTTTCTAAAACAACAGATGAGGCCACTGAGCCCAGAAAATCTCAGTCAGTTCCTAAAGGGAACAAGCCTGGTCAAGCCTCTATGCTCACTTGCCTCATCCCCGACTCTGGAAGGACTCAGAAGTGTTCATTCCATCCTTCCTTGGCCCAGTGTTAATCAAGCAAGGTCTTCAGGTCTTCTGGGAGAAGAGCATATTTCCCTAATACCAAATCACCTGGCCACATAGCCATGGCCACCAGTGACAACCCACACTAACTCCCAGACAGGACTGTGTTCAAGATGGGAAATGCCTTCCATGAGATAGACCGCTATTTAAGATGGTAAGGATTTAAACGTATTTCCCTTTGATTACGAAAGTAAAGTATGATCTGTAAAAAAAAAAAACCATATTTAATGAAGGATATACACAGAGAAAATGTCTAGTATACATAAGGCCCTTGTCTGAGCTCTAGTCCTAACACACACACACACACACACACACACACACACACACACACACACATACACAGCCAGAGGAGATGGCACAAGCCTGACCTGACATCCCAGTATTTGGGAGACTAAGTCATGTCTTGAGAGTTAAAGGTTAGCTTGAGCTATACATTGAGACTGTCTCCAAGAAACAGAGCAAAACAAACAAACAAAAAAGCTAACCAATTTTTAAAAATCATATATAATATAAATAATATACAGTAAGAATGTAAAGTGCATAAATGTTTGCAGTATCTACTCTTTGCTTTAGAGATGACCACTTAGCGATTGCAGTCCTTCCATGTATATACATGGAAGTATGTATATACAACAGGGGAGTAGTTTTTGCTAAAGAAAGAGGATTCTATAATAATGCTACCTTCTTTTAGTATGGAATTGACAGAGCATGGTAAGTTAATTATAAATAATAATTTTTAACTTCATCTACTTGGTTCTTCCTGATAGAAATTACAACCCTTTTCATGGATTCCATCCCATTCTCGGACAGCATGTACCCTCCTGTATCTGTATCATTTTTGTATCTCATGCATGCATGTTTTATAAGACACTGACTGAGGTCTGTACCAACCCCATGGCTTCTCCTCTTATGGCCCCCTAGGGGTGGGATCCTATAGAAATTGTTCATTCTCTCATCTAGAATCCCCATGGCCTTGTACATCAAGAATTCTAGTGAAAGTTTTTCAAAGTGGTTTGGACTAGTAGGTGCCTTCACCTAGCCCCATTATCCTCCCCCCTATTCTCTCCTAAGTGGATTCTCCTAGCAGCTTGGCTCAGACTAGATTAGGGCTGAAAGGTGATTTCGCCCTTTGCACTCCACAGTTCTCATGTGAGGTGTGTAGATGTCAGGGTGTGGAGGGTGGCCGACACATGCATGTTCATCCAAACTCTCTATTGCCTATGCCAGAAGGAAGGGAGGGGCCAGGTGCAGGGCACAGGGAAGAAGCCAGCTGAGCCTGTCTTCCCTGCAAGATGGGGACACAGAAATGGAAAGAGAGGCAACAGGGAAAAGAAAGACCATTGGCCATGGGTCAGGAGATCTACCACCTTGCCAGGTGGTGATGGCAACCTCAGGAGTCAGAGGCAAGCAGGTCTCTCTGAGTTCAAGGCCAGCCTGGTCTACCTACAGAGAGTTCCAGGACAGCACAGCGAAACTCTGTCTTGAAATCAAACAAAAAAGAGCTGCCTGGTTGCCTTAACTTGTTGGCTGAAGGTTCTTTTGTTCAGTTTGGACAGAGATCATGAGCAAAGTGATGGCCTCCCCTAGTGTCTGCAACTCTATGCCCTCTGTACCAGCTCCTAGCGTCAGCCTCCCCACCCTACCCTTGGCCCAGCTACCAGTCCTTGGAATCCTTCAGTAGTCAGAGCTTGCAACTCCTAGAAGCTCTTTCCATTGCCCTCCGCTGTGCTGTGGTTCTCCAACTGCTTAGCCAACCCTCAGAGTTAACAGCTCTAGCTAGTGGCCACTTTCAGTACAAATGAACCCCAGGGTGCACTCTGCAACTCTGGCTAGCCTGACCTTCCTAGGTTTTAGTCTCCCATCTAGAAAATTGAGCTAATGACATCTGGCTTCTGGAAGGTCAGATAACAGGTTATGTGTGGGGACTCCCTTCATTCTGGAGAGAGATGCATAGCCATGGAGTAAAATACTGTCCCGTCACTCTCAAGTAAGGTGTGTCCCCAGCTCGCTGTCTAAACAAGTGTGACTTTAAGTTCTCCTCTGTCCACAGGGCAGTCCTTTTACTCCCGGGTCCTGGAGAACTGTGAGGATGTGGCTGACTTCGATGAGGTAGGATATCTGAGTCCCTGTCCCCATGCCTTTCCAGCAGAGCACTCCTCTCTCTGCCCCTGAGGTGCATGCTGGCCCTAAACCCTGAGTAGTTTGTTTGCAGCCTGCTTCATCTCTGAGTGACTTCCTGGGAGGAGGTGGTGGTGGGTGGTTGTGGGTGGAAGCCCATGCATTGAGTAACAGCTGAGCAACCGGATCCAACTCCAAAGCTCCTGCCAGATCGGGGCCCCTTCACTCCCTGTAGTGAAAATGCCCGACAGAGTTCTAAACCCAGTTCAAGCCTTGCCAGGGGGTCAGAGAGGTTGCTATCAGGGTCTTTCCTCAGTGTCTCATGGTATCATTGGAGTAACCAGGCCACCAGGACTTCTACAATGCCCATCTCACACAGGTTCACCCCTTCTAAGAGTTCCTGCCTGGGAATATAGAAAGATACACACAGTGATTCCCCCACAAGTTTATGTTTCTCTTAAACTGTAGACTCAGGATCATTGAATGTATAACTTATTTGCTTCAGTGTGTGGTGCATCACGAATCACTGGCCCCTGTAAGGCCCTACTTATGTCTTTTGGTATGAATGTACATGTGTGCTTTCTCCCTGGACCCCATTCTTTTCCTCACACACCACCATTCTAATGTAGGCAACAAATGCCTTTTGGTGTCCCATACCTTCTTGCAAAGATTTTGAGTGCTGTAAGCATATGTTTGTTTACTTAAGTGACAATATGTTAAATATTTTCTATTTTTCCGCTATATACTGTTTCTAAGTTCCATCTGTGTTACATAGCACTGCTTGGGTCACAGCCAACACAGGGTGACCAACCACCCCAGTCTGCCTGGGATGGAGAAGATGCTTCCAGTGCTAAAATGGGGAGGTCCTGGACAAGCCAGGAGGAGTTGGTCACCTGCCCTCTCTACCAGGCAGGTCCCCAGCTTGTGGTATTAGAAATATAGAAAACAGTCCCCACATGCCTCCTGCATCTTTGTGTGTCCCCAAGATGAGCATCAAATGCAGAAACCTGTGGTTCTCAGGGCTGCCATGGCCTATGCAGAAGAGTGACACTTCCTGCGCCCACATCCTAGCTTCAGGTGGGGTTTCCCATGATCCTGATTGTCACCAGTCCAACAGGAATCTCTTATCCACTCTGCAGACCCCTGATTACTAATGGATTTGAACATCTCCTGATCGTGTCTTTAGGCTTTTCATTCCCTCTTTTGCAAATTGTCATATTCCTTGCCATTTTACCAGTTAGGATGTCTGGTTTGTTTTTTATTTTTTTCTTACTGATCTTCTTAGTATATTCTGGGTCTTAATCTCTGTTGATTTTAGATGCTTAAAGTGCTTACTAGAGATGTAGCTCAGTTGGTAAAGTGCTGGGGCCAATGCCCAGCACTGTATAAATCAGACATGGCAGCACACGCCTATGATGCAGCGCCAAAGACGTAGAAGCAGGAACATCAGCAAGTTCAAGTTGTCCTCAACCACATATCAACTTCAAAGCCAACCTCAGCCAGATGAGTTCCTGTCTACAATGGAAGAGACAGTATGTGTGTGTGTGGGGGGGGTATCATTTCCCAGTCTATCAGCTTCCTATGAGCTAGGTTCAAGGTCAAGCTGTTAATTAATTTATTTCTCCCTGATGCTCCCATACATTTTAAAACTGTTACTAGTTGCTATATGTTCATAATGGCTTTCTCTGCTTGCCCCTTTTCTCATTTATTAGCATAAGGTTTCCCTTCTTGACCCCCATGATATTTTTATATTGATGTCTACCTTACTGGATACTAAGGTTTCTACCTACGTATTCATGGCACATGACTATAATCTAGTATTTGAGAGGCTGAGGCAGGAGGATTACAAGTTTGAAGTCAATATGGACTCCCCCACCTTCTCTCTCTCACACACATACTCACACACTGCAAATCTCTATTTTTCTAGACTATCTTTTTAATTTCTTATTTTCAATATGTGCATGTTTTTAAGTTTAGATGGATATTCTTAGGATAAGATTTTCAGTTACTTAGGACTGAAAGAAGTGAGCTCAAGTCACCACAGAAATACACAAGACCCCCTCACTGGCGTCAGCATTTCTTCCCTCTTGGGACCTTCAAGGAGAAACACCTGTTGGTTGGTTTTTTGTTTGTTTGTTTGTTTTTGGTTTTTTTGTTTGTTTTTTTTAACTCTTTGGACTCTACTTTTTTGGCTTTTGTGGGGGCTGCCACACAGATCACCCCCCTTAAAAAATCACACACAGAGTCTTGGCTTATTCCCATAGCCAGCTTTCTTATCTTATTTCCAGCTACCTTTTGCCTCTGAGCTTTTTCCTTTCCTTACTTCCATGTATCTTACCTTCACTCTGTGGCTGGCTGGGTGGCTGGCCCCTAGTATCCTCCTCTCTTCCTTTTCTTGCTCTTTCTTCTAGATTTATCTTTTTGTAGTTTATTTTTAAATTTTTTTTCATTTTGCATACCAATCCCAGTTCCCCTTCCCTCCTCTTCTCATGCACCCCACATCCCCTCTTCCCAACCCACACTTACTTCTCAGAAGGGGTAAGACCTTCCTTGGGGAGTCAACAACATCTGGTATACCAATACCAGAGGCAATACCAAGCCTCTCCCTGCTGTATCAAGGTATCCCACCATAGGGAGTGAGCTCCAAAAAGCCAGTTTATGTCCCTGGGATAGGTCCTGGTCCCACTGCCAAGGGCACATAACTGTCACCCACATTCAGAGGGCCTAGTTGGGTCCCATGCAGGTTCCCCAGCTGTCAGCCCAGAGTTCATGAGCTCCCACTAGCTCAGGTCAGCTGTCTCTATGGTTTTTCCCATCATGCTCTTGACCCGCCCCTTATTCATATGATCCCTCCTCCTTCTCTTCAGCTGAACTCCAGGAGCTCAGCCCAGTATTTGGTTATGGATCACTGCATCCGCTTCCATCAGTTACTGGATGAAGGTTCTAGGGTGACAATTAGGACAGTCACTAATCTGTGTAAAGGGGAAGGCTCCTTCAGGCACCCTGTCCACTATTGCCAGGAGTCTTAGCTGGGGTCAACCTTGTGGATTGCTGAGAATTTCTCTAGCGCCAGGTTTCTCCCTAACTCCATAAAGGCTCCCTCTATCAAGATATCTCTTTCATTGCGCTCTCTCTCTCTCTCTCTCTCTCTCTCTCTCTCTCTCTCTCTCTCTCTCTCTCTCTCTCTCTGTTCCTTCCCCAGCGTGACCTTCTCAATCCGTCATGTTCCCATCCCCCATCTCCTCCCTTCAACTCCATTCCCAATTTACCCAGGAAATCTCCCGACTGTACAGATTTCAACTTCTATTTATCCCCTCTGCCTGCCAGCCCCGCCTATCCTTGCTTCTGCCTCGCTATTGGCTGTTCAGCTCTTTATTAAACCATCAGGTATTTTAGACAGGCAAAGAATCACAGCTTCACAGAATTAGACAAATGCAGCATAAACAAAAGCAACTCATCTTTACATCGTCACACAAATGTTCCAGAGCATAAACAAATGTCACACCTTAAAATAATATTCTACAACAAACACCATTGGCAGCTACTCTGAGATTCAGCAAGAGATGTGAGCTGCTGGCCTATCAACACCTACTTGTCACAGTTTTATCATAGATGCAGATGGCAAGCTTTACGTCTCATTCCTGTCTGGCTCCTCTCCTCCTCTCCCCTCTAGCTCCACACTGGCAGCCTCCAGCCTCCAACAGCCATCAGCTTAAACAGCCTGAGATATATCCAAGTGTCTGTGTCCTTTTGTCTATCTGCTTGGATCCATCTCTCCCTACTAATACTGTAGTTTTTCCAGAGTTGACTTTGGAGGTGAGAAGCAACTGTATTAAGTCACCATCTTGACCAAACCAAAAGTTTAATGTACCTCCCCCACCCCCACCCCCATCCCCACTCCCCTCACCCCCCCCATCCCCACCCCCACCCCTCCACCTCCCGGCAGAACAGCACACCCTATGTCCTGGTGTTTGTTTCTCACATCTGGCTTTATTTGTGCTAAGAAGGAGCTTATGGCAGACGAGTTCCATATGAACATTCAGGCTGAGAGGCCCCAAACCAGTTAGCTTTCCTCCTTCTGAGCCAATGTCATATGGTATAGCTTGGAGTTCAGACCCAGAGCTAGCGATAGCAGAAGTAAACCCTCAAGTCCACTGCCTCCTCCTGGGTGTGTCACTCTGCCCAGGGACAGCTGGGCTCATCACCAATACTCTGTGGGGGGACAAAGACAGGAGGTGTCTGTTCTTGTTTTCTCTGTCTCCTTGCTGTGCAGCTTTCAACTTGAGTTCAGCCTCAGCTGCACATTTGTCAAATCATGCTGGAGATTGATATGCAGTCTCTCTGGGAGGCAATAAGCGAAATGGTGGGGGGTGTTGTGATAAAGAGGCCCCATGCACATAAAGCTATCACGAGGCTGCAGCCTAGCACAGCCAGCTGGCTCCCTTCCTTTCTTCAGTCAGGGGCTCTGGCTCCCTCCTTACAGACCTGCCTTCCCTGGCCTATGCAAGCAAGCATCTAAGCACCCCCTTCCAAGACTCCTAGGGGCCCTATCAGCCCAGGTCTCGGGCAGCGAGCAACCTGATGCCCCTTCCAAGGACAATGCCACCCCTTTCCATGCACTGCAGCCAGGACACCTGAGCCACAGATAGTACACAACATTCAAAGTTAATCACCGTGTCCTTCCTCTTTCCAGAGGAGGCCAACATGGATCGGGTAAAGGATGTCCTTGATGTCACTGGACATCTACATGGGGCATATTCTGAGTGTCAGAAGGGTACCTGAGCTAGTGGGAGGAACAAGAATATTCCACACAGGAACCTAACATTGGGCTGCCTCTGGGACAGTGTTCAGTGATCACAGGAAAGAGGTAGAAGGCCGGGGCTATGGCAGACACTGATGAGATTTGCCAGATGGACAGAAGCTTGCCCACATGCTACCTAGCCTTTGGAGGTAGGGGTGGTGACCAGAAAGTTCCTGGTTATCACATAATGGAGACCCACTGGTGTTTGTGGGTGTGGGGGCAGGGATGGCACAATAGTCTCTGAGCCATCTTCCTCCATCTAGTCCTCATAATAAACCATAGATGATGACACCCAGGCCCAGAGACTGTCCCTTACAAAATGATAGAATGAAAGTGGCCAAGCCAGAATTCTAAGTGGACACCACCAAGACTAGATTTGAGGATCTCTGAGTGCAGCAACAAAAAGTCTTGAAGCTTCAAGACTCTGCCTGGCCGCTGTGGAAATCAGTATGGCAATTTCTCAGAAAATTAGGGATCAACCTACCTCAAGACCCTGCAATACCACTATTGGGCATATACCCAAAGGAGGCACATTCACACCACAAGGACATTTGCTCAGCTATGTTGTTATTTGTAATAGCCAGATCTTGGAAACAACCTAGATGCCACTCAACTGAAGAATGGATAAAGAAAATGTGGTATATTTACACAATGGAGTACTACTCAGCGGTAAGAATCAATTACATCGTAAAATTCACAGGCAAATGGACAGAACTAGAAAAAAAAAACAGTTAAATAACCCAAATCCCGAAAGACAAATATAGTATGTACTCACTCATAAGTGGATACCAGACTAAAGCAAAAGATACCCAGCCTACAATCCACAACCCAAGAGAAGCTTGAACCCTCTTCTAGAAACAGATGGAAGCAGATGCAGAAATCTACAATTAACCAATGGGCCAAGCTCCTGGAGTACAATTGAAGTGAGGGAGAAGCAATAATATGAATAAAGGAGTCAAGACTATGATGGGTAAACCCACAGAATCAGTTGACCCAAACTAGTGAGAGGTCAATGACTCAGGTCTGACAACCGGGGAACCTCCCTAAGACTGAACTAGACTCCCTTAATATGGGTAACAATGGTGTGACTGGGATAATATATGAGGCCACTGGAAGTGGGTCCAAGATCTAACTCTAATGCACAAACTGACTTAGTGGAGCCCATTCTATATGAAGAGATACTTTGCCCAGCCTAGACACAGGGGTGTGGGGGTGGAGAGGTGCCTTGGTCCTGCCTCAACTAGATGATGGGACAGACTTAGTAGATGTCCTAGGGGAGGCTTTACCCTCACCAAGGAGCAGATGGGAGGAGAGGGGAAGAGGAGCAGGAGGAGAGGAGGGAAGAAGAACTGGGATTGGAATGTAAAAATATTAATACAAAAGGAAAATATATTTAAAAAGGACTCTGGCTGGCTTGTCTAAGTGAGCCAGCTTTCCCCTCCTTCCTCTGAAAAGTGTCCCATTAGCCTGGCTATTACTAGTGTGTAATCCACAAGGCAGGACACCCAAAGAGATCATGGAAATGCATTCCTGCCCCAGGTAGACAAGTCCTACATTGCTCTGGCTATCCCTGATGGAACCAACCAGAGGTCTCAGAACAAGTCTTGGAAAGAAAGTCTTGTGACTTCTCCAAGGGCCTCTTCTGTCCTTCGATTCTGCTGAGGGCCTTCAGGAACTGGCTTAGAGAGAGATACATAGCTTGGGGATCCTGGAAGTCAGGAGACATGGGCTCTAAATTCCCTCATGAGATGATGTTTCTGGGTCTTGGACTCTTCCATAAAACAAGGAGGGGGATTATCCTTGCACGGTACCCTGTAAGACTGTTACAAGACTAATACAATGAAAGCAAGGCAAGGAGGTAAATGCACCACTTCCACTACCAAGGTAAGAAGTCCAAGCAAGGGAGGGGCCTGCCTGGTTCAGACACAGGCAAACCAACTGCTTTGGACTGAGCAACCCTAGTGGGCAGGAGGTAGCTGGGAAGAAAAACAATGCCCCTCCAACAGCAATGGAAAAAGAACCCGGAGGTGTCCCCTTTCCTAGGGGCTGGAACCCGAGATCCCTCATCGAGCTGGTAACTCTGAAGAGGCTGAGGCAGGAGGCAATGGGAGGGGGGAGTAGCAGGGGAGGAAGGGGAAGCACACCAAGTCTGTCTCAACCCCAGCCTGGTTTGATTTAAAGCAGGCACTGTGTGGGCTCTCTCGCCCCCAAGTAACCACACTGCTTTAACAGTGCTAAGGGGAGAGCTTGGCCTGAGCGTCCTGCTCAGTGTAACTGGCTGAGAGGTCATTGTCCCAGGTCACAAGAAGCCATGTTAGGAGTTGAATGCTAGTGTGTCTGATTCCAGGGCCCAGGGTGGCTTGCAAGGGAGAGAAGTGATTCAGTCCCACCCTCAGGTGCCCAATACACACAAAGCTAGACATAGACCTTCTGAGCTCAGGTAACGGAACCTTCTTCAGCCTGGGAATGGCTGAGCAACAGACTGCCTGCCCTCTTCTGCTTACACCTGGAAGCCATGGGCTATGAGTTCCAAAGAGACAGGAACGTGACTCACTTCATTACTGGTCTAACACACAGCACTGAAAATATTAGGGGGAAAAAAAAAGGAATAGATGTCTGTTAGTCTGGCACCTGTAACTGCAGACAGGCCTGTGTCCAGATAGGAAATGCTCAACAGAGCTAGTAGTATGCACAGGCCCTCGGCTTGGCCTTTAGGATAAGCAATAGGCAAGTCACAAACACAATTACTTAATGGGGCCTTAGAGGTCAGATAGTTGAGCTGCAATATTTTACAGTGGTAGGAGAGGGTTTATAGAGGGAAGGGGCTCCCCAATACTTCTACAAGGATAGAACTAGAATTCAGGTCTTTCAGTTCCCAGCACTGTTTCTATTATACCTCAAACAGTTACAAGAAATCTCAACTATCAACCCTGCCTCCCAAAGCATCAGGATGGGCCTTGGAGATGCTAGTCTGCTGATAGCACATTCCACACCCAGTCAGCCAGCAAGCTGGGGATGATCCAGGTCATCCTTCAACACAGATCAGGGAGCTCTGAGGAGCCCCGCATCCCTGAGATTGATAAGATACAGAATACTGCACCCTGGCCACTATTATCCAGGTTAGCCTCAGCCTGGAGCTGGTGAACTGGGTCACACCTGGACAGTCAGGAGACTCCCAAGACTTCCAGACTGAGATAATCTTTCCTTCCCCCACAACTAGTACCCATCCCCCAACTCCTGTAAAGTCCCGTTGCACACTTCTGTTTCAGGTCAGTTTGTCTTCAGAGCCATCTAAGTACATCCCCAGGACTAGGAAATATCCACATCCCTCTATCCCTTCATCCCTTCATCCTTGCATTCCTGCATCCCTGCATCCCTGCATCCCTGCATCTCTGGATCCCACATGGAGCCAGCTGCTCATAGATCTGGTACAAAGATGTTCAGCCAACTTGTGCCCCTGAATGGGGTATGGTGGCTCATGACATCTGAGGTAGCAATGTTTGGTTCAGCTGCTACCCTCATAGGGCCAGGGTCATAGGTTTGGAGTTGATTGGAGCAGGATATTAGATGGTGAGTTAGATTTCATTGGCCCAGTCTCCCAGTAACCACTTTTCTAGTCACTTCCAGAAATAAAAGCCACCACCCTCAGCAGCAATGGCTACAGGAAGAGACTTATACTAGTACTGTCCAGGCTGGAGAAGTGCCCTATGTCCCCAGTAGCCTCTGCAACCCTGAAATGCCTGTCATCAAGAAGCCAAGTCTTGCCCAGCTCCTGCAACAGCACCATAGTAATACAAATAATAAATGGCTCCATTAACTGAATACTTCCTGTGTTCTGACTCTATGCCAAAAGCCTGGCCAGCCTCATAGTTACACTCAAAGAATACACTCGTGCTATCACCTGATAGTTGTACCCTTGTATAGCTGTGCTATATTCCCTTGTATTGTTTGGGAATTGCTTGCTGAGCATCTACTGTGTACCAGACCCTGTAAAGAGTGCAGGGAAGCCCTGGAGAACCAGACAGACACCAAAGCAGCAGCTCTGCTCCTGCTCTGAATGCAGGAACCAATGGTGAGGAGAGGAGCAAGAGGTGTGTGTGTGTGTGTGTGTGTGTGTGTGTGTGTGTGTGTGTGTGTGTGTGTGTGTGTGTAGACTAAGGTAGGGATCCCAGCCCTGCAGCTGCTGTGAAATTATCTTGAGTCAGATGTGATAGGGAGAACCACAGGCAGCACGGGATAATGTCATGGTTATCTACTGCCATGTAACAAACCACCCAGGGACTGACAAAATCTGCGCTTTACTGTGGCTTCTGATTCCGAGGCCTGCTATCTGCTGGGTGGCTGTGACAATGTCACTGCATCCACCTGGGTCCTTCCTGTCTCCTCCTCTTGGCCTCAAACCCTCCAGGGCCTCTCTCTTTCAGCAGCATGGCCTGGACTTCTTTATGTACTACTGATTTCTAAGACAATGAAGAATGGAAGCTTCCAGATCTAGGTGCCACACAGCATCATATTGCCACCTTCTATTGGGGAAAGGCAGTTATAAGTTCAGCCTAGACTCAAGAAGAGGCAGCACAGACCCCATCTTGTGATGAGGGGAGAGGAAGTCACACAGGAAAAGGAAAGGGGACTCGGAGTCACAGAGGCAGCAGGCACCCAGAGATAATAGCAGAGTCACAACTCCCCAGTGTTTATCTTATGCCTGAGCCAAGGTTAGGTGGTGCAACCTCCATTCTATGAATCAGAGAACTGGGAAGTGAGGTAACTCACCCAAGGTCTTGTAATTAATAAATATCAGCACCTGGGTTCAAACCCAGCAGTCCACCTCATTAGTAAGCTACATTACTGATGAAGCTGAGCAAATCCTGAATCTCAGTTTCCTTACCTTCGAGGTGGGGTAAGATTGTATACTATGTGACAAGTGGTAGCCAGTGCCTGACATGTGGTCCACACTCAATAAATAAATGATTTTGCAGCTGACAACCTAGAGGAATAACCAGAACCATAGGCCCCTCTGAAACTCAGCCTCCTCTGAGCTCCCTGGCTCAGCAGACAGGGAGTAAGTTTTGAGCTAAGCTTAGAGGCTAGAGTTTCAGTCCTTCCTCAGCCACAAATCAGCTGTGTACCCTTGGACACTTTTTTCTCACCCGCTTTCTGCAGATGAGCATCTTTGCCATGTTGCCAGAGCCTCGCTCGTTGCTAGAGAGCAGTGCCCTGATAATTATTAATAACTGAGATAGAAATCTCCCCTCCAAACCCTTGTCCCTTCAGTCAGACACTTCAGGAGGTAAGTAGCATTGTCTGGCCAGGTAGATATGGTAGTCAATGGCTCCTGGGAGCCCCCAAACCCCTAAACTCTCCACCTTACCTGGCTGTGTTCTCGGCAATGTGATGTGTGTACCACAGCATCTGGTTAAAAAAAGAAGAAGAAGAAAAAGGAAATGAGGGGCAAAATGAGACAATGAGAAATATAATCAGGGCAAGAACATGCAAAAACTAAGACGTGAGACATGTGAAAGCCAAGAAAAATGAAGCGTGAGGGAGACGGGCAGGACAGACAGGGGCCAGGGAGACATATTGGCTACAACATGTACAGAGCCCCTACAGGAGAAAAACAAGCTAGAACAGGAGAAAAACAAGCCGGAACGAATAATGGCTTTCATTTCTTCAGCACTATGTTCCCTTTCCATATAACAAACATCCTGTCACTTGTGTGATTTCATTTGGTTCTTGCAACAGCCCTGCGAGGTAGATATCCATCTTCGTCTGTCTTTTGTGTCTGTAACAAAATAGCTAAACAAGGTCATTTCTAAAGCGTAGAGGTTTATTTGGCTTGCTGTGCTGAAGGTTGGGAAGTCCAAGAACATGGCACCAACATCTGCTGGTCAGGTCTCCTTACTCCATCACAGTGTCCTCCATCGGAGGTCATATGGTGAGGCAGAGCAAGCACCACAGCCTGGATCCCACACAGAGACTCTAGCTCCATTACTGTCAAAGTTGGGGACCGGGACCTCAAGAAGTTTCCAGAAACCAGGATGATGGACAACCAGGCGTGACAGACAATGAGGAAGAGGGGCAGAGACAGAGAAATAGAGAGGCAAAGGCAAGGAAAGACAAAGAAAAGCAGACAGGTGGAGAGCCAGACACAAGGAAAGGAAAAACAGAGGGGCAGAGACCAGGCAGCCAGTCAGAGGCTCAAGACAGAGGCGCAGAGGCAGAGGCAGCCTTTATGTCCTGTCAGCTCTGTGAGCCACTGAACTACACCCCAGCAGGGGACAAGAAGGAGCCAGGAGTTTCTCTCTGTGGGTCTCATTAATCACTTCCTCCAAGTGACACTGTGTCCATCAAAAAAATTCCTCTCTGAGGGTGCTGCTTCCCAGGCCACCTCCTCTTCCTCCATGCTGAACCATGCCAGAAGCCCACAAATGGAGTCAGGGCCCAATGGGCCCGCCATACTCTCCCCTCCGCCTATGGCTAATGAGTCGGGCCTTGTGGAACGTCTTTATTTCCCTGTAGTCTCGTTGAAGCAACTTCATTAAGAAAACCCTCTGTGGAGCTCAGCTGCTGCAGATGTCAGAGAACAGGCACCAAAGCTGTGGTGAATCATGGCCTGTGGGCTGCCAAGAGCCCCACCAACCGCTGGACCTCTCTCCCTCTCATGCTCACATCAGGGTTTCTGTCAGAATTACAGTTACTGTAATGAAACATCATGACCAAAGCAACTGGGGGAGGAAAGAGTTAATCTGGTTTATGCTTCCATATCACTGTTCATCATTAAAGGGAGCTGGGACAGGAACTCACACAGCACAGGAACCTGGAGGCAGGAGCTGATGCAGAGGCCATGGAGGGGTAGTTTACTGGCTTGCTCAACCTGCTTTCTTATAAACTCAGGACCATCTGCCCAGGATAGTCCCCATCCACAATGGGCTGGGCCCTCCCCCATCAATCACTGATTTAAAAAGTGACTTATGGCTTGCCTACAGCCCCATCTTATGGAGGCATTTTCTTAATTAAGCCAGCACAGTTTCCCTGGAACCTGGCTAGTTCTAAGAAAAGATGGCACAAGGAGGGTGGTGCTGAGCAGCCAGGATAGCCCTGTAAGCCCTAAGCCTTAAAGTCCCCAGTCTGGAAGAAGGAAGTCCAGCTGTGGAATGGCAGCTTGCAGGGCCAACTCTCAGAAGCCTCCAGCCAGCGGTGTCTACTCAGCCATCAGCAGAACTCTGCCTCACCCCACTTCTCAGAGCTGTGGCTCAATCTCCAGCACCAAATAAAACAGATGGGATGGTACAAGCCTATAACCCAGCCCTTAGGAGGTGGAGACAGGAGGATGCTCAAAGGTTCTAGGCCAGCGTAGGGTACAAAGCAAACGTCAAGCCCAGAAGCATATAGACTCCAGACAGCACGTGGTTCAGTTTGCCTTCCTCCTCTGTCCTCATGCTTGAAGCACCAGGCCTGGGATGGACATGGGTCTCATTCAGGTGCTCGTATCCCCCTCTACTAGGGCATCTACTAGGATGTGACTTGTCCTGGAGGCTTTTCTGAGAAGTTCTGACCTGTTCTGGGTACATGTGGTGTCTACAAACATTGGATCCTTGCAGACATTGTTCAGTGGGATCTATGAGGGACCTGGGTGGCCTGTGTCACCTGGCTCTAACTCATCCTGTCTCCTGTGACTGGAGGGTCATCCTGACAGCTTCCCCTGGCAGGCAGCCTTTGGAGGGTGTCCTCTTGTTGGCTTTGCCCAGGTTGGCCCTCAAAGGATAAATTCCATATTTACCAACAGAGACATGCCAGTTCTCTTCCTGCTCAGAAGGCATGATTTCTGGGGATCAGGGATCAGAACAGGCCATCTACTCAAAATCAAGCAGGTGTCCCTAAGAACGTTCTGGAAGGTAATGGCTACAAGCTATTTCTCTAGAGAGCACCACAAATGTTACACACAGGATGGAATTCTGTCTACATCCTTCTTTCCTCCCCAGTTGTCTTGTTGTCCTCAAAAGGAAGACAGCTAGGTAAGGACAGGAATGACAGAGCCTAGGGAAGTTGTTGTCCCCAGACAACAACTCTTTATGGCCTAATTCATCCTTATTACTGATCTAGAGATGTTTCCAGGGGTGTGAATGGAGAAATGGAGAAACAGTAAGTTGGGCACAGACTATATATAGATTTAACTCTCATAACATGAAAGACTTGCAAAATGTGTCCCTATTGTTCAGACTGGATGGCCAGGGCAGAGCCTGGACTGGTTCAAACAACTTAGAAGAGAGCTAGAAAGGCCAGACTCCAATCAGCTCATCCTGAACCCAGCTCCCATCCCACCAGCTGTTGGCCCTGGAGTCTACCCACACCCTGGTGGTGGCACCATCCTCAGCTCCCATAGGAGCCGGGAGGCAGTGAAAGCTTCGCACAGTTGGGAATCAGAAGTCCTTCTTAGGCCTAGGGCCCTGACCCTCACCCACCCCACCCTGTGACCTTGACAGCCTGCCAAACCACTAGGCACCATCTTTGAAAGAGGAGTGGGTGGGGAAAACCCTCCATAGAAGGCAGCTATGGTAACTGAGTGGGAGTGTGAATGCTTTGTCCCTGGGGAGCCTATGTGTGTGGGGGGGAATCACCTGGCAGCTAGGAGGCCCCAACCTCATCACTCATCACCTCCCTGCTATTTGCACCCAAGGTCACAGCTGTCCCTCTCTCCCCAGATGTTCCGGTGGCCGGTGGCCAGCAACATTGACAAAAATGAAATGTTGGAGATTCAGATTTTCAACTACAGCAAAGTCTTCAGCAACAAGTAAGTTGGGGCCAGCCTGATTCTTACACTCCTGTAGGCTTACCATGGAACCCTGTACCTTGAAACCATCTTTAAAGGCCTAAGAGCTACTGTCTTGCTCTTTTGTGGGTCCCTCAAAGTACCCTGGCTCTTCCAACCATTGTCAACCAAGAGCAGCTCACCCTCCTGTCCACCCTCAACCTCCTGCCCCTTTAAAGCCCCATGCCCCTCTCTTTGAGCCCTTCCTTCCTCCGCTAGAGGATGTAGCCCACCAGAGAAACTAAAAGCAAATGGCTTGAGGATGAAGTTGTCTAACAGAGACTGTTCCGTGCTGTGGTTTAGGAAGCAAACATGATGTCAGACCCTTGGGCCAGAGATTTAAGGTGTGGCCCTGAGCAGGCTAAGTAAGCCCTCTGAGGTCACTGTACTCATGTGTGGAAAAGATAAGAATTTGTGCAAACTGTAAGTCATGAGGTGTCTGCCCTCATGGAGCTTCCACTCTGTAAATGAAATGGACCTACCATGTGAGTGTTACCCTACAATCTGATCAACTGGAGTAGCCCCCATCCTTCCTGTGGATGACACACAGGTTTTGGAAGGTGCTAGAATGGTGACTAAATATAAGTAAAATGAGACACTCTGTGTTGGAGTAAAAAAAGTCATTGTTCTTCTGTAACCTATAGGTGATCATGGCTGAACTGCAAAGTATCCAAAAAGGCATGGCAGTGCTAGTTCAATGAAGGCTCTAAGAGACTCAGCAGTAGAAAGGGAATGTAAACGAGGAAAGATAACCAAATCTTTGGTCACATTACAAGCTATATAATCTCCAAAGGGTAGGCAAAGGGGTCCACTCTTCTGGTACCCATTGTAAAGACCATTAATAGCTAACACCCATGGTTGTCTGGGGTGGGAACTCTAATTTTTTCCTTATGGTAAGTAGATGCAAACCTCAAGAGGAAGTCCTGGTGTCATTTATCTACTCATCAACCCGTCTATCTAGCCAGACAACCATTTTTGCATTCATTCATTTATTCCATCCCATTCGTGCAGCCTACCTTTTCATGAATTGTATTATCCATTCATCTCATTCATCCATTCACTCATCCATCTGTTTCATCCATTCACCTTTCCATCTACTCATCCACTGTGTTAGTCATGATAGTTGCTAAAATGGGAGATCAAGGCATAGTCCCTATCCCCAGGAAGTTGTTTGTCATGTGAAGAGGAGAAACACAAGAGGACCAGGAGAGCAGACAGCTGGAAGAGACAGAATCTCCAACATCTGTGCTATCTCAGGAAGTAGTGAGTGCCTACCACTGGGAGAGGTGAGCTGAATAGACCCCTGTAGAGGGGGTTCTGACCTGATGGATGGACCACAGGAAGTATGTTTAGGGTACAGAGGCCTCCTCTTTGTCTCCTCAGGATGACATCACTCAATCAGTTTCCTCTAGAACCACAATAAAAACTTTTGGAAAAGCATCTCTCTAGAGACCCCAAGATAAAGCATGGCCTTATTATCTGGTGTGAGATAGCCCTGTGATTAATCAGGTGGGGAGAAGCAGGAACAAGAGAAGGGTCCATGCAGTGAAAGTGGGGAGAATTAGGATCAGAAACCAGGGAGGGTCTGTCCACAGATGTCAGAGCCCCAGGAGACTTGGAGCTCAGCAGCAAAACCCTTAGTGTTCAGGAAGGAAAACTGAGGCTCAGAGGCATAAGGAAGTCATATGAGAAGATTCTGGAAGAGCTACCATCTTTCACCTCCTCTTTTAAACCTCTGTAACTCCCAGCAGCCAGAGCATATGAATGTGACACCATAGTGCAGAGAGCCCCCATCAGGACCCCCTGCTACAGACAAATCAAAGGACTTAGAAATTTAGGGGCAATGGATAACCACACTAGGTGTTCTTAAATGCCAAGCAGAGGAAAGACAGAGGAAGTGTGACCCTCCTTTCCTAACTGTGCCCTTCTCCTTCC
The DNA here is from genome assembly GCA_030556225.1 of Cricetiscus sungorus. NCBI lineage: Eukaryota > Metazoa > Chordata > Mammalia > Rodentia > Cricetidae > Cricetiscus > Cricetiscus sungorus. Next base: position 72,577,103 of record JANBXA010000651.1, read on the forward strand.
TTCCCTAACCTCCCTCTCCCCACTGAAGAGAAGGCAGGAAAGTCACATGGTGCCAAGGTCTGGTAAAGGAGGACTTAGAGATTGTTCATGCCACTGTTGACCAAGACCTAGGATAGAAAAAGAGACACAGGCCCATCCTGATCCAGGCAACTTGGGAGTGAGGTGTCTGGAGTTGAGTGGGCTTAGGGCTTTCAACCTTAGAGTTAGGGCGAAACAAGAGGCCTACCTGGTTCTACCCAGCAGTGTTAGGGGATGCCAGGAAATAGAGACATGGCAGAAAGGAGGAAACCTCCTATTCAGAGACCATAAAGTTCCCAAGTGTGCTTGGCCATTAGGATGAGGCTTTATGCATCCCACATAGCCTCACCAGGAGTTTAAGGGGCAATGGCTCCTTATACCATGGATGCCAGGGGCCCTGAATAATTCAGAAGCCAGGAGCACAGTGGGAACTGGACTGAGCCCAGGGCATTTGACACCAGCTCCCAGAGGAAGATGATAAATTATTGACAGGATTCTGGTGCCCAGTTGCTGCTCTGCTGTGGTCAGTCTGTGGGCCCATCTGCACCTGAGCCCTCTTCCCTCTGTTCACCTACCTGAGGATCCTGGCTTCTCCCAGGCACCTCTGTGTACCCCCTCTTTATAATGGGTGAGCTCTCTAGGCCACATAAGGGATGTGGAGTCAGCCTGGGAAACTGAGGCCAAGATAGTAGGTTCAGAACATTCTTTATTGAGATATCAATTGTCCATTTAAAAGTTATTATTTCTATGTTTTATTTATTTATGTTTATTATTTGAGGAAAGAGGAGCTGTTACACACACACATACACACACACACACACACACACACACACACACACACACACACCACTACCACCACTACCACCACCTCCACCACCACCACCACCACCACCACCAACACCGTTACTACCACCATCTCCACTGCCACCACTTCCTGGCTATGTGGCAAGCTCTTCCCTTTGAGAGTGCAAGCTCCTAGTGTTGTTCTGGCACTACCCTCAGTCCAGTCACCAACAGCCCCTGGTTCTAGGTGGAGCTTTAAGGGTGGGGACAACCTGGATCTGTTCCCAGAGCCCAGCTTACAGAGAGGACCCTCCCTGGCTGAACCCTCCAAAGGTAGGCCACTCACAATAGCAGGGAGAAGAGTCAGTGACACAGAGGGCTGCAGCTAACGGAGCTGTATCTCGACACAAGCATCTGGGGAAGTGTGTGGCATCAATGCCTTTGAGAGAAGACAAAACCCACAAGACTTACAGAGGCTGCAGAACTAGACAGAGTCACATAGCTGCCAGGTGCCGGGACCCCTGAGGGATTGCTAGGTGAAGTCTCTCTGACTCCAGAGCCGAGTTCTTCCATGGTCTATCCCTCCTCCCTTAGGGAATGACAGTTTGCATATCCATACAGCTTTGCCAGGAGGTGGTTTGTTGTGTGTTGCAAGCAGTGAGTAGACAAGCAATGGCAACAGATTGCAGTGTTAGTACAGATGTCACTGTCACCCTTGTGTCTGGAAGAAGCTTGAAACCTGGTAGAGAGGTCATTTCAGGGATTCACACAGGTCAAGCTCTCCTCCCAAGACTAGGATCTCAGACTGTAATGCGAAAGAAATCTAGAAGACACCAGAGGCTGTCTTCTGCAGAGGAATGGCTCCCTCCTGCCCCCTGGGGGGTGTTTGATCACATTGCAGCACCTTTGTAGCTCCTGGAGCATCTAAAAGTGAGAACAAATGTTCCCAAGTTCCAGTACTCCGCAGTTGCCTGGCGGGAGCTTAGTGGGGTGACAGTGGCTTGAAGAGCATGACAGCAAGGCGCAGAGTAGGACAGAGATGCTGTGTGCTCCAAGCAGTTGCAACAACATCACTTGGATGCTTGGATGCACATGCCTAGGGCTTTCCCATGCTCACCTCCAGCCAGCAGGTGCTCCAGGGCTCAAGAGATTCCTCTAGGCTCTACACCATTCGCATATTGAAATAGGGTGTTCTATGAGTATTTGCCCTGTGGAAATTGGTAAATGCTGCAAATTGGCAGTGACAGCGGGTCTGTGAAAAGTTAGGGGTTTCCCCCAAGATCCAATTTATACCACTGATTTAGAACCATGACAGTTGAGGCCTTCACAAAGCCAGTGCCTTATTTCTTGCCCATTGCTGACAGTCATGATGTCCCCAAGCTCAGTGCCCTGCCCCTCCTTTTTATTCCCCAGCAATGGCTTGGGATCTCCTGGGTCCCAGCCTAGCACTCAGGCCCTCCATGTGCATTTGCAAGCTGAGGAGAAGCCAAGACAGCACTAGGATCTTCTACAGAGCTTCTCTGGGAAGAATCTAAAAGCCCAGTTAAGCTTTGAGAGCCCAGTTTGCTCTCAAAGATATGAAATCCAGTGAGGCTCTACACTTAGGAGGCAAGCTCTTCATAGTCATCCCTTATGGCTGAATCTACCATATGCTCGACACAGCTGGGAAGGGGGTACATACATATTCCTGTGTATATGTGCACATGGGTAGTTCATGTCATCTGTGTGTGTGTGTGTGTGTGTGTGTGTGTGTGTGTGTGTGTGTGTGTGTGTCTGCCTGTCTGTCTGTCTGTCTGTCTGTAGGCCAGAGGTCAACATTTAGTGTGTTCCTGATTTCTTGAGGGTTTTCTCACTAAACTTGGGGCCCACTGATTCCTGAGTCTGGATGGCCAGTGATAAGCTCTGGGGACACACCTATCTCCACTCTCTTCATTCCTGGAATTAAAGACAAGCACCACCTGACTAGGTTTTAAAAGACACAGGTGCTAGGAATTTGAATTCAAGTCCTTGTGCTTTCAAGGCAAACTTTTCACTCACTAAACCATCACTCTAGCCCCAGAATTAAAAAAGTGTTCCCCCTCCATAGCCCTTAGTAAATTACAGGCAGCAAGCTTGTCTGTCATAATTCATTTGATATCTCACTCATATTCTTCATTAATTGGTATGTCCCGCCCCCTTTGTGGGCAGGACATAACCCTCCCACCAAGAGCTTACCAGTTGCAAATGTGGGATAATGGAGACCTGGTGTTGATGAGACTAAATACCATCTACCCCAGTCAGGAAGTGGAGGGAAAGGGTGTTTATGTAGCTATTAGTCTAGGGGGGTGCTATAGCTCAGAGGAAAAGCACTTGCCCAGCATGACCCAGGGTTTAGTCTCTCTCTCTCTCTCTCTCTCTCTCTCTCTCTCTCTCTCTCTCTCTCTCTCTCTCTCTCTCTCTCTCTCTCTCTCTCTCTCTCTCACACACACACACACACACACACACACACACACACATACCACCACCACCACCACCACCACCACCACCACCACCACCACCACCACCACCACCACCATCAATAGGAAGCCTCGATGCCCCACCACCAACCAGCACACTCCATTATAGCATCTAGAAGCTTCCATACTGCAGGACCAGCTACAGTCCTGATGCTAAATTCCCTGTCTCCATCTGTGGACATCATTTAGAGTTCTTTCTTCCAAGTTTTCCAGGGGGTAGAGCAGACCATATATATTCAACCATCCACACTTGTAAGGAGTCAAGTACCCTCACAGACATGCTGTCCAAGCCAGGCCAACCATGGTCCCCAGACCACTCCAGTACCAGTCTAGGGTCTTCACAATTGCCTGCCCCCTTGTCAGCCAGACACTGACATCAGCCTTGCTCCTCATCTGGCAATGTCCCCTCTGTCATTCACAGACTAATTGGGACCTTCCGCATGGTGCTGCAGAAGGTGGTGGAGGAGAATCGTGTAGAAGTGACTGACACACTGATCGATGACAACAATGCCATCATCAAGGTAGGTGGGCCAATTAGTCCTTGAAGTCTCCCATCACCCAGTGACCTGAGAGCCTGCTGCAATCCCACAGAAGAAGGTCTAGGGCAGTGGTTCTCAACCTTCCTAATGCTGCGAAACTTTAATATAGTTCCTCATGTTGTGGTGACCCCTCCCCAACTGTAATTTTGTTGCTGTTATGAATCAATGTGAATATCTGTGTTTTTTGATGGTCTTAGGCAAACCCTGTGAAAGGGTTGTTAGACACCTCCCAAAGAGGTCATGACCCCCAGGTTGAGAAGTATTAGTCTAGAGACTGCTCCATGATTGACAAGGGAGGCAGCAGGGGGACATCAGGGAGACTCTGCCAGAGCCATTTGGTATGAAGGCTGGTTGCAAGGGCCCCTGTGGTATGGCTGGGTCTGTCCCAAGTGGATAGGCAGCCTTTCCCACGGTGGTGGTGCCAGGTGAGGTAATGAGGATGCCACCTCCTCCCTGCTGATGTGTTTTTCCCATTTGGACCCAGCTCAGGAATGAATTCGAGGTGCCTCCTACCATCCAATGGCTGCACTGAGCCTTGCCAGCTACTCCAAGGCCTCCATCCTGCACATGATGTGGTTTCTCTCTGACCAGTGGTCCAGCAAGGATTAGGGTCTCATTTTCTCCTCCATTTGTCCATTTCTGCCCGTCAGTATGGACATACATGAACTAGTCATATCCAGTCCACCCATCAATGCCTGTCCCAACAAAAGCAGATGGAAAACCCTTGATGCCCAGCCCCAGTCTCTGCTCTGTCTCCTGGCTGCCCCCCTCCAGCTCCTCTGTAGCCACTCAGAGTAGCTGGCCTGGTGCTAAGGAGCCAACCCTTGGATATCTGCAAAGTACACAAGAGTATATTGGTCTCGCTAAACTGTTCTAAAGGGTCAACGGGCATTCAAAGAAAGCCCTCAGATTGCTGGATGATGCACAATCTCCCACCTCAGTTTGACTCCATGCAAATTAGGACCATACCTTCTAGACATGGTCCTTCCACCTGGGTTCTGCTTAACATCTGGACCCAGATGTGGCACTCCACTTTCTCCAGAAGAAAAGGCCAAGGCAACTCCCCAAGACTCCCTTCTCTAGCTAGTCAGAGGAGCTGGAAGAAATGTTGACTACTAGGCTGAGGGACACCCAGGACCAGAAATTCTCTCAAAAAACATGCTCAACTGATTTTGTCACCTATCCAGGGAGACCCAAGTTCTGTGACCTATTTTGGGGGGACACCGCATGATTCTATACTAAGAACCCAAAGACCTCACACCCAGGCTTAGGCCTAGCTAGAGATCAAGGGCAGCCACTGGAATTGGGTGCCTAGGAAGAAGAGGGCCAAGTACAAGAGGACCTCATGCACCAGTCATACTCAGCCTTTTTCTCATTTGCACACTAAGGCAGGAAGGTCCTTCATAGGGAGTGAACGTGCCTCCCAATGCCACGTGTACCAGGGGACTACTTTGTCAGTCCAGCTGCTCACTGTCCCTCTCCCTTCAGACCAGCCTAAGCATGGAGGTCCGGTATCAGGCCGCAGACGGCACAGTGGGCTCCTGGGATGATGGAGACTTCCTGGGAGATGAAGCTCTTCAGGAGGAGGAGAAGGACAGCCAGGAGACCGATGGGCTGCTCCCTGGCTCCCGACCCAGCACCAGAACACCCGGCGAGAAGAGCTTCCGCAGGTAAGAGACTGGGCCCTTCTGGTTGCCCATTGCCCCCAGAAGGCCTGTGAAGCAGGCCCCTGGGGCCAGTGCTCTGGAAGGCCCAGGCCTGACTGGGCTCAGGGGTGGGACTGAGTTGCAATAGACATACCTGAGGGTTGGGAAGATGTTCACATCACCTCTCACCAGGCTCCCACTCCAAGAGCATGAGCAAGGTCCTAGTCAGGATGAGGGGCTGGGCCTGCTCCAATGCCAAGGGAGGCCGAGTTCTAACAAAGGGGAGGTTGGGACTCCTGCCTTCATCTGGGAAAGGGAAAGGGAAAGGAGGCAAGGGGAGCCGCCTGGCCTCTTCCTTGGCCCAGTGTGAAGATCCCTGAGAGAGGCCTTTTGTTGCCAGAGAGAGGCTAACAGTCCTGGTCAGGACCCGGCCGCCCTCTGATGAGGACAATTTGTCCAGGCTGTGCTGTGTCTAAGACTCACATCTCACAAATGTCCTGCCACTTACAAATAACAGAGGGCTTTGACCAGGCCTCACTTCCCTGCATGTGGTACATCTACCAGAGAGACAATGCAGCTACGCTTCTCAATGCTCAAGGGGCGAAACTGAAACTAGAGAAATATCCCTAGACACCTAGGATGCTGAGAACCACATAAGATGCTTGAGACCCATGCCCAGAGGGCTGAGGGCTGCTCTGAGAACAAGGGGTCGCCTTGTCCTTGCAAGCTTCTCCCTCTACTTTCCCTTCTGGTGAGGTTTACTCAGCCTGTAATGGAAAACACACAGGCTGCCCTGAGTGGAATGGAATTGAGGTGCTTTTCTCCAGCCTCCTCCTGGAACCAGCTTACCTCCCAAGCACGAGTTTAAATAAATACCCAGGACTGCACGCTTCAGGCCAGCTACATCCCCTGCCACACAAATATCCGGTCCTTTAGCATAAATAAACCCAAGCGTGAGTGCCAGCGAGTCATGTAACTTCTATCCCCCTACCTACACATCTGTAAAATAGGAGTGAGCTGGGGTCACAAGCCATGCTCCATCCATGGTCCTGATGATGAACCACGGGGATATTAGATGCTATAAATGAAGAGCCGAGTATTGCACATGGAAGGGCTGACTACAACAGGTTATTCACTCTGGACAGTGCCAAATGTCAGGGACAGGTTTAGAAATGTAAGAGGAGAATCAGCCTGGACAGTACCTGAGGGATGTAACACAATGGCCACCGCCTGTCACCATCTGCAGATGCTACATGAAGAAGAGCTGTGTGGGGCTGGTTCGGAGGGCATTCTGAGAAGCAGGCCACCCACTGTCGAGAAAAGGATGGTGAGCAGAGTCAGGAAAGCTGGTTCCATTAGGTTGACCCTGACTCTGCCCTCATCAGCTGGGTGACTCTGACATGTCACCAGCCTTCTCTGGGTCACTAACAGAAATAAATGAGTTCAGAAATAGACATGCTGACTCCCCTCCTCTCTGGCCTCCAGCAGGGCTCAGGAGACTCAGGGACAGCCATGTAAACAGCTCCCCTGGGAATTCTTGGTTGCTGTCCTCAGCACAAAGGCAGTAGAGGATGGGCAACATGATGTGTCTCAAATAAAACATGTGCAAAAGGTAACTTCTCAGACCCTCAGAGAGGCCTGGTCCAGGGAGGCCCCTGAAGCCTCACTGCACAGCATCCTGCGCTTCTCTCCTCTCCCACCTCCCTGGACCTCTCCCAGGCCAGAAGAAGGGGTAGGAAGAAGGGTTCCATCTTAGGGACTGAGAATCAGGCAAGAACAGCAGCACAGACAGAGCTTCTAAGTTTCAGTAGATGCCACCACCCTGGGTAAAGGAGCGTGTGAGGGCACGCTATTTCCCCAGCTGCCACCTGGAGCTGCCAAGCTAGGCATGACATCACCTTCAAGATGGATGTCACCACTTTCCCCTCTCCTCTGGACCTAGCCTTGTCTGCTCATGCCATTTAATGTCTCCTGGGCCCTGATCCATCACCCACCATCTGAGTTTCTCCGCCCGCTTCTCTACTTGCTGCCTTCATCCAGAGCCTCTTATCTCTGCCCATGTAGGCAGATACCACTAGGAGACAGCACAGAGAGTGGAGAGCGTGGAGCCCAAGTGCTGGCTCTGCTGTTTGGAGACACCTCCCCAGTTGTAAGATGGCTCACTCATGCCCACAATAGAATTAGGAAGAAATGGGATACTTACTATATGTCAGTGATGCCCATGGCACGTGGAAGGTAGGTTCTCAGCCAGCAGTGTCTCTCCAGACCCCTGGTTACCCTGACCCCAACTGTTTCTCCTCTAAGCACTGCCTGAACTTCCGGTCCAGGCTTTGTTACCATCTGATTCTTATCCCACCTCATGCTAAGGGCTCCCCAACTGCTGACCTCTGGAAGTTCAGCTATCCTGAGCAAGAAGAGAAATAATCCCCCCACCGCTGCCCTGCCACACACACCACCGTCCCTGTTGTAAGAAAGGAATGGGTTGCTAACCTCATGAACGTTGACACTCTCAAGAACATAGAATCAATATTCCAAACTATGTCTCAGTCTCCAAATGGTACCCAGGCATTCCATGCCCCCACATATCAGCCTGAGCTACCGACACTGGAGTCACAGCTTACAAAGGAGCATCCACTTCAATTGTGTGACTAGACAACACAGGCTTTCACTTTCCCAGACTCTTCTGTACTCCAAGGCTATCTCATCTTCTCTCCCTCACCTAGCCTCACAAGCTTCTACACACACCTCCCTTCTGCTACCCAGGCCCCTCTGGTGTCCCTGAGGATGTTTAGCTAATTACCATGTCATTCTTTTTGGGGTAGGTTATGACCCTAATCTACCATTCTTGCCCTGCTTATGGGCATCCTTCCACTCCAGTGGAAACCTGCAGAACCAGGAAGCTCCTTCCTATCTAGAGCAGAGAGCAGCTGGTCATGTGTGCATAGCAGGGGCTCTGAGAAAGAGCTGCATGTGTGCACTAGGCATGTGTACACTACGAGGTGTGCCTAAGTGTGTATACATGGTGCAGTGCACACTGTCTCGTCCTCAGATGCTATTTCATTGGTTCTCATGGGCCCCAAAGAGCTAGGAAGCCCTTCCCTGCCTCCCCTCACCAGTCTGGGATCCAGTGTTGCAATGGCTGCCAAGGAGCCAGAAGACCAGCACAGCCATGCTAAGATTTAGGAGGGAAGAGGTTCTCAGGATACTCCAGTCCTATCCAGACATTCTACCTGAAGTTGGGGCTCCTGCACTCAGCCCAAGGCTGAGTAACCAAGTGAGGCCTGGTGCTGAGATGTGCCTGGGTCCCCACAAGCCTTAGTGCTCCCAGGAGGACACTACTGTTACCCCTCCTGCCTGCAGGTGCTTTTATCAGTTCAGGGAGCGATGGGGATGGAGCTAAGGAAGAGGAATTGTTCAGTGAGGCTGAAAGCAGCTCAGAAAATGCTGGTTAAGGAGCAAGATTTACACAACCATCAGGAGACACCAAAAGTACAATGTGGGCACTAGGAAGAAATCCAGGCACATCTGGGGCTTGAGGGGGAGGGATGCCCGCTGAAGGGTTAAGCCCAGCTTTCAGCTAGTGTTTCTAAGGATGGTAGCAGCAGTCACAGTGGTTGTAGTAAAATCATGATGGTTTTCTTTCTCTGCTCTGTTCTTTTCCCTACTCTATTTCCACTCTCAGAGTGTGGGCCCATGATAGCCTTGAGGTCTGGAATATGGAAGGAGGGGAGAAAGCAGAAGTCTCCCTACATCCTGGTAGATGTGACACCTCTCTGACTTCAGAACAAAGCTGAGAGAGAGAGAGAGAGAGAGAGAGAGAGAGAGAGAGAGAGAGAGAGAGAGAGAGAGAGAGACAATTCCTGGTTACTTTTAGTACACCAATTCCACACACCTGTTGACCCTTGCCAACCCCAGGCCACACACCTCTCTTTTGCAGAGACTGACATATTTTCCAGGGTCACAGAAGTCTTTTAAAAATAAAAGCAGAAACAAATTCCTTCCCTCAGAACCTGGATTGTCTTGTCCAGTCAGGAAAAAAGGTGGGGGCACAACTCTCCTACAACAAACATGAGGACGGAGACCAGAAGCCTTGGATGGAGTCTTAGTTTCTAATGGCCCACAGGAACCCTTGGTCCATGGAAGCAGGCCCCAGTAGCCCTTGGGTGTTCCTAACAGTGGCCCTGAGGTCAACTGAGCTGGGCTGGAGTACGGTACCTGAGAGAGCCTCCCCTCCTCTCTCCCTGCTTTCTGCTCAGGGTCCCTGGATGATTTGGGTCTCTTTGCATTATAGATTAAATGCTTGCCTAACACAAAGGCTAGCCAGCTGAACCTGGACTTCAGCTGTGGCTGTGTGTGGAGGTTTCCAGGCCTGAGCTATCCGGGTATGGCCTCACCTGGGCTAGGTCTGAGCCAGGAGAGTGTGTGAGCAGAGGGAAAAAATCCATAACGGTTATTTACTTTCTTTTCTTCATTCTCATTGACTCGGCACTGGGAAGGCTTTGAGAGAACATCTAGTTTCTGAAAACCTCTCCACACGAAGATGGGAATGTATCTTTCCTGCTCTGAGCCCTTTCGTGGTGGTTCTTCTCAGTGGCTGAATGTCCCCATCCTGTAGCATGCAGCCCTCCTCTCAGATAGGCTCTGCCCACTGTGTACCTGGAGGACCCCACAGCATGGGTACTGCACAGTCCTTGGAGGGGACCAAGGGAGAGAGTGAGGGAGGAAGAGATGTTGGGGACCCTACAGCCCTGAAATCACCAGATCTCCTCCTGGGAGAGACTGGCTGAGCCTGAGGTCATGGCATTCCTATACGGAAGACTTAAAGGGGCCTGTGGGATAGGGAAGTCCTGGGGACGGGGGAGCAGCAGTGCCAGGGGCAAAGATTGTGAGCTTCTCTGGTCCACACCCTCTCATTTGCATCCCCTTGTCTCCTCATTTCTTCCCCCTACTCAGCAAAGGCAGAGAGAAGACCAAGGGAGGCAGAGATGGCGAGCACAAGTAGGTGTCCCAGGCCAGGGCAAAGCCAGCTATACTGGCTCTCTGCTATGGGGCTCCAAGTGGGAGGGAATGGGCTGAGAGGGTCTAGGAGGAGCTGTCCTGGCACAGCAGCAGGGGATATGCAGGGGGAGAGAATGGCAGAGGGTGGAGAGAGCCAGGGAAGTGGCCGAACCTTTTCTTTCCACTCTGGGTTCTTGGAGGTGACACTCCCTCCTTTTAGTGTCTTGTTCCTCTACTTCACTCATCAGCTCTCTGTACCTACAGGTCAGGCCCTTAAGCATCCCTATGAGGAAGGATATAGTTAGAGAATGCGGAACATGAGAAGCCAGCGGCCACCCTCCAGTCTAGGTAGGACTGGGAAGCTGAACATACTTGGAGGTCCAAGGAAGACAACCACTATTCACCATGTGGTTGCAGGGTGTGGCCAAAGCACAAAATCACAGATAGCTAAAGAGATTGCCACTCTCTGTGACCCTCACACTCTCCATTCCCTAAAAGGCATTCCACAGTAAGAAGGCATAGAGCTGTCTGATGGGCTGATTACAAGGGCCTAGGAAGATTGGTGGCCTGAGTTGACAGGCTCGTAGGTTCCCCAAAGCCACACTGTCATCTAGAGACTCAAGTGTCACAGAAATTACAGTAGTTTGGGTCCCTGGGGCAGATCACAGTACAAAGAACCTCTGACCCTTGTGTATGGTAACAAGTTTCAGTTCCAGAGAACAAGACAGAGCTGGGCAGAAACAAGGAATCTAACTTCCTACCCAGAATGCACAGCGGAACCAGAAGTTGAAAGCACCTGGCTGTCCTCAAAGCCAATTACTCTTCAAGCACACTAGAGACTAGGAAAACCCAGAAACATAGTCCATATTTCTTTCACACATACAGAAACTGAACTGGGATTTTGAACAAGTGATTTGTTCAAAACTGTGGTCCTGAGACTTTAACAATCAGTTTACAGCTGTGTCTGTAGCAGTACCTGTCTGCATAGGTTAAGATCCTGGGGACTTGGAGCCTCATCCACTGCACTGTCCAAATCATACTGAGTCCTAGTCATGTTTGTAATGATTGTGCAGTTAATAAATGAACACCACAGGGCAATAGAAGCAACATGTTGTATGGGGAGAGGGTACCACGCAGAGAGTTGGAGCAGTTTGCTGGCTCCTGAGAAGGGTAGAGCGTGTGGCAGGGCTGGGAAAGAGAGCCAGGGGTCTGAATCCTTGCATGGGTAAAGGTGATGGGACACTGAGCTGGGGACCTTTCTTAATGAGAAGGCTCGTGGCTCTAGGTTTCTCTGTGGCCACTTAAATGTTCTCTGTGGCTCTCCCAGGAGGCACAAGCCACCTGTTCCCCCCACCTCTGAGATCATAAGACTCCAGGTCCCCTCCAGCTCCCCAGTCTGTCAGACTTGCTTGATCCCTGTGACTATAGCTGGGATAGACATGCTGCTCCCCTACCCAACTCCATCTTGTTTCTTGCTGTCCCATTACCAGATGAAATTAAGTGAGCTGGGATGTGGTATTACTTTAACATGTGTGGGAATGGGGAATGGAATCTCTAAGATGCGATTAAGCAAATTGGAACTCTTTAGCCTGAGAAAAGAACATTGTGAGAAGAGCTTGCAGATCCTGACAACCGTGCTTTATAATTGTGCTGGAGGGAGATCAGAGGAAATAGATGAGAGAAAATGTAAGGTTTGACCTGGGAAAGAACAAAAATGCTCCCCATGGCTGCCATGGGGAGACGGAAAATCTATTCTGTTTGCTGGCACTTTGCAAAAGAACTGGCGGCCTGAAAGGAAGGAGGAGTCAGATTCCCAGGCTTTCCTGGGGTCAGGAGGAGCACTCACATTCCCTCTGGATCAGTCTGGGCCAGGCATGTAACTTAGGAGCCTTTGCCTAGCATGTGTGAGGTCCTGGGATTGATTCTCCAGCTCTAAGAAAAATAAGTTAGGGACTGGAGAAATAGTCAGGGGTTAAGAGTGCTGGCTGCTCTTCCAGAGGACTTACTTTGGTCCCAGCACCCGCATGGCAGCTCACAACTGTTGCAACTCCAGTTCCTAGGGATCCAACATTCTCTCACAGACATACATGCAAGCAAAACACCAATGCTCATAAAATAAAAATAAATAATTTAAAAAGAATAAATTAATAAATGCATATATACACACACAAATTTAAGTCGGCCTGTCTTCACCCATACAAAAAATTAAACACAGTTTAAAATACATTTAAAATTATAAAATTATCTGTAAATGCAGGGACAGACAGCATCTGTCCATGTCTGAGTATTCAGGAGATGGAAGCAGGGAGATTTGGAGTGCAAGTTTAGCTTCATATTGAGTTAGAGGCTGTATAAGCAACAATGCAAAGAAACAATATAGATCCTGCCTCTCATGGATAGTTCATGTATCCTGATTACCTGAAACATGAATGGATGAGCCTTGGCATTTCCAGCTGAAGCCCTGGCTGGACAGTGAGTGCTACAGTCTGTAGTTCATTTGTAGCCACACTCTTCTAAGTCGAAGCTTCCAGAATAATCCATAGAGCAAATCAGGCCACTGGATTTCCTCAGTGAATGCCCCCAAGCTTTCACCCTTTGGGCCATGTGTACATCACACAGGCATAGTGGCAGACTTCTGGACTGAGCCATGGAAGAAGATGAGGGAATTGTTAGATACACAGAAGAAGGAGTACAGTGAGCACACAGATTTTAAAACCTTTTCTGTAGAGAACTGTCCATCTGGATACATCATTCTGACCATGTGAAGCCAGTCACTAGCAATAAGTGTGGTTCTCTGTCTTCACCTCTCTACCCTCCTGTTCTGTTTGGTGTGTGCGTGTGCGCGTGGGCATGTGTGAGCATGAGTGCATGTGTGTGCGTGAGCATGAGTGCATGTGTGTGCGTGTGTGAGTGTGCATGTGCGCATAGGCATGTGCGTGCGCGTTTGTTGCTGATGTTCTGTTGTTTCATTATGCTTATTTGTTTTATGTGTGTATGTGCACATGCCATGGCATACATATGGAAGTCAGAGGACAACTTGTGGTCCTCACTTCTCTCCCTCCACCGTGGGGGTCCCAGGGATTGAACTCTGGTCATCAGGCTTGGCCACAAGCTTTTACCCACTGTGACAGCTCACCAGCCCTTTTTTGCTATTGTTTGTTTGTTTTTTCAAGAAAGGTCTCATTGAACCCACGCAATTGCAGGTATGGATATGGCCCAGATGCCAGGGCCATTTGTAGAATGGAGTGTCACTTAGAAAGAGTCCCTTGGAAAAGGCACTCATTCTCATATTTCTCAAGCAAACTGTGCCTGTGAGTACAGACTTGCTTGGTTGAAGGTTGCTCGTCACAGAGCTGACTGGCTCGTTCACTGCGTTCTATCATCTGTGGATATAAGTGGATAGTCTTTGAAGTGCCCTGATTAAACCAGTTTTACTTTATAAATTGTCTTTGCCCTTTGCCTGGAGAAGCCATGCAAAGACTAGCACAGTAGAAGGGCCTTTTCTATAGTGATTTCCTGATGCGTCAACTGGGAAATCATAAAGTACAGCAGTAGTAAAGGCGCTCTGCGGCCCAGACTGTAGACCAACTGAGAAGCTGTGTAGAAGGTGCCAGAGGCATGGAGCCTGGGCTAAGAACTGTGGAGGGCACACTGCTGTGCTTTCCTCAAGCAGCACCACTTGGAGACAGCCCCCAGCACATGGTGCCACCAGTGAGTGTTTGTCTCCTTGGTCACATGATGCGGTCTCAGGAGGTGGGGAGTCTCCTTTCAATTTTTTCATCGCACAGTAGAGGTGGTTGGTTTAAGTATGATCTTTAAAAGCCTCAATCTTTACCTCCCAAAATGTCCATTCTAAAGAATAAAGTGGCACTCTAATTAAAGGATTATAAATGTCTAAGGGTAGCCCAGGTCTTGAACTTAAGTGGCTACTTAGGACCAGCTTTAGAAAGCCATGCAGTCCTCCTTGGCTTCTGTCAGCAGCCCAGATTCCAGCCTCAGATGCAGAGCAGCTGTCTTCTCTGGGCAGGACCTCTTCTGACCCACATAACATTCGGCTCTGCCATCTCAGAACCCTTCCCCCGGGGGGGGGGGCGGGGAAAGCAGGTTGCCATGGTGATGGCATCATGTAGGTCACACATGCCCAAGACAAGGACTCTAGAAATAGCCACCCTGCCCTTTTAACCACTTGTTGGGGAGAAAGCCCCCAGGATGTTTCAGGCTAAGTCAGGCAGGATGAGCCCTTCCCCTCCTCCCAATCTAATGAACTCATTCATCTGCTTGATGGCATGTCACCAGCAACTTAACACTCATCATAGTCTCTTCCAAAATATGTTGAGTCTTGGGTCATTTTTGAATCAAGGACTCTTTCTAAATGGCATCCCATTCTGCAAGTGATGCTGGCACCTAAGCCACAGCCACAGCTGCAATTTCCCCAGTGTTCCTATTGGTCACAATGGATTCACGTTCAGAGAGGTCCATATCACAGAGACAGTGCAGCCAGGACAGTGGCATTCCTGCAGGCCTGGGGATATGAACTTCCGGCTTCAGCCTCTATAGCCCCACTTACTATGGAACACTGAGATTTTTTTCTCATCTCTGAGCTTCCGTTCTCCACTGGCTGAATGAAGAGACACATATACATGCCCTTCACAACTGCCAGAGGGTATGATGAGTAAACATGAGAAAAACCACTGGCCCACAATTCTTGTTTAAAAGTGTATCTCTTTTTGACCATTTCAGTGTGTGTGTGTGTGTGTGTGTGTGTGTGTGTGTGTGTGTGTGTGTGTGATTTACTTTAATGTAGCTCTGTGATAGAGTCCTTGCCTATCATGCAAGGCCCAGGTTTAATTCCTACCAGTGGAGTATGATGGTATATGCTTTTAATTCCAGCATTGGGAGGTCAAGGCAGGAGGAGTTTAAGGCAAGCCTAGACTATACAGCAAGTTTAAAGCCAGCCTGGATTATATGAGACCCTGTCTTAAAAAAGAAGTTGGGTGTTGGGGATGTCTATGGAGAAAAAAAAAAAGCCTACCACCAGATCTGATGACTCTGTTCCATCTCTAGGACCCACATGGTAAAAGAAGAGAGTCAATGCCCAAAAGTTGTCCTTGACCTCCACCCATGAGCCTCGGAACATGCATGTTTCCACACGCTCTCTCTAATTAATAAGTCAATAAACAAATGTAATTTAATTTTTTTA
Source organism: Cricetiscus sungorus (assembly GCA_030556225.1). Taxonomy (NCBI): domain Eukaryota; kingdom Metazoa; phylum Chordata; class Mammalia; order Rodentia; family Cricetidae; genus Cricetiscus; species Cricetiscus sungorus. Next base: position 72,592,782 of record JANBXA010000651.1, read on the forward strand.
ACTTCTAGCAAAACCAAAATCTAAAAATTTAATAAAGTCTCAGACAAGCTAATCTTGGATCCCAGCAAATACTTTTTGAAATGAGGTCATCCTCATTTCTATTTGATGATTAAAGTCAATAGTTAAAACCACAGGAATGGGGTAGAAACTGAGGAACTTGGGGATATAACTGAGTGGATAATATGCTTATCATTCATGGCAACCCACCTGTAATCCCAGGACTCCAGAGGAGCAGAAGGAGACATGGGATCTACTGAGCAAGCTGGTAAATTAGACTAGCCTAGTCATTGAGCTCTAGGTTCAGCTAGAGACCCTGTCTTAGTAAAGTAGAGGGCAATGAGAAAGCCAGCTACAAAGCCAGCTATTGTCAACCTCTGGGCAGCATATATATGTATGTGCACACCTGTGTACTCACACTTGAGCCAAATGATAATAACTCTAAAAACAGCAGATGTCCTTTATAGGGTCCCTTCCTTTCCCTCATTTTTAAACCCATACCACCAGGGGAAACAGACAAACCAGGGTCGCCTACCTCTTACCTGTGTATTAATGAACATATCCATGAGTTTACCATACATGAAAGAAGTGGTCTCTGTCCACCCACCCATCACAGGACACAGTCATAGCTCACTCTGTATCTGGGTTAAGTAGGGTCAGGTTTGGAGAATGAGACTGATCCCCCAATCCCAGGTAGAGGGGTTCAAGTTGTCCAGGCCATCACAAGGACAGAAAGGTTTTCTAAAGTCTCACAGTGTACTGCCTGCAGAGCAAGGATCTGGGGGGCCTTAGATACTATCCCCAAGCCTCTGCAAGCCAAGACTGACCCAATGTCAGTGAGCTTGGCTGGAAGCAGGTTAGGAATGGGACCCTACCTACCCCCACAGAAGCCTGCAGCACAGCAGCCACACCCAGGAAGAGGAGAATGGGAAATGCAGGGAGTCAGGTATCCCTCTTATACAATATGGATGGGGTAATGGAATACTGCGCTTACCCCCCACGGATCCTACTCTCGGTCTTTCCTGTCTCGGGGGACCTCAGGCTCAGCTGCAGGGACATCACTGAAGAACTGTGGGGACCCTTACCCCCTACCCCCAGTTCCACTGACTGCAAGGCCCCTTGCCTTGGCACACTGCCAACGACGCCAGAGGAAGAGGTAGGAACTATGGGATCTGCCATGAGTTCTAGGGGCTAGATAAGAGGTGGTGGTCTGGAGTAGGAAGGCACGGGGGGGGGGCAACTGGAATAAAAGAAAAGACTGTTTTCATTGGGAACTGAGGAGAATCGAGTAAGACAAAGCAGGCTCTGTGTACCAATGCCACCTCAGACCTGAATAGCTGGCTTCCATGGCTCCCATCTCATCTTCAGCCTCAGTCTGTCCCTCTGAGTCTCCCGGACCTATGTATCTGTTCTGATGCCGTCTTTGGGTATCTGGCCTCTTTCCTGGTTAGCTCTAGTTGGGGGAGGGAGGGGTGTGTGGACAAAAAGACCGCTCAGGGGCCTTGCTGATCTCAGAGCTGAGAAGACTGGAGCACGGTCAGGCCGAGAAGCTCAAGACCCAACCATACTCCAGGCCACTTCCCTGGTTATCTGGGATCCCCACCTACTCCCCATTAACCCGAAGAAGATGCCATGGAGGAAGTGTCCTATGTCCTTCAAGGTTCATGGCCCCTAATTTGGAAGGGATCTTGGGAAAAGTCAATTAGGCCCGGGGCCTCCACCCCCTTTTTCTCTGAGTTCCCCTGGGCACCGCCTGTGTGTTTGTGCTCTTCCTGCATACACACCATCTCCCCCTCTCTCTGGGGGTCCCCCTTTTACAGAGCGGGAAGGAGTGTGTTCTCGGCCATGAAACTTGGCAAGACTCGGTCCCACAAAGAGGAGCCCCAAAGACAAGGTAGGCAATGTGATCCTGCCCACCATTCATACAGCTCAGTCAGCCCCTTTGAACTCTTAACCATCCTTTACACCCGCCCTAGACTGGCCTCAAAGGGCTCTCCTTCCCCTCCTCCCATTGGCCACTGCCACAGCCACTTGGGCAGGGCTTGGACTCCCATTGGCTGGCCTGGGGAAAGGAAGCCTAGGACTTTGAGCCTCTGTCAGGTGGGTAGGCTTTTCCCTACATTGAGCATTTAACTTCACACGAGCCCAGAGAACTTTTTAATTAGAATAGAGAGTCTCAAGAAAACCTGTTTGGCTGCACCTGGCAGCTGCCAGAAGGTTCGTCTCTAGAGAGAGGCCACTGGGCCTGTGGAGCTGGAGTGACCTTCCATGCTTGGCCCCCTCTAAGAAAGGAGGCTGGAAGGGTATCTGATAGCTGTTTAAGAGGAGTCAGGGACAGGTGGAAGACAAGGGGGACCGTGGGGTGAAGAGGGAAGATATGTGTAGCTTAGCATCGGGCTTTCCTACGTGGCCCACTGACCCTACAACGCTCTTCCCTGGCCAGTTCTGGTTGTACCTTTCTTAGACAAAGGATACAGCTTCTTGCTGAAACCCAAACATACTATGTCTGGATGGCTTTTCCAAATCATTACTTCATCCCACTGGATTCACATATAGGCCTGAATTCTGGCCTCTCTGTTAACAGTAGCCATTGTCATTAGACAGACATTGTAAGTTCAGGGTATTTCCTATTTTCTTCCACAAAGGATACTCAAAGCTTTAGAAAATGGACTTGAATAAAAGGATTACAGTTAGATAAGATTACAGAAGAAAGGAAGACTAGACATAATGACGATTAAAACATTTTCAGGACTAATGTTAGAGCTGTGCATAGCCTTGCACATCTTTAATTCCAAGACTCTGGAGGCAAAGGCAGCTGGGTCTCTGTGGGTTTGAAGCCAGCCTGGGCTACACAGTGAAACTCTGTTATCAGTTAATCAATCAATCAATCAATCAATCAATCAATCAATCAGAGGACAAGAGATGTATGGGTGGCAGCATTCTAAGCAAGTGAAACTTGACTCTCCTTCCCAGGAGAGCATCCCTGGCCCTGCATCCACCCACTTGCCATTTACTTCTTCCCCAGATGAGCCAGCAGTGCTGGAGATGGAGGACCTGGACCACCTGGCCATTCGGCTGGGGGATGGGCTGGATCCCGACACAGTATCTCTAGCCTCAGTCACCGCTCTCACCAGCAATGTCTCCAACAAGAGGTGAGTGAGCCAGAGGCCTGTAGCCCACCTGCCACAGCCTTGTTGGGCAGGACCAACTTGACGACTTGGGATTTGTTTGGGAGCAGAGAAATCAGGGCCCATGAACAGCATGTCCCTTTCTTACTGACCTTGGATGTCCTCTCATCTGTATCCCTGTAGGAGCAGAGCCCTTGAGCCCCCTGTGGTACAGGGAAAGCACAGAGCTGACCAGGCCACGTGTGACTCTGTTCACCCAATGACCACCTCTTTATTACTTCTGTCTGTTTAGTCCTCTCTGTTGGTGCCACTGAGCACATCCACCCCTGCCCCCGGTTCTTTTGGCAGAAATGAGTATTTGAAGACCAGTTTTGTACCTCTGGCCTTTCCACCCCTCACACAGACCCTGACTGTACATTCTCCTCCTCAGGTCTAAGCCGGATATTAAGATGGAGCCAAGTGCTGGGAGGCCCATGGATTACCAGGTAGGTGGGCAGCCAGATGTCTGGTGTTCCTGCCAGTTGTGCATGAGAGACTCAGAGGTAAGACCCAGGGGTCCTAGAGGGTCACAGGCTGAGTCTCACAGTTGGCTTCTGCCTGGCTCTCCTAGAAGTATCAAGGCAGGTGCAAACCCAAGAAGAGTTTGAGATCTCTGCACTGCTAATGTCTCCTCAAAGATTCTGTGTCCGTTATTGAAAATTCTAAGGAAAAGAAAGCCTGGAAAACACACACACACACACACACACACACACACACACACACACACACACACACACACACACTCTTTCAGACAGTTCAGGGATGAGCTGTTGAAGAATGCTGGGTGTTGTTTTAAGTTGTTCCAGCTTATTTTAATGCTGGAAGTAACATTAATCCTATTATCTCCAGACAGTAAGGATAGGAGTGATTTTTCCCCTTCTTTTGTGTCTCTGTACTTTCTTAGTAGATATTTGTTTTTAACTAAACTTTAAAAGGTCTGACTGGGAGGGCTGTAGCCACAGCACAGGCAGAACAGGGGTTGAGTATCACTGGGGTTGTGGGGGGGCTGCCTACACAGGCCTCAGGCTCCACTTTGCAGGCCCAGACCCTCAGTCTTGGCTCTTCCCTGAGCCTGAGATACAGAGCTGGACAGAATGGCTCACATGGCAGCTAGAATGGCGTACAAGCCAGAAACACCTAGCCCTTATGTACAAAGTGAGAATAAAGTCAAGAGAAAGCACTTCTCAAGACAGGCTCAGGGTCCCGCCTGTCCCATCTCCCAAGCCCTGTGCACATCACTCCACCCCACCTTCCTCAGGTAATGGTACCACCTACTTTTCATATGCCTGGTCATGTTTCCCAAGAATTCATCTTGACTCTTTTAATGCTCACTTTGGCTTGTTTCTATCCAGTACCCATTTTCCCTGGTGCTTAAAAAGTAGCCCCAAGTGGTGTCACACAGTGCCTCCCTGAAATTTTAGACAACCCTTGGAGGTTTGGTAATGTTGCCTCCTTACCTATCAAAACCCAAACACAATCCTAAGGCATTAGGGGATTCTCTGGGGGAACTGCTTCTGTGTGCTGAGACCAGGGAACTCCCAGAGACCCCCATGCAGATACCATGCCACTGACCTGCTGTGCAAAAGCACGTGAAGTCATTGTTAATGGAATTATTTTAAAGGCTTATTATAAACTAGGCTCTGTGTAAGAACTGAATGTATGTTTTTATTGAGATGATGTCATTCTTACAGCCCTATGAATGTAATTGTTACTGTATTTTTGCAGTAAGAACTGATACCAAGAAAGTTAGGGGTGATGGATCTCAGGTAAATGGAGGCAGGAGCCAGGTTGGGAGTCACAAAAGTCAGAGTTCCTTGTTCTCTGCAGCTGAGGTTTCTGGAGAGTTTGCTCCTGGTCCCTCCTAGCTCAACACTTACTTCTTCATCCCAAACTGCTTCTTGCCAGAGACTCCTACATCCCAAGCTAGATAGTTTCCCCTCCAAAGTCTTTTAACCCTTCTGAATTGAACCAGATACCTCATTTCACCTGGCAGCACTGTCTCCCGACCCATCTATTCACAGCTCACCTGCATGCATTTATCCACTGTGCGAGAGGGAGAGAGGAGAATTCAAATGCAAAATATTTTTACTTCCCATAAATACCATGTACAGACCAAATAAAACCAATGACAACATCTCTCCTTTGGGGAACCAGGCTGTAATTAATCAGAAAGACCTCAAAGAGCGCATGATGCTAGAGAGACCTGGCAGAACTCAGGTCCAGGAGGGTCCCTGAGAGTCAGGACCATTGTGATGGTTAGAGACCAATGGGATGTCTGCAGGAAGAGACTCCAGTATGCTGTATACTGGAATAATTTAGGACAGGTGGAACATTAAAGTTCTTTCCTATTAGTGTCTGAAGGGACAAACCACTGCCACCTCCCTGGGAATATGCACTTTGCATAGTGGGCAGATGCCCTTATAGCACAGATGCTCATGAGCCTACAGTCTGCTCCCTGGTCTCCCTTCCTGACACTGAGGCTTAACATGTCACCTCCAAACAGCTGTCCAGTTTCCAGCATCACTCCATCTCCCAGGCCAGCTCCCCCCCCCCCCCCCCCCGCCTCTACTGTACTCTACAGCCCTTCCCGTGGCCCCCATGCCTTCATATTGCCCCTCCACTCCAGCCTCCCTGTCACCACTAGAATGATCTGTCCATCTGATCATGTCTTATCTGGCTCTGGAAACAAGGGGACACAAAGAATGCTGGGTGTGGCTGGATGTCCTTATCACCTCCTCCTCTAGCTTGCCCTGACATTCTTGATGCATGCATGAACAGAAGTCCCCAGAGCAGATCACAAGGCACCACTATTCTTGGGATCCTGCAGAACATTTGAGTAGATTTTTTTAAGCCAGCATTGTTCCCTGTGGTTATTTTGGTAAGGGCTCTTGGGAGTTCTAACCCTTACTTCTAAGGTGCTAGCCGGTCATGTGGTCCCATAGGCAATTCCCTTTGCCCTCTGGTTTTTCCTTTTGGAAAAGCTGAATTTGAAAAAGAAGTTTCTTTGCTTTCCTGCAGTTTTTTTTTTTTTTTTTTTTTTTTTTTACCAATTGGCATTGTGGTTTTGGTTTTCTCAACCTTCTGATGACTAGCCCATCCCCTCCTGACAAATATAGGTGATGACTGACCACATTGTTACTCTTAATTGCAAGTGTTAGACACAGCTGAAGCAGGGATTGGGGAGGCTGTAGGAGTGGGTATCCTATTCTCTATCTCATACTCCCAGGCTTCCCTGGGACCATCCTCATCCAGAAATCTCTCTTCCCTCATCTCTTCATTCCTTTCAACCATCTACTCTCCTCCCCACTTTATATTCCTCCCTCCCCCGTTGACTGTGAGCATCTGACCCAGGTCACTGTTGCTGGCTAAACTCCACTGCAGAATATAGAAAAATGAATCCTGAAACAGGGAAAGGGACCAAATAGAGGAGGGGACAAAAGATGGAATGCACACATGAAAACCAACCACTCTCTTGGCATGGAGCAGTTAATCTCATCTTGTACATCTGACCAAAACCATACTTGTCTGTTTGCAGCTCTGAGTTACAGAAAACCTGTTTTTCTAAGGGATGGGAGAGGCAGTGCTAGTTGTAGATTAATAAAATTTCTAAACCTTTTGCATAAAAAGGGTTCTGGAAGCTAAAACTCTATGCACTACTGTGCAACAAATATTCCAGAAGGACTCCTAATTTCGCTTCACCGTCAACTTCTTGGAGCTAAGTTAATTAGCCTTGTTTCCGTTTTGGTTCCCTGAAGAAATGTTGACTGTTGCGACTCTTTCAAGCGTGGATTCTCAGCTTTCAAACATCAGCCCCTCTGGCCTCTCAAGCCCCAGAATAGAAGCGGCTGCTCGCAGAGTTCAAGTGTTCCTTCAGCGCACAGCCGCTCCTGCATTTCTGTGCTCTCTTGGCAGTGGCCTTGTTGGTGTTAGGGTTTCTATTTCCCTAGTATCATTTCTGACGTGTGGATTTTTCTTGGTCTTCGAGCTATTTATAAGACCTTGAAGAACACAGTGGCTGATAATTTTAGTAAGGATTCTTTTTATCTAAAAATGGAAAATAATTCTCCTGAGTAAAATCATATTTAGAAGTTGCATGGAAAGCATAACAACTGAAGTGCCAGAGACCCAGATGAGCGACACAAACAGCTGCTCTTACAGTCGAATTAGCTAGTGGGGAATGCTGACAGCAGACAGGAGGCTTTGGGTTAAAACACAAGTTCAAGTCTCCTGTGGAGCGATCTGAAGCTTGCTGCTCGAGAGATGGCCGCTAAGGGAGGGACCTTCTGAGAGGTCACTTAAGGAGCTGGCTCTCCTTTCACGGCGTGTTCAGTACTGTGATGCCTTTGGGTGTGCATCATCTCATTTCACCCTAGCCAGCTAGGGTCTCAGCTGAGAAGAATGCAGTTCAGTGAGCCCACGGGTCCTCTGCATCCATTCCTGGCCGTGTGTCAGGTTGAGGCTCAGTGCCAAGACCAGCAACCTAAAATCTGTACCTGTTTCTATTTTGCCATGGCAACCCTAATGGGGACTGACCCCACCAAATCCAAGGCATGAGCTCATGGCATGAAATGAAGACTCAGGAAAAATAGCAGTTGCATCAAAAATCACATTCCTTTCTCTCCCTTCCATCCTTTCCCCTCCTTCCCCACTTCTCCCCTCCCTTCTTCCCTTTCCTATCCTCCTCTCTCTCTCTCTATATATATATATATACATCATATATATATAATCATATTTTTCAGTCTTATGTATATACATATAAGTACACCTTTTCTCATATATGTATCTTTATATACATCCTTTAGCTATGCATATCTTTATATGTACATGCATATAAAGGTATAATGTATCTTTTATGTACATTCTAAGCTAAAATATGTATGTATTAGTTTAAAACCTATAAGCCAGTACTCCTTTATAGTAAGATCCCTGAAGAGTAGGAGTTTATTCTGACCTCACCTGTGCCTTGTCCTAGCAGGTATCCTCTTATTGACAGAAAAGACAACTGAAACAGAGTTTCAAAAGACTCCAGGGAGCTAGAAGCTGTGGAAGGACACAGTAGAATTCATAAAACATACTCTAACTAAGCCAGAAAGTGAGGCTTCAGCCACTCACGGAAATTCAACAAAGGGAAAGGGGACTGGGACATCAGAAAGGGCCCAGCTTTTAGAAAACCAAGGGTATGTCAGAGATCTATAGCATAAACAAGAAACCCTGGACAGGACCCAAAGCAAGTTCATAGAGACTTCAGCAGGTTGGCCTGTTTGTAAGGGTTGCAAACTAGTGAGGCAGGGTTGGGGCTCTCCCCAAGCAGAGCCACAGACCTAGGGAGAACTTGTAGCCCAGGAATGAATGTGCCTTTTAGAGGGCACAACTTTTTAACATCATGACACAATGTTGTCAACTCCTAAGTTTAAAAAGAAACTATCAAGGGACAAAAGAGCTCATAATGTTTTAGTAGAAGTTTACTATTTGTATTATGTCTCGTTCATAGCCATGGATGCCTGGGGTAGGTTGGGCGTGCCTGACTGGCTTTAGGAAAACTGATGCCAGACTTTTCTTCCACATGGGTGGGACTGATTGATCAGGAGGATGGCTGGCCCCAGGATTTGATCATGTTTCTCCCTTGGGCAGTGCTATAACACTGACCTAGAGGCCACTGGCCCCAATACCTTCCTCAGTGCAGACATCCCAGAATCACCCAGCAAATGAGGGGTCACAGTCAACACGAACCCTGGGGTCTGACTCCACGCTGGGCTGGCTCCTGCTGCCTGATCCCATGCTCTGAAAGACTAGATTCTAAAATGGTGGCCATGCTTCATGTTGCCCCCTCTCCTTCCCGCAGGTCAGTATCACAGTGATTGAGGCTCGGCAGCTGGTGGGCTTGAACATGGACCCTGTGGTGTGTGTGGAGGTGGGCGATGACAAAAAATACACATCTATGAAGGAGTCCACAAACTGCCCTTACTACAATGAGGTCAGTGTCCCCCGTGGCCTAAAGATGGGAAAGGGTCCTACTGACATGGGAACAGGAAGGAGCAGCTAAGAGCTGCTCAAGGTCATGGTCACATTCTTACAACCCAGCATACTGGCATGCAGTGCCACATCCTTTCTACCCCCCCCCAAGTGTGGACCCCTACAAGCTAACCATGCCTTCCTGAGAGTAGGGCAGCTACACCAGCCTAGCCTGAGTACCACTCACCATGAATGAGCCCTTCCGGGTATCAAGTCTCTGCTACATCCATAGGTGCATTAATACCCATCACAGATGGACACTGTTACACACACAGGGACATTGAGACTCCTGGACCTCGCTGGTCAGGTCGGGGCTATCTGCCCTTTCTACTAGGCTGCCTTCTTGGTCACTTGTGCCCCTAAGAGGCCTCCCTCTAGAATACAGCTATGAGAAAGAAAATAACTACTGTTTCTCCACTTGAGACCACACAGAGGGGAGAAGGGGAGGTACCTCAGAGCCTTAACAGTTTGATCTCTCCACCTTAGAGGAGATAATTGAGGCTTCAGGTCAGGAAGAGCCTTCCCACCACCCCGAGGGAGCTGTTGATGGGATAAGGCCCACTTGATTGATGGACTCCAGAAGGGACTCCATCATGATGGGATTTAGAGAAGCTGGCCAAGCCTTCTTCCCCTGGTGCCAAGCACATGTCAGTGTCTAGAAGCCTGGGTGTCCCGGGCTCCCTGTCCCAGAGGGAGCAGCTGGTCTGTCTACCCAGTGACTTCAGTCAGCAAAGGGTGCCAGGTTAGCTCAAGTGACGCAGCTATGTCCTATGCCCTGCTGTGTGATGGGGAGAGCTGAGGGTGTCCTTGGGCAGCTGTGGGGTCTCCAGCTATGCAGTGCAGGACCCAGGAACACTTCTGCATTCCAGTTCAAGCTTCACCAAGCTCTTGTGTAACTGTGGGTTACAATGCTCCCAGCTGGTGTCCCACTGGCCCCCAAGGGCAGGACAATGCTGCTCAAGGACCCTCCAGCCCTGAGTGGAATCAGGATATCCAAGATGAGCATCTCTGATCTTATACTAGGAGACATTCCTGACTGGAAAGCCTCCACTTTAGATAAGAGTCCACTTTCCTGTGACGACTATGGAGATGATGAGTCCCAGTGGTTCTCGGGTTATTTGATAGAGGTAGAGCCACATTTGGCTGACTTGGAAGTTCATCTTGCCTCAGGCCCATGTATCTCATATTTCAGTAGACTTGCTTACACCTTCCAACATAGCTTCCTGGCTCTGTGGGCCTCTAGCAAACGCCTATTGTCTCTGCAGGGACCCAGCTCAATAGCAAGGCCACTTGTCTCTTTCCTCTAAACTAGGGTTTCTTAAACTCAGCCATTTGGATATTTTGGAGTAGAAAATTCTGGACTGATCCAGGTACTAAGGCTACAAAATGCTAATAGCAAGCCTCCTAGCTGTAGTAATTAAATATTCCCAGGTGCTAGCAAATGTCCCATGGGAATTAAGTCCACCCCTCTACACTATGTTGGCGTGATTCTTTGCAGCCCCAAGAATGGCCTCTTTCTCTTCTTTTGCTCTTCTGTGAAAAACACTGCCATGGGTTTCTATTGCTGTGAAGAGACACCATGACCAACACATAGCACCTCTTACAAAAGAACCCATTTAACTGCCGCTGGCTTACAGTTCAGAGGCTTAAGTCCATTAAAGATGTCAGAGTGTGAGCAGACATGGTCCTGGAGAAGGACCTGAGTGTTCTACATCTGGATCAACAGACAGAGGGAAAAGAATGTGACACTGGGCCTGGCTTGGGCTTTTGAAATCCCAAAGCCCACCCACAGTGACAGACTTCCTCCAACAAGGGCACACCCTACTCCAATAATGCCCTAATTCTTTCAAATAATGCCACTCCCTATGAACCTGTGAGGGCCATTCCATTCAAGCCACCAAACACCCTTCTAGACATGGAATGCATTGCTTCTGGAAGGTTTTCTACAAAGCAGGGATCTTCCCTTGGGTACACTAGAAAAATAGAGGCTGGTAGGAACCCTCAGCTGACTTAGCAGATCTCTGTGTAGTCCCAAGGAAAGATCATGCTCAGAAAATACAGGGATTGTGACTCCATCCAGCTCAGAGCACATTGGGTCTGGATCCAGCTTATCTAGCTCCTTCTGTGGGCCTGGTCCAGTTCCCATGGCCTGGCCTGGTAGTTTTCGCCATAGCTTTAAGCCTGCCTGGGAAAGGGAGGCTCCTGACTTTTGTCCTCCCTTAGGAGCCAAGCCACATATGAACCAACACAAAGCCCCTTCTCTTTGCACATGTGGCCCACCTGGCCAGCCAGGGACCACTATTCCTCCCCCACCCAATGTCCACCTATCACCTTTGCCATTGACCCTCCTGTTTCTTCAACCCAAAGGACCCAGCATTGTACCACATCCCCAATTCTGTCTTTGCCTTTCTTGTGGCTCTTTCCTTCTCCCTTGCCCATGGCACTTCACAGCAGAATAGTGTAAACACAACCAGGACACCTTATGGATACCCAAGGACAGGAACCTGGGGTCTCTCATTTACCATCTAAACAAATGGCTTCTCTCCACTTCCAGCTGGATCTCCGGCCATCTCCTATTAACTCCTCATTCACAGTAGATATGTGAGCTGTCCCCACCCTCTCACTCTCTGTCACACTCTTCATTTTGTTCCTCCTGCCCAGGAGCTCTCATGACACTCTCCTGCTTTGCGGTTTCTCCAGAAACCTTCTTTCTTGCTTCCTAATTTGACATGGCTTCCTTATCCCACCAAGAAACTTTGCTGCTTCCCAGAGCCCTGAGCCCTGCCCCAGGCAGTCCTCTCTTGTGTTCCTCTTGGTGGTACCCTCCATTCCTACCATCCGCACACTGATGGTTCATTCCCAGATCCAGACTCCAGAGCTGCACCCTCTCCCCAGCCAGCACCTCAAGACTTATGAGCCATGCATACCAGTTAACATTATTGTGCCCTTACCTAGTGCACAACTGAGTTCTGTCATTTTAATTTTACAACCACGCCTCCCTGCTTATGTGAGATCATGCCCCTGGAGTAGCACAGCATGGCGGCCTGATAACATTATCCGCATAGCACAAGGGTAAACTGAGGCTCAAGAAAAGAAGTTACTGATCCAGCAGTAACAGCTCTATGTCTCTGGCTTTATAGGCAGCATTTTTGCCTACACTCTTAAGTTGTTAGCTCTAAAACAGGGCTGTAGACATCTACTACTGTGTCACAGAGTGAGCAGGTTGACTAGAGCAATTGACGACAGCAAGAAATGCCTGCTCTTGGGACATTTGCTCTGTCCAAAGCCCCTGGTAATACTGCCTTCTTTGCCCCGCCCACAAGTCCACTGAAGCAGTAGTTACTGTGCCCACTGCCCAGACTCTTACCACATCCCAATGCACCCAGGGCAAGGATGGGAACTGGGCACAGAGGCTCATAGCAGGAGAGAACAGCTCACACAGCAGTGTTTTGTTGTGGCTAAGGAGGTGTCACTCTGAAATCCTGTTTCACCTTTTAACACTTCTTGGGATGGGTGCATCTCGCAGGCAGCACTGAGGTTTTGTGGTTATCTATGTGGTACCATGCCATGGTGTACATGGCAGTCTGTGTGATTCTGTGACATGGTAGTCCATGTCCATACCCCTAATTCACAGCTCTCTGAGGACTTGCCAAAGAACGTGTGTGAAGTCTATACAACTAGAAAATGGTAAAACTGGCTAGAGGGGCTGGAGAGATGGCTCAGCGGCTAAGAGCACTGTTTTTCCAGAGGACCCAGGTTCAATTCCCAGCTCCCACATGGCAGCATGATGCTGTCTATAACTCCAGTTCCAGGGCATCTGACACTTTCACACCAATGCACATAAAATAAGGTTAAATAATTAAAATAACAACAACAGAAAGGTTTCCTGCTCCTTGGCCAGGGCTCTTCCACACAGCACATAACTAAGGGGTGCTCAGCTTTCTGACATTGAAGCATAAAGTCATCTACAAGTGTGGTGGGCAGACTGCAGCATGAACACTGGCAGTGGGTAGACTGCTCTACCCCCTGATAACAAAGCACCCAAGCTAGGAGATGGGACCCTCCCCTCCCCCATTCAGACTCTCGGGACCCAGTGGGTCAGCGCTACTGCTCATGTGAGCTTTGAGACAGACGGGGAAATGGTAGGATATAGGCAGGCACTGCCAGGAGGGAGGGGCCAACAGTAACATCACTCTGGGCCCTTCCCCCTTCCAGTATTTTGTCTTCGACTTCCATGTCTCTCCTGACGTCATGTTTGACAAGATCATCAAGATCTCGGTGAGTGGCGAGCAGCTGCCACAGGCAAGACCTAAGTTGGGATCTCTGCACAGCCTTGTAACATGCTGTTCATAGCACAGCAGTCCTGAGCCTGGATGCACACCTGGGCAACGGGTAGCAGAGAATGGACTGTGGCCCCCTCTTGCACCTGTAGCTGGTTCCCTCTATAGAGTGTAAAACCTACTTACCCATATATAACAGTGGGGGTGGGAGGGAGGCACAATGGAGGGTGGGAGGGGCTGCTGTCTTCAGCAAACCAGCCCCGTCTCCTGCCAAATACCTTCCCACTTTACTATGAAACGTGGGACCTGAAAAAGACAGAGTTAACGCTATCATTGGTGGGCCCTGCCCCTGCTCCCACCTCCGCCCCCACCCCAGCCCCCCAAGGCTTCTCCCCACCCACCCAGCCTGACTGGCTGGCTGCTGGTGGTTCTGTCTCAAAGGTGATCCATTCTAAGAACCTGCTTCGAAGTGGCACCCTGGTGGGCTCCTTCAAAATGGATGTGGGGACTGTGTACTCCCAGCCTGGTGAGTAACCCCATAAGAATGAACTGGTGCATGCATTTCCAGAAGCAACATATGGTTGCTTTATTGGTTCCTAACTCATCCACCAAGGAGCATAGACACAGTCCATTAGTATGCAGCCATGGGAGAGGCAGAGAAGTGGTGTGCACGCTACACACAGATGCACAGGCCACGTGCACCATGGCTGGGACATGTGGGAGCAAGAGATTTAGGCATAGTAGTACAGAAAGGCAGCTTAAATATATGTGGCACAGAGAGCATCACTTATCCTATTTATATGAAAACAGTTACACCAAGGACAATGAAAAGCCTGGGAGGGGCCATGCCCACCCACTGCCTCTGGCTGGCACCTGTTGAACAGAAATAAATAAATAAAACCTCTGCTATCTTTACAAAATCCCTGTCTCCCCTCCTGGCAGTTAAGAGACCTCAGGCTGCTGGGTGGTGGCAGCCAAAGCCTTTAATCCCAGTACTCAAAAGGCAGAGGCAGGCAGATCTCTGTGAGGCAGAGGCTGCCTGGTCTACAGAGCGAGTTCCAGGACAGCCAGAGCTACATAAAGAAACCCTATCTCAAAAACAAAGAAAGAAGGGAAGGAAGAAAGAGAGGGAGGGAGGGAAGGAGGGAGGGAGGGACGGAGGGAGGGAGGGGGAAGGGAGAGAGGGAAAAAAGAAAAGGAAAGGAAAGAAAAGAAAAGAAAAGAAAAGAAAAGAAAAGAAAAGAAAAGAAAAGAAAAAGGAAGTCCTGAGGCTCACAGATGTGCCAGGGTTTGGCCCAGCCAATCAGCTAGTTAGGGAGATACCAGGGCATGTATTTCACAGCACCCATCAAGTCACACTGTCCAATCTAAATGTGACAACTGATGCCATGTGTAATACAGCAATTTTGGGGGTCTCTGGGCTTTTTTTCACAAGGGACCCAGACCCCCTAAGAAAGAGTCATGGTGGGAGCTTCTATTTCTGATTAATCATTCCATGGGTACCTAATGGAGATGTCCTCTGAGTGCTGTGACTATATGCTTCTCTTATTGGTTGATGAATAAAGCTGTTTCAGCTGATGACTCAGGCTTCTTACTGGCTAGCTCTCTCTTAATTATTAACCCGTTTCTATTAATCTGTGTCTCACCACATGACCTAGGCTTTCTGGTGGTCAGGCCCTGGCATTTTGATGCCCTGGCAGCTACACCGTGTCTCCTCGACTCTGCCTACTACCTCTCTCTATCCCTGTTCAGATGTCTCACCTGGTTTTACTCTGTTAAGCCATTGGCTGAAACAGCTTTATTCATCAACCAATAAGAGAAACATATAGTTACAGCATACAGAAGGACCTCCCCCATCAGATACCGATGGCCAGCACTGGGTGGAGTTGGCAAGGGCACCTCAAGTGATGGTCTAGAAGGCTTATCACTACTTAGACAATTTGGGGATATCCATGTCCCTGAGTGAAACTGCTCAGAAGTCAATAATCACCCTACTAGGCCCTTTGATGGTGACAATACAATTTCGTTCCACACTGTCACATTTGACCCTCACAAAGTAGTTAGACTCAAATATCATCCCTTCCCACTTTACAGTGGCACCAGTGAGCAAGAAGAAATAGGGGAGGGGGCTTGGAAGTGATACTAACAAGTAGGTGAGACAGTCGGCCCTTTCTTGGGGTCTGATAACACTCTGCTGGCACCCACTGGAACATGGCTTGCATCAGGAATGTGAATCTAGTGTCTAAGACTAGTCATATGAACTCACAGATCAAAACATTCCAGACATGTGAGGCCTTCAAGCATCTAGTTGGCTACCTGTTAAGACAGACAGGAAGGCTTGGATATAAGTCAATTAATGGAGTACTTACTTGCCTGGCATACCATAAAACCTCAGCACTATGTAAACCAGCAGTGATGAAGTACAACTATAATTCCAGCCCTTGGGAAAATCCAAAGCCCAAGGTCATCCTTAGCTATATATCAAGTTCTCTAACTGGGATTCACAAAAAGGGAGATTGGCAGGCCCAAAGGGATGAGGGGACTTACCCCATGTAAGAGGAGTTGCTTGATCTCCTGGTACCCAGGCCTCCCCACTGCCCCTCACAGGCTTGGGGTCTCCAGGACCCCTGCTATGTTGCTTCTCAGGAAACATGCCCAGCTGTGGTTCATAGGTTTGAGTGCTGCCCTGATGTCTGTGGAGATGACCCTTCTCTAGGCTGAGCATCAGAGGGCCTTCAGGCAAGATAAAGGGGACGGTGGATCTTAGTATGCATCCCCGGTGACTGAGTTCTGGTAGAGAAAATGCTCTTCAGAAGAGGTTGGTAGGTTCAGGCAATGGATCAGACACATTCCAATGGGTCTAACTTCCCCATCCATGTAGACGCCGTTGTTCCCATCTGACAATAAGGAAACTGAGTTAAACTGTTCATCCAAAACTACTGAAGGAGTAAATGGCAGATAGAACTTGAGCTCAGGCCTTCATGAGCCCCAAGCACAGTCTTCCTGTCAGGGTAGCCTACTCCCAGGCTTACTCCCTGTGGAGTCTGCCTCGAGCCTGGTGCCCTCTCAGAGGCATAGCTTGCCCTGAACATCTCTCCAAAGTTTGACTGGACCGCAAGTGCAGGAAATTCCTGGCTGCTGCCCTCTGCTGGAGATGGGTTGTATTCACAGAGGCCAGAACAGCTGTCCTTTTCATAGCCAGGTCCCCTCAGCAACAGGTGGAGAACTCAAAGCCCTACAGCTAGAAGTCTCCGGATTGTCTTTCATCTCCAGCTGTGATTGCAACATCCGTCTAGAAGAACCTCAGAAGACATAAATGCAGTGTGACCACACAGGGGTGCCCCTCAGCTGTGCCCCAATGGCCATCTGGCCAGAAGTGGGTTACTCACCACATGTATTTTAGACAACAGTTTCATGTATTGAACAGAACCAGATCTGTCATTGTAATTTTTTGTCACCTATAATCTTCAGGCAAGTTTTCAGGTTTGTCTTCCAATCCTTTTTAGGTTTAAAGGTAAATTTTATGTAACCTGAATCCTGTTCTTTCCCTGTTAAATCCCACCTGTGTTTCATCCAACCATGTACTGGCCTGCCAATTTACCCATCCATACGAACATCCACTCCTCTGTCCACAGCATAACAGATCCTGCTATCCATTTATCCATATACCATCTTCCCATGCCTCCCCAAGGCCAGCAGGCACTCACATGCAGCTCTGTAGATCCCACCAGCCATTGGGTTACCCTTCCTGCATATATCTGCTCAGAACCATGAGGTTCTGGGGACACATGGCACCCTCTTCCTGAGGCCACCAGCTCAGCAGAAGGACTCCAGTGGCTCTAAGCACTAAGGCTTCCTGGCCTCTCGATGCCCCCTGAACCTTGCTTGACACTCACGGCCTTAGCTCTCTTGACAGCTGGACCAGCTTGACACACACACTCAGGCTGCACTCTGCTCCCTGCCTCAACATCACCTCAAGGTCCCCACCAGAGTCAGAACCTTGAAGGACACAAGTGAAAAAGGAGGGGCATTCTGAGCCTCTGGAAACTATTAAGCCCCTGCAGGAAACTATTAAGAAGGTACCCTACACGGTACCTGCTTTAAAGTCGACCCCGTGGCGCAGATCTTCCTAAAGTGCCTCCTTCGTTGACACTTTTCTCCACGCTGTCCTGTGCCCTGGGGACACTGGGAAGGCACACTGCTAATCTGTTCCAGTCTAAACATGGGGACAGGCAGTGTACAGATGTATAGCGAGTGAGGTGGGAGGCATGTACCTGGGGCCTGAAGGGCACCAAGAAGTCAGGACCCATTCCTATGAAGTAGTCAGAGGAGGCTGCATGGAAGAGGACCACCCTTGGACAAAATGAGTAGTTTTCCAACTAAACAAAAATGAGCGAGAAGGCGGAAACATTTGGAGCACACAATGGCCTAGAGTCTGGCTTGGTATGAGCTCAAGAAGCAATGAGCACTTTTCCAGGACAGCCCTGGGGTGGTAGAACTAAGCAGGGATGAGAGCAACAGGACTCCCCTACCAAACCTCTGGGCTTCACCTCAAGACACAGCAGAACTCAGAGGGGCTGAAACGGGGGACGTGATGGTGGAGCCCTATTTTAGTAGACGCTATCAGGCAGCTATGTGGGACTAACCATAGCAGGGACCAGAGGTGAGACTACAGGCTGGGAAACTGACTGGAAAGCAATTTGAAGTCCTGAAATATGCTCCTGGGAGGGGCCTTGCTCAGCCCTCTGGCTGTGGTGGCCCTCTGTCTTCACTGGTGGGTGCAAGTAGAGCTGTGGCCCCAAGTCTCCTGGGCCTGTAGCCTTGAAGTTGCAAGGTCTAACAGGCACTCAGCTTGGACGTCCCACAGCCTGGCTTCAGATGGTGATGGCAGGTGCAATGTCCCTCCTTGCCACTGCAGAACACCAGTTCCATCACAAGTGGGCCATCCTATCTGACCCCGATGACATCTCTGCCGGGCTGAAGGGCTATGTAAAGTGTGATGTCGCTGTGGTGGGCAAGGGAGACAACATCAAAACACCTCACAAGGCCAACGAGACAGACGAGGATGACATTGAGGGGTGAGGCCCCCTTCTCCCCTAGGGACCTGAGCATAACCCTTCCTTTCCCCACAAGGAAGCTGCCAAAGTGGCCTGAACCTGGGTTCTTGCCATCAACCCCTTGCTTCCGTGCTGCACCCTGCCAGTCACTGCCCCAGGGCCCGGGGCAGGGTGGCCACTGGGGTTAATAGAGGGCAGTGCATTGACACCCAGACTTCCAACTGAAAAAGCTTGTGGAAAGAAATGCTGGTAACTAGGAGTCCCACCACTGCCAGGGGTTCCAGTGCCCCGCACTCAGGACAGCAGAGACGGCACTCAGGGTGCCAATCTCAGACAGCAGATGATGGCTGCTAAGAAACACTCCAGGACATTGTCTGGACTCTCAAAATGTGCTGGGGTCCAGTGAGCCTGGTCTCCCATGGGCTGGGGAAGGAGACCAGCTCCTGGGAGGTGGGAAGAAAGGTGGCACACAGATTTTAAAGTTGATGCCATGATTAACACCCTCCATTACCATTTGCAAAGCACTCACATTATATAGCCTATGTGCAGCTTTTCTGAGAAGTGGCTATTAATATTATTGCCATCTTAATGTGGAAGAAACTGAATCTTGATGAGATAGGAAGCCTTTCCCAGAATCCTAAACATGAATAGGCACCACGAATGTCTTTAATCTGAGTCTGAGTCCTCTAAATCTGTCCTTCACAGATTATGCCAGGCCCCAGGGGGATGCAGCTGCTAAATGGTGTGTGTGTGTGTGTGTGCACCTGTGCGAGACAGAGAACACACATGTACAAGCGTGAATTGCTTTGTCTCATCTCCTCCCTGACCCCATCCTCTCCACCTCTCCTCCCATCATACTCCTTGCATAGTTCTTGGTCTAAGGACCTAAGATGCAAAGAGGATTCTCTAACCCTGGTTCATGGTGGATGTGATGTGCTGCCTGTGCTCACAGGAACCTGCTGCTCCCCGAAGGCGTGCCCGCTGAACGTCAGTGGGCCCGGTTCTATGTGAAAATTTACCGAGCAGAGGGACTGCCCCGGATGAACACGAGCCTCATGGCCAATGTGAAGAAGGCTTTCATTGGTGAAAACAAGGACCTCGTAGACCCCTATGTGCAAGTCTTCTTTGCTGGCCAGAAGGTACTGAGGTTGGAAATGCTGAAGGATCGGATGATGGACATAGAGTATATGTGGTGGATGGGAGGAAGGGGCAAACCAGGAGTAACCTGGACCCTTAAGCTGGAAACACACACACACACCTGTACACGCACACACTCCACACATACCACACACACACACACACACACATACACACCACACATACCACACACACCACACCACACACACCACACATACCACATACACACACACATACACACACATACACACCACACATACCACACACACCACACCACACACACACACCCGTACACGCACACACTAGCAGTGACTTCCTTCCACCAGGGCAAAACGTCGGTGCAGAAGAGCAGTTATGAGCCGCTGTGGAACGAGCAGGTCGTCTTTACAGACCTGTTCCCCCCACTCTGCAAACGCATGAAGGTGCAGATCCGAGACTCGGACAAAGTCAACGACGTGGCCATCGGTACCCACTTCATTGACCTGCGCAAGATTTCCAATGATGGGGACAAAGGTCAGCTGTATAGCGTGCAGGGTCAGGGGTGATAGTGAGGCATGGAGGGAAGAGTAAATGAGGTCTTTTCCCTTACACCACAGGGCTTTTGAGGGTCTACCTGTAGCCCCTGCCTTGAGGAAAGGGAGAACATAATAACACTCAAGACTGTCGGGGCTGACTGGATTTATCAATTAGCGTGTTGCCTTTGCACCTGTTTTGCCACTGGCCAAACGAAAATAAGAACTGTCATATGTTACAGTGCATGCACTCTGTATATGTAATCTCCGGGTTTTCATTAGTAAATGGTGAGAGCAGTAACACCCGTCTATGGGGGGGACTGACCACATCCCAGAATAAGGACACAGTGAGGCAAGATGCCACTCCTAACACCCCCGGGGGAATTGGAGAGACAGACATGACACTAAATGGCCAGACTAGCAGGCAGAAGAAACAAAAACCCACAATGCAGTTCTGCATCCAGGAGACACCCAGAGGAAGTGAATCCAGACACAAACAATAGACTGCTGCTTCAGGAACAAAGAGACGGTGGCCAGGAGCACTTGCTCAGAGATGAGAGGTTTCTTCTGGGTGGGTAGGAGTATGACAGACCATGACAATGGGTGCACATCTTACTGAACATAGCCACCCAAACATGCACTTTAAATGCCACATTTTATAAGTAGTTATATCTCAATTTTTTAATGCCGTGTTTACAAAACAAACAAAAACTGAATATAAGAGCTGAATAGGGAGATGGTTCATGGGGATCTGAGTTCCAATCCCCAAAACCTATTGTTAAAAGAAAAAGAAAATAAAAAGGCAAGGCATGATGGCATGTGCTTGTAATCCCAGCACCGAGGAGGCAGAAATGGGTGGATCTCTGGAGAGCTCCCTGAATCCCAGCCAACCTAACCAACTTGACAACTTGCCATGTTCCAAGTCATTGAGAAACCATGTCTCAAAAAAAAAAAAAAAAGAACAATACTTGACAAATGGCATCAGAGACTGGTCTCCATGTGCACACAATGTACCCATACACATATGTCACACATGCACACACACATATATACATACATTATACACACACACACACACACACACACACACACACACACACACACACACACTAGTTTTGTTCATTCATTCATTTTTCTTACCATGTAGACTAGGCTGGCATTGCACTTACAAAGATCTGCCTGCTAGTATTAAAGGTGGGTGCTCACATTCATAGTCTAACAAAAAAAGGGGGGGTGGAGGAAAGGAAAGAAGAAAGGAAGGAAGGAAGGAAGGAAGGAAGGAAGGAAGGAAGAAAATATAAAAGAAGAATTAGATTCACATAAGGCAAGATTTACCCCCAACAAATCCTAAGCACAAGAGAAGTGATGTAACAGAGATGGAGAACAAGGCTGCTCTCCAGCCCCAGGTCCTGCTCAGCCCACCATGGTCACAGCCCAGACTGCTGCTTCCTGGAGGAGCTGAGGAGCCAAGAATAACCAAGAGAACAGAGAGGAGGAAGATCCCCTAAGCAGGGGAGGCAGAATAGATGCACATCCTACGTCCAGAGACAAAAGTGGAGGGTCCATGCTGTGGGTGTGGGCAGTGCCACCTGTCCAAAGGTGGTGCCTGCAGCAGTGGGAAACAGGAGTCTGGTTTTCTCTCCCACACACCTTGCTAAGGCCCCTGCAGAGAACAGAACTCCAGAAGGCACACTATATAAGCATGATTGAGAAAGCCGCCCCATACATGCCTGGCACCCAATACCCAAGAGCTCAGCACCCAGAAGTTCACAAAGATCCCTGCACCCTGAGTGAGCCTTGTATATGACAGTCTACCTCTCCCTTCACTACCACAGGTTTCCTGCCTACGCTCGGCCCAGCCTGGGTAAACATGTATGGCTCCACACGTAACTACACACTGCTGGACGAACACCAGGATCTGAACGAGGGCCTGGGGGAGGGTGTGTCCTTCCGCGCCCGCCTCATGCTGGGACTGGCTGTGGAGATCCTGGACACCTCCAACCCAGAGCTCACCAGCTCCACGGAAGTGCAGGTGGAACAGGCCACACCTGTCTCAGAGGTGAGGGCAAGGCTGGGCTGTAACGGGATCCCTCACTGGATCTCTTCGACATGCCAGCCAGGCTCTGCTTTTTCCTTAGTTGCCCTGTCTACTCAGAGGCCCTCCTCTGGCCATGTTACACAACCTCAGTCCTCATCTTCTGTTCACCTATGCTCTGCACATAGATGCCATTATAGCCACAAGCAACCAAGATGGTGCCCTGGCTACCCTTGTGTCTACAGAGCTAGCTATTCTATCAAGGACAACTGGGCTGGGGGCTTGAGTCCAGACTTCCAAACCCCAAAGCTGAATAGGACACACCTCAATTGTCAGCTGAGAGCCTACCTATGACATCAGGAACCTGGGCTGGGCCTATTGCCCACTAAAGCTCAATGTAGGCTTTAACTGCTTCCCCCACAGAGCTGCACAGGAAGAATGGAAGAATTTTTTCTGTTTGGAGCCTTCCTAGAAGCCTCCATGATTGACCGGAAAAACGGGGACAAACCAATTACCTTTGAAGTGACCATAGGTGAGTGCTGCTGGGATCATGGGGAGGGTTTCAGGCGTTTGCGTTGTCACTGTTGGCCCTGTGCCCTGGGCCACAAACAGTGAGTGTCTTACTTAGCGTGTCTATTGCTGTGACAAAATGCCATGACCATAAAGCAAGTTGGGGAGGAAAGGGTTTATTTGGTTTATGCTTCAGCATTGCTGTTCATATTGAAGACTCAAACAGGGAAGCATCCTGGAGGCAGGAGCTGATGCAGAGGCCATGGAGGGCGCTGCTTACTGGCTTGCTCCCCCATGGCTTGCTCAGCCTGCTTTGTTATAGAACCCAGGACCACCAGCCCACCATGGGCTGGGCCCTCTCCCATTGATCACTAAATGAGAAAATGCCTTACAGCTGGAGCTCATGGCGGAATTTCTTCACCCGAGGCTCCCTCCTCTATGATGAGTCTAGCTTGTGTCAAGTTGACACACAAAACCAGCCAGTACAGTGAGCAACACTGCTGTGTTCCACCGACTGTCCTCAAATGCCCTTGAAGCATTTTGAAATTGAGAAACATTCTTCAAAGTGTACTTGACTATAAGAGAGGTCAACCATCTCTCCACCAAAGGCCAGACTGGGATTAGAAAATAGGAGGAGCCTTGCCCCCAGCAGTGGAGGAGACAGAGGAGAAATCCAGGCTGTGTTCTGAGTCGGGCATAGCCATCATCAGACCTCTCCCTTATGGGTGACATGGGACCTTTCTGTGGATGGTGTTGTCTGAGTCCTTTACCTCTCCTGGAGAAATACATGGACTGGATTGAGGGTGGGGTGAGTGATTAAAAGGACTGTGGGCCTCTTACAAGCCACTCTTTGTCTAGGAAACTATGGCAATGAAGTTGATGGCATGTCCCGACCCCAGCGGCCTCGGCCCCGGAAGGAGCCTGGGGATGAAGAAGAAGTAGACCTGATTCAGAATTCCAGTGATGATGAGGGTGATGAAGGCGGAGACCTGGCCTCAGTGTTTTCCACCCCACCTATGCGGCCCCAGATCACAGACAGGTGGGCCCTGACACTCACACCAGCCTCTACGGGCCTTGGCCCTAGAGTCCCAGGGCCTAAGACTTCAACATCCTTCAACTTCCTCTGCATCCCACCCCAGAAACTACTTTCACCTGCCCTACCTGGATCGCAAGCCCTGTATCTACATCAAGAGCTGGTGGCCTGACCAGCGACGGCGCCTCTACAACGCAAACATCATGGACCACATAGCTGATAAGCTGGTCAGGGCCAGGCAGGGGTGGTGGGAGCTGGAATCATGGGCATGTGTGAGGGTCTCGCCTGTAAAGCACAGTTTATCCAGAGGCTGCCTTGAAATAGACACAGGGTCCCAGAGCTCTGGAGTAGAGTCTAAGGGTCTGCCCCTCCATGTCTGGGCTCTCTGGGGCAGCTGGGCAGGCTGCACAAGGCCTCTATCTGGCTCTGGCTCCTGCTCAGCCCACCTTGACCACAGCCCAGGGTGCTTGTCCCTGAAGAAGCCAGGGGCCCAAGAATAACCAAGAGTCCCCATTGTCTACAACAGACCCTGGGGACTTGGTGGTTTCTTCATAATATATGGGATGGCCCATGTTACTAGGTCCCTCTTTCCTGGGGTGAGCAGAAGGGGCACCTGGGAGGAGGAAGGCTGGGGCCCAGAGTGCACTTGAAACCCTGGTTCACAGGAAGAAGGCCTGAATGACGTGCAGGAGATGATCAAAACAGAGAAGTCCTACCCGGAGCGCCGCCTGCGGGGTGTGCTAGAGGAACTGAGCTGTGGCTGCCAGTGAGAAGAGTGTGGGAAAGGCAGAGTGGGACGGGGACACTATAGCCAGGTCAGGGAAGAGCAGCCTAAGCCTTGGCTCTTCCCGCCCCTGACCCTCCACAGCCGCTTCCTCTCCCTCTCGGACAAGGACCAGGGCCACGCGTCCCGCACCAGGCTGGATCGGGAGCGCCTCAAGTCCTGTATGAGGGAGCTGGTGAGGCTTCAGCTGGGCCCGGGATCAAGGAAGCCCCAATGAGCGGGGCCATCTGTTCTTGATGTCATGGCTCAAGCTGTCACCGAGAGCTGACTGTTCCTCCTACACTGTTCCCAACAGGAAAGCATGGGACAACAGGCCAAGAGCCTGAGGGCTCAGGTGAAGCGCCACACTGTACGGGACAAGCTGAGGCTATGCCAGAACTTCCTACAGAAGCTACGCTTCCTGGCAGATGAGGTGGGTGGCCTAGAGGGTAGGGACAGCATAGAAAGGGGTTGGCGGACCTGGAGAGATAGCTCAGGAGTTAACAGCACTGCCTGCTCTTCCAGAGGTCCTAAGTTCAATTCCCAGCAACCACACTGTGGCTCATAACCATCCGTAATGAAGTCTGGTGCCCTCTTCAGGCATGCAGGGATACATGCATGCAGGACACTGTGTACATGATTGATGGATGGATGGATGGATGGATGGATGGATGGATGGATGGATGGATGGATAGATAGATAGATAGATAGATAGATAGATAGATAGATAGATAGATCTTAGGAAGGAAAGGAAAGGAAAGGAAAGGAAAGGAAAGGAAAGGAAAGGAAAGGAAAGGAAAGGAAAGGAAAGGGGCTGGCCAGAAAGTCTGCCCCTGGGCAGATTCTGTTGCTCTGATAGGCACTATAGACAAGATTGGGCAAGTTCAGTGGGAGAAAAAGTCAAGAATGAGGGTCTTTCCCTCCCAAGCCCCCAGCTTCTCCTCAGCCAGGAGTGTGGTGCATCAAGCTCAGCGTGCCTTTATACTGAGGCTGCCCCCACCCCCCCACCCCCGCTTGTGCCCTCTGCCCTCCACTGCAGCCCCAGCACAGCATTCCAGATGTGTTCATTTGGATGATGAGCAACAACAAGCGCATCGCCTATGCCCGGGTGCCCTCCAAAGACCTTCTCTTCTCCATTGTGGAGGAGGAGCTGGGCAAGGACTGCGCCAAAGTGAAGACCCTCTTCCTCAAGGTGCTGCAGGGGATGGGGCTCGGGTGGGGTGACGCGCTGCAGGGGATGGGGCTCGCTCGGGTGGAGAGCCCCCGCTGACTCTGGCACGGCCCTTAGCCAGCAGGTGTTCAGAGGTCTGGAGCCCACCTGGCCCCATCCGTCCATCCCTCTTAGCCTCCACCCCCACATCTGTACAGTGAAGGGTTAGGCACAACTCTGCCTACCGCTTCAACACCACACCCTGGGCCTCCCTTACTCTGTGGGCCCTGGAATTGTCAGGCTCTTGGTGATCCTGAACCTGTCCCTAGCTGCCAGGGAAGAGGGGCTTCGGCTCAGCAGGATGGACAGTACAGGCCAAGCTGGAGCTCTACCTATGGCTCGGCCTCAGTAAGCAGCGAAAGGACTTCCTGTGTGGCCTGCCCTGCGGCTTCGAGGAAGTCAAGGCAGCCCAAGGCCTGGGTCTGCACTCCTTTCCGCCCATCAGCCTGGTCTACACCAGTGAGTGAGGACCCCGCACGCTGGGTGGGCCACTCCCATAGGGCCACAGGGGCCATATGGCATGGCACAACCCACTCTTCCCCGCAGAGAAGCAAGCCTTCCAGCTCCGAGCCCACATGTATCAGGCCCGAAGCCTCTTTGCTGCTGACAGCAGTGGGCTCTCTGATCCCTTCGCCCGTGTCTTCTTCATCAACCAGAGCCAGTGCACAGAGGTAAGGACCTGGGGGGTGGGGGGTGGGGCTCTGGACGGGAAGGGCTCTGGCTTTGGGAGCACTGGAACACGGTACAACTGGTCCGCTATTCCCCCAAATCCTCAGAGGGCAGCCCTTCAGGTAACTGGCTAGGCTGGTAAAAGCCACTAGCTCAGACTAGGGCTATGGCCACAAGGCAAGAAGACTTTGGCAGGACACTGGGAACAGACTTCATAGGAGCCCTGACTTTCAGATTTCTGGTTAAGTAGGGGATCCAACACTCTTGCCTGCAGAGTCCCTGCAGCCCATAACTAGGAATAGTGTCTGCCACTTGTTCTCCATCCCTCAACTCCATGGTGCAGGTTCTGAATGAGACGCTATGCCCCACTTGGGACCAAATGCTGGTATTTGACAATCTGGAGCTGTATGGTGAAGCGCATGAGCTACGAGATGATCCCCCCATCATTGTCATTGAAATCTATGACCAGGACAGCATGGTAAGGGTGGGCACTGGCACCACTGACCATAGCAGACCCTCCCCTTGCAGGTTCCCCACCCTCCCCTGCAACTGATGCTATGTTGGCTGCCCCTGTTGGGAAGCAGGGCTGGTGACCAAGCTTTCCTGGTGCTTCCTGCCCGCCCACAACCTGATCCTCTTCTAGTACCATGAGCCTCTCAGGGATTAGGAGAAAACCACGGTGTTTCCCACCTCCTGGATAAACACACTGAGGCCAATGTCTTCCCGAGACGTACCAGGAAACCCTGTTGCCACAGCCCCACCCCCACTGCAGGCCTCTGCTCCCTACCTATATTCACAGTCTGTAATAGCCTTGCTACTTTCCATGGAGGTTCTGGGTGGGGAGGAAAGGTCAGGATAACACCCCTTCTAAGAGGGGCTAACTCTGCCTATAAGCCAACTCAACTGTTGGGGTGCCCAAGGGAACTCTAGAGTTTTGTTGTGTTAGGGCAAAGCTGACTTCATGGGCCGGACCTTCGCCAAGCCCCTGGTGAAGATGGCAGATGAGGCATACTGCCCGCCTCGCTTCCCGCCCCAGCTTGAGTACTACCAGATCTACCGAGGCAATGCCACTGCGGGAGACCTACTGGCTGCCTTTGAGCTGCTGCAGGTAGGTGGCAGGTGAGGGAGGGAGGGGGCTTGAAAGCCAGGGCTGGGAATAAGAGCTCCTGGCCCTTGGGCTCTCTTGCCTGCCTGTCCCTTCTGATCTCATGACACCAACTCACTGGAAAAAGGGCCCCTCCCTGGGCCTGCCACTATGACTTTATGATTTCATTCTTCAGATTGGGCCATCAGGGAAGGCTGACCTGCCACCCATCAATGGCCCAATGGACATGGACAGAGGACCCATCATGCCTGTGCCGGTGGGAATCCGGCCAGTGCTCAGCAAGTATCGAGTAGAGGTGTGTATTGGCTTTTTTTTTTTTTCTTGGAGCACCAACCAGCTCCCAAATCATGACACGGAGGGTTACTATTAGTCATGAATGCTCCATCTAGCTCAGGCTCATTTCTGGCCAGCCCTTTTAACTTAATGTGTTTCTCTTTATCTACCTTTTGTCTCAGGACTTTTTACCTTTCTTTCCTTCTGTCTGTCTTTCTTTCATGGCTTCTCCTGTCCAGCTGGTGACTGCCTGGCTTCTGGCCCTGGGTGTGTCTCTCTCCTTCTCCCTCTTCTCCTATTTATTCTCTCTGCCCACCAGCCCCACTTACCCCTCTCCTGTCTAGCTATTGGCCATTCAGTTTTTTATTAGACCAATCAGGTACCTTAGGCAGGCAAGGTGAGACAGATGCAACACATCTTTACACAATTCAACACACGTCCTTACGTCATTAAACAAATGCAGCACAAACAAAAGTAACACACCTTTACACAGTTAGAATAAAATTCTGCAGCATAAAAAATGTAACACATCTTTGCCTAGTTAAAGTAATTTCCACAACAGAGGTGCGTGAGGGCTCCGTGCACCTTCCAGCCCTTCCTGCGACCTTCACCCAAGTCACCTTGAGGCTTCTGCTTCATGATGCACCTTGAGTGTACATTCTACGTGGACCATCAAATTCCTAGTCCCCTAGCCATACTTCTCAGTTTCAGAAAAGGATAGCAAGGACCCAAGAGTGGAGGGAACTTGTCCAAGATCACTCCCTGGAGCCAGCAGCACTGACACAGGACCCCAGCCCACGCTAGTGCCTGTCCTGCTCTGACAGAATCACACCACTGTGCCCAGAGCCTTTCTCTGCCCTCTGCCTTCCATAGTGATCCTACCTGAGTCCTCCTGCCACATGCAGCCTCCTGGCACTGTCCCTGCCCGTGTTACTGATTTCTCAGGTGACCCTTCCTAGCCACCACTGGCTCCCTTCACCAAGCCACCCCTCCCCCTGCTCCCAGGTGCTGTTCTGGGGCCTGAGGGACTTGAAGAGGGTGAACCTGGCCCAGGTGGACCGACCACGGGTAGACATCGAGTGTGCGGGGAAGGGGGTACAATCATCCCTGATCCACAATTATAAGAAGAATCCCAATTTCAACACCCTGGTCAAGTGGTTTGAAGTGGTGAGTGTGGGAGCCGGTAGAGCAGGGCAGGGCCCTTGCCTTAGCCAGCCTCCTCTGCCCTTTCTCTGAGCGCTAAGGCATAGGCTTAGGCTGTAACATGTTACCATCATCTCTCAGGACCTCCCAGAGAATGAGCTACTGCACCCACCCTTGAACATCCGAGTTGTGGACTGCCGGGCCTTTGGACGGTACACCCTGGTGGGCTCTCATGCAGTCAGCTCACTGCGACGCTTCATCTACCGCCCCCCAGACCGCACAGCCCCCAACTGGAACACCACCGGTATGGCCGCCTAAAGCCCAGGTCTGGCTCTAGTCAGCTCCTAGAAGGACCCGTCTCACAGTGCAGTTTAAGTGTCCATCGGGGTTTCCTCCATGGGGCAGCATGGTAGTGTAGTGGGGGTGGGGGTGATGGACAACTTTGGGGCGAGAGAAGGCTGCACAGGGCTGCCTTCACTCTGAGGCCCACAGCCAGTACCGGACAGGCCCTCAAACGGCTGAGAGCAGATGACCAGGTGATGGAGGAGCCCCAGGCCCTCCCCCTGGGCATAGTCTCCAGGCCTCACCCTAGGTCCGCTGTCTGGATGCTCAGTGACCCGCCCTTCTCTAGATCACTTTCTTTCCTCATACCCATCTTATTCTCATATCTGCCCTGTCCCTCCTCTGCCCTGAGAAAGTTCCAGAATCCACTGCAGGCCATTCTTTCTTCCTTACTGCTTCTCACTGTGACTCTGCTCCTCCTCCGTCTGTCTGTCTGTCTGTCTCTCTATCCAGTCAGGCTTCTCCGTGGCTGCCACATGCTGTGCAATGGGGGCCCCTCTTCTTGCCCCACAGGAGAAGTTGTGGTGAGCATGCAGCCTGAGGTGCCCGTCAAGAAGCTGGAGACCATGGTGGAGCTGGATGCGGTAAGGCCAGTGGCGGCCACCCAGCTAGCCAGGGACACACAACCACAGGTGGCATGCTGGAGAGCCAGGCAAAACTGTCCTGAGAGTGAGACACCCTGACTTAATTAAGTGTAGTTATCAAGAGCATTGATTCACATGGCATTGTCTGGAAGAGAGTACCTGGGCATGTGGGAGTATTGTACACACATGTATGCAGATGTGTTCATGAGCAGATGACATGTATGTACAAGGGAAGGAGTAGTAACAGTTAGAGGACATGACATGAAACATTTCATACTTCAGAAAGGACCCCCTAGGCAAAGTACTGCTTAAGACAGAGGTGTGTCCTGCCTATATAGGGTCATTTTCCATGCCAGGTGATACCTTGGGAGCCTGGGCTGGGGAAAGATTTCCATGGGAAAGGTCCTATTCCTCTGACTTTAGGACCAGGGGTGTCAACCTGGCAGAGGAAGGCCTGTAGGAGAGGGCAGATGGGTCGGCCTGGACCCAGCCTCCCTGAGGCCTAGTCTCTGCTCAGAGCCACAAAGGGGCCTCCCTCCCAGTCACATTTTCAGCCTCCTGTTCACTACCACACTTGATTCACACAGCCTGGGGTATTTCCTAGCTTCTGAGGCCTGGTCTAAAATGCTCTTCCCCTGATCTGGCCAGTGAGTAGACCCAGGGCTACAATGGTCTCTAGAAAGGACAGCAGAAGACACTAGGTCCTGCAGTGTCTTCTGGGTGGGTGTTTCTGCGTGGGAAGCTCACTGCCCAGGTACTGGGTTTTGAATACTCTATGGTCCAGCTTCCCACCCCTTCCCAATACAACTCACCATTGTCCATAAAAGCCCCCAGGTGACTCTAGGGTACAGGCAGCCAGGGTGTAGTAAGTCAGAAGGAATGGTGGAAGCAACCTCGAGTAGACCCTTCATCACCTTAGCAGGAAGCCAGCCCTTGTGAGTGTGACGCTTGCCTTTTGGTCAGAGGCAAGGGGCTCACAGCAAAGAGTAAGCATTGGTCACTGTGTGCATCCTCATGGCTCCCGGCTTCTCACTTCTGGGCTGGACTGTGACCTGCCCCTTCAGTTCTTGGTGGCTAATCCTGTCCTGCCTTTCCCTCTGCAGACTTGTGATGCTGTGGTCAAGGTGGATGTGGTAAGTGTGGGAGCTGTACGAGGGCCTTGGGGCAAGAGAAGCATTCGCTGACACCAGTGCCAGGCCAGAAGGCTAACTTCATGGACCTAGCCATGCTTCCCTGAGTACCGGTCCTGCCTTGACCTGTGGCTCACAGTGGCAGGCTGTGGTTCCTGTGGGGCTATGCTGTCCTCATCACCAAGGCCTTGCTTCCATGGCATTGGTGGCCCTACAGTTCTATGGGACTGGGGGAGGGGGGCTTTCGGGATCAGATGGCCAGAGTGAGGAGGAATCATTCAAGGTTCCAGGAAAGGTAGAAAGCAGGAGAGCATATGGGACGATCGTCCTGCCATCCCCCAGGCTGAGGAGGAGAAGGAAAGGAAGAAGAAGAAAAAGAAAGGTGTGTCAGATGAGGCGGAGGAAGAGGAGCCTGATGACAGCATGCTGGATTGGTGGTCCAAGTACTTTGCCTCCATTGACACAATGAAGGAGGTAAGGCCTGGGCATGGGCTGGGAGGAAGGAGGAATGGGGTGGCAGGTGACCTAATTATAAATCACATCGACCTCTCCAGCTCCTCCCCTAACCTGCAGAACCAGCTCTGAACTCTCCCTCCAGAACCCTCCATCCTTGGGCTGGTAGACAGTTGACCTTCCTGGCTTAGTCCCCTCTCGTCAGCCATGTGCCCCACAAAGATCTCTGGCATCTGCGTGATGAACCAGGGCACCATCCTAGGTCCCGTGGGAGACAAGGATAGGGTACCATAAATGCCCTGAGCAGCCCCAGCATTGCGCAGCAAGTGCACATGTGAACAGGAGGTGAAGATGCTGCTGGCTATGGGGACAATGCCTGCAGAGTCAGGGAAGTCCCTTCATATTTTGGCAGCAACTCCGACAACATGAGGCCTCTGGAATTGACTTAGAAGAAAAGGAAGAAATGGATTCCACTGAGGGTGAGCACTGGCCCTTGGCATCCAGATCCTTGGACCCCTGCATCCATGACAACATCTGCTGCTTTCCAGCCCTGGCCTGTGCTCCAAGGATCAAGCTAAGGACTTCTTCTACAGTAGTTTCCACTCATATCAATTCAGCAACCATAGCAGCAGGCAGACACGTATAATCATAGAATATCTGAGCTGGAAAGGACATTGCTAGCTTGTCCCACCCAGCATTTCAATAACTTTTCCCATGGAACATTAATACCATTGTGGAGGAGAAAGAGGATTCTGTGGTTAGATCCATTTAGGAAATGCTTGTTTAAGTACCTTCACTTGGTACAAGACATCTCAGAGCGCACACACACATACACACACACACACACACACACACACATGCACATAACACAACATGCACATGGAGCTCAGAGGATAACTTCATGTGTCACTCCTCACTTTCCACCTTGTTTGAATTAGCCTCTCACTGCCTCTGGGTATACCAGGCTAGCTGGCCCGAGAGCCTCCAGGAATTCTCCAGTCTC
This sequence comes from Cricetiscus sungorus, assembly GCA_030556225.1. Taxonomy (NCBI): domain Eukaryota; kingdom Metazoa; phylum Chordata; class Mammalia; order Rodentia; family Cricetidae; genus Cricetiscus; species Cricetiscus sungorus. The sequence goes on from JANBXA010000651.1 coordinate 72,625,197, forward strand.
TATCTTCCATTTCCCCATAGGATCTCTGGGTTTATTAGCACTTGTGCTATGCATCCAGCCTTTACATGAATTCCTGGGGTTCAAACTTAGGTTTGAACTTGCCAAGCTTTTCACCCTGTGAGCCATCTCACCAAGCACTGGTATAATCAATTTTTCAAAGGAAGACACTATATAGTTTCCTCTTTTATTCTAAGCATACCAATGGCACATATGCATGGAATTCCACTGGATCTTGCTTGGGAAATGCTAATAGGATGCAACCTTGCTAATATATACCTAGAAAATTAAGGGAGCAGGTAGAGAACCACACAGACAAGCCCCTGTCTCCAGATCCAACACCATCCCCACTTACTCTACCAAGAGCAGACAACTATCTGCTCCCTAACCCCAGGAATGACCTGCTGCCTCATGGAATGCACTGAGACTCTAAAGTTGTCAAGCATGGTGGTTCACAGCTTTAATCCCAGCACTCAGGAGGCAGAGGCAGGGGATCTCTTGAGTTTGAGGCCACCATGGTCTACAGAGTGAGTTCCAGGCAGCCAGGGCTACCTTGTCTCAAGAAAAAACAAGAGAGAAGGAGAAAGAGAGGAAGAGGGAGAGGGAGATACAGAGAGAGAGAGAGAGAGAGAGAGAGAGAGAGAGAGAGAGAGAGAGAGAGAGAGAGAAGTTAAGTGGAAAAGAAAGGCTGGGTCTCATCTCAGGCCATCCCGCTCTGGCCCTCTCCACCCACACTTCCCTAAGTTGACGAGGGCCCCCTTTCTATTTTGGGCCAGGCCTGAAGGGGCCAATAAAGAGCAAGGATAAATCCAGGGCTGCAAAGGAGGAGAAGAAGAAGAAAAACCTTAGCCCTGGCCAGGGACCAGAGGCTCCTGAGAAGAAGAAAGCCAAGATTGACGAGCTGAAGGTGAGGTCTGGGAGCAGATCCTGCCCAGATGCAAGGTGGGAGGGAGGCAGCATATGGGACAGGATGCTGGGACGAGGCCTGACAGCCTGTCCTGTCCAGGTGTACCCCAAAGAGCTAGAGTCACAGTTCGACAACTTTGAGGACTGGCTGCACACCTTCAACCTATTGCGGGGCAAGACTGGGGATGATGAAGATGGGTCCACAGAGGAGGAACGCATCGTGGGTCGGTTTAAGGTCGGACAGAGTATGGCCCAAGTGTTGATCCCCTGGCAACCTCGTTTTTCTATATCTCTAGGACTCCTGTATCTTCCATGATCCAACAACTGAGTGTTAAGGCCTTGCCACACTGTGGGACTATACTGTTGGCTAGTTGGCACTGTTCAGGGGAACCTGTAGCCTTACACCCCCACCCTATGCCTTGTTCCAGGGTTCCATCTGTGTGTACAAAGTGCCACTCCCAGAGGATGTATCTCGAGAAGCTGGCTATGACCCCACCTATGGAATGTTCCAAGGCATCCCAAGCAATGACCCCATTAATGTGTTGGTTCGAATCTATGTGGTCCGGGTAAGACTCTTCACATCTTCCTCCCTGCAAGCCTCCAGCCTCCTGCTGGAAAGATTGGGGTAACTTCAAGACATCAGAGGGGTCTACTGGTCTTATCCCCATCTTTCCAAAAAGAAAGTTCAGTCCCTGGGACAAGAAGCAGCAACTTCCCTAGAGCCACACATGAGACTTCTGTCTCTAACCCAATAATTCTGTCCCCACTTTTCAACATCATGGGACCCTCAGGAATAGGGCAGTGGTACCCAAGATTCTACTTAGGCAGCACTTATCCTGCCCAGGCCACAGACCTGCACCCGGCTGACATCAATGGCAAAGCTGACCCCTATATCGCCATCAAACTAGGCAAGACTGACATCCGAGACAAGGAGAACTACATCTCCAAGCAGCTCAACCCCGTCTTTGGGAAGTAAGGCCTTGTGGCACCCTCTCTGCCCACCTTGACTCTTAGTCCAGTCCCCACCCCTTGCCAATCTCAACCTGCAACCCACTCCTAACCCCCCTGCCTGGCAGGTCCTTTGACATCGAGGCCTCCTTCCCAATGGAATCCATGCTGACAGTTTCTGTGTATGACTGGGATCTGGTGGGCACTGATGACCTCATTGGAGAAACCAAGATCGACTTGGAAAACCGTTTCTACAGCAAGCACCGTGCCACCTGCGGCATTGCACAGACCTATTCCATGTGCGAGGACAGAATGGGACCAGTCACTGGGAGGGCTGAGGACAAGAGGCCCAGGCTGGGGGCAGGGGGTGTAGAAGGGGGTGGGTGCCTGTTGGATCTTAACACTAGGACAAGACTCAGGAGTAGTAAACATGCTAGGATTTCTGTTTTGGGTTATGCCTTCACCCTACACACTCTAAGTGCAGCTTCAGGGGCTGGACCTGAATATTCCAAGACAAGGTAGGGAGGGAATTCCTGGACAAAGCAATCAATATGGAAAGCAGAAGAGGAAAAGACAAGTCAGAAGGGTCAGCCTCCAGCAGCGTTAGTATCTTGGGTGAACCTAGAGCTGGAGGAGGCCTATTGCTGATGTAGGCAATGGCCAACTGTGGAGAATTGGCCAGAAAAAGCTGCCACCTGGGATGACCCAGCCTGAGACGTTTTACGCCTCTGTGTCTCCTCCCACAGACATGGCTACAATATCTGGAGGGATCCTATGAAGCCCAGCCAGATCCTAACTCGTCTCTGCAAAGAAGGCAAAGTGGACGGCCCCCACTTTGGTCCCCACGGGAGAGTGAAGGTCGCCAATCGAGTCTTCACGGGGCCTTCAGAGATAGAGGATGAGAATGGTAAAGGACATTGAATGCAGCTGACTGGCCCCACTCCAGGGGCTTCAGAGGCCACCAAGGAGCCACACTTCTCTGTGGGGACTTCCAGACCTAGTGCACATATGCTTAAACTGAGTCCTAGTGACCCCCTGCTCCATACTCTCGAGCTCCTTCCATTCTGCCCAGTGACTGCCCTGACACCCTCTCCTGCACCACACTCACCCACACACTACACCCTTCTCACTTTTGCTCATCCCCATGGGCCAGGAAAATACCCCATTCGACAGATGAGCCAACTGAGACACAAGTTCCAGTTTGGTAACTTGCCCAAGGTCATATATCTCTCCCGAGGCAGAGTAAGGGTGCGGACTAGGTCTTTCTGGCTCAAAGCCCCACTCCTACTCACCCCACTCCTTACCCCAAGTCTGGTAAGCCAAACTCACAGGTCTTTCTGGGTCTTGTGGTGCAGTTGAGACCTTGGCCTTCCTCTGTATCTGGTCCCTAGCAATAAAATAAAAGTGGGGCTAGGAAGACAGGTCAAGACTCTGGGTTTTATGCTCCTAAGCTCCTGGCTCCAGCACAGGCCCCCTGGTTCTGAAGAGGCTGTGTGGGTGCGCCTGATCCGCTGTCATCCACAGGTCAGAAGAAGCCCACAGATGAGCACGTGGCACTGTCTGCTCTGAGACACTGGGAGGACATCCCCCGAGTGGGCTGCCGCCTTGTACCAGAACATGTGGAAACCAGGCCACTGCTCAACCCTGACAAGCCAGGCATTGAGCAGGTGATACCCAGGTGGCTGGGATCTGGGGTTAAAGATCCCCAAGCTGGGGTCATAGAAACAGGGCTCACGAGGTCCTCTGTGTCCCCACTGTATTCCCACATGCCTCGCCACCAGGGCCAACCTGAATGGCAGTGTGTGTTCTGCGAATCACATCAGGGAGCTGGCTCCTCCCAGAAGCTGTCACTCACTGGCTATTGGTGGTGACATTGTAAGCCATCCTAGCATTCAAGGCTAGACATCGATGGCATGCAGCTTTGGATAGGCCAGGAGTGTGGCCCTCCTTGAGCAGAGGGAATAAGTTGTTCAGACATCTGCCCCACCCCTCTCTTCCTCAGGGTCGCCTGGAGCTGTGGGTGGATATGTTCCCCATGGACATGCCAGCTCCTGGGACGCCTCTGGATATCTCCCCCAGGAAACCCAAGAAGTGAGTTACCTGAGATGGGTACTATCCTCTTACCCAACCTCATCTGCTTCCCAGCATAGCCTAGACTTTCCCATGGGTGGAAAGTAGCCTCCATTGGCTACTGTTTCCAGGACTCTGGTGTGGCCAGGCCATTCTAGGAGAGAAAAAACAACCTATGAGTCTTGGGGCCTGCTCTAGGTGTGGCAACACATGCCCTGACCACGGTGAATGAGATAATCCACACTCCAGGACTCTCCTGAACCCCAGCAACGTCCACTCTGCCTGTGCTCACACAGTTGTCTCCCATATGCATTCCTACAGTCTTTCTTCCGGGTGACTGAGACAACACAGCCAAAGTAAATGCCTGGAAAAGGCCAGAGGTGGTGGCGAGTGGAAGCAGCCCCAGTCTGGAGCTAAGCCACCTGCCTCACCTAGGTGGTCTTGACCCTGGAACTCAATGTCCGCCAAATAAGGTGGCAGGATGGTCACTGCAGCTTGAACATCATCCGATCTCGGATTTGGGGCCAACTCTCTGGGCACACAAAGCTGTCTGTTTTCTTGTTTTCAAGCCCTGATGTTCAATTTCTTTTTTAAAAAAAGATGTCTTTATTATATATACACACACATGAAGAGGGCACCAGATCTCACTATAGATGATTGTGAGCCACCTTGTCATTGCTTGGGATTGAACTCAGGACCTCTGGAAAAGCAGCCAGTGCTCTTAACCTCTGAGCCATCTCTCCAACCTCCCATCTTCAACTTCTTAATTGGTTTTTTTTTCTGGCAATACTGGGGATTGAACCCAGGGCCTCTTGAACACTAGGCAAATACTCTGAGCTATAACCATAGCCCTTGTTTCTTGAAGGTCTTTAACCAGGGGTGGGGCCTGTATTTTCATCTTGCTCCAGCCACAGCAAATAGTGCAGCCAATTCTGCCTGGAACAACCTCCAGACCTGTGGCCATTAGCCTGCTATTCCAGGCTTTACCACAAAGGGGTAACCCAAACCAACAGATAGATACTTTGTTCCAGAGAGTCACATTCCCACCCATGTTTTAGTAAGTGACTCAACCTCACTCATAAAGGCTAAAATGTAACTACCTCATTTGTAATTACAACTAAAACTCAAAGAGGAAGCCCTCTTTGAGAACAAGGACATAAAGGAACCCCAGGTACTTGGGCTTCAAGGGCACTGGGTTTAACTAGGAATTTCTCAGGATTAGGGCACAGCACTGACGCCCACAGACCCACGGACAGCATGTGCTTGCTGTTTCACTGCAGCCGCCCCCAGGAGCCTGCACGCCTCTCCCTACTCCCATTTCTAGCTTCACTGCCCAGGAGTGTGTTTGAGTGTCTGCTCCAGACTGATTGCTTCCCTCAGAACTGTCTCAGCCTGTGCTAGACTGAGATCCAGCCCACCAGGGCCCTACTGGACAGAAAGCTCCCGCTGGTCTCTATCCCATCCTCCCCACCCCGCCCACTCTCCCAGCCTTCTGAAGTCCCCAGGGCTTCTCTTGACAACACATCAAGAGACCGCTGCCCTGATATAGCCCCAGGACCTAGAACAAGCCCTGCCCTGGGTGGCTGATGGGCCTCCCTGCTCTTGTCCAGGTATGAACTGCGGGTCATCGTGTGGAACACAGATGAGGTGGTCCTAGAAGACGATGATTTCTTCACGGGAGAGAAGTCCAGTGACATTTTTGTGCGGGGGTGGGTGACAGTCACCGCCCTGGGAGAGAATGAGTTGGGCATTCCCACTTTCCTGGGAGAATGGATAAGGGGGTCCTGGGGTGGGGTGGAGCCCCAGGGGTGTGGCCACAGAGCTGCAGCAGGTGACTCCCAGCAGGTGGCTGAAGGGCCAGCAGGAGGACAAACAGGACACAGATGTCCACTACCACTCCCTCACTGGTGAAGGCAACTTTAACTGGCGTTACCTGTTTCCCTTCGACTACCTGGCTGCCGAAGAGAAGATCGTTATGTCTAAGAAGGAGTCTATGTTCTCCTGGGATGAGACTGAGTACAAGATCCCTGCACGGCTCACCCTGCAGATCTGGGATGCTGACCACTTCTCTGCCGACGACTTCCTGGGTGCAGAGCAGAGCGAGGCCTAGGGCCCAAAACTGAGGGGCAGGGGTGGGCAGGCTGAGTCCATTGGGTGGGGGGCTCCACATAGTCCTCAGAGCCTCTCTAAGAATCTGCCCAGTTACTTCTCAGGGTCATAACTGGAGCAACAAGGAGCTCTGGGTACACGAGGGAGGCAGGGTCAATGCTGATGAAGCCAGCAAGGCTCCCTAAGGAGGCAGATTTCCATGGGTCTCAGGTTGCACCAAACTATCTGCATCTGCAAGCCTGAGTTTGGTACAGCATTGTCAGTAGACACACAACAGCCAGGATGAAGGCGGCAAATGCCTAGAGATGCTCTAAGCCAAGAAAGGGCCCCAGAAAAACAGAGTAGGGGTGGAAAGGGAGGAAGCAGGATGGTCCCCACCCACCTGAAACTGACTCTGATGTTGCCACAGGGGCCATCGAGCTGGACCTGAACCGGTTCCCAAGGGGTGCTAAGACAGCCAAGCAGTGCACCATGGAGATGGCCACTGGGGAGCTGGATGTGCCCCTGGTTTCCATCTTTAAACAGAAGCGCGTCAAAGGCTGGTGGCCCCTGCTGGCCCGAAATGAGAATGATGAGTTTGAGCTCACGGTGGGTACCACTTCCTGCGCGGGAGTGGACCTACATGGGCCAGTCTGGGCCAGACTGGGATACCGAGGGCCTAGCATTGTGGCCTACACAGTGGAACTCTTCTGTCCTTTCCTTCAGGGCAAAGTGGAGGCAGAGCTACACTTACTAACAGCAGAGGAGGCAGAGAAGAATCCAGTGGGCCTGGCCCGCAATGAACCTGACCCTCTAGAAAAACCCAAGTGAGTGTCCTGCCTGCCTAGACCCACGGACACACTACATCACAAGGGACAGAAAAGAGAATCCAGACCCTTCTAGTGTTGTCCCCTCCTGGGTCACAGCCATATCACAATGGGAACCCCTTCCTTCAACCCTGAACCCTACCTCCTCACTCTGAGCAGAAAGAGCCAGCTGCAAAAGAAAGCTGTTCCTTTCCCAGGAAGCTTCTCCCCAACACCCCCCCCCCACCTCCAGTCTGGCAGCAATGCTGGTTCTCCCTAGTTTTTGACAAGGTGGCCAGACTTGGTGGGCCGACAGGTGTCAGAAATGCTACTGCTTGGTGCAGGTGGGCTTCCTCGTCAGTGGAGGCCTCTTGCAAGCCTGTTCCTGCCCCCACGCACCTATCCCCCACCCCTGTCCTCTCCCTATGCTCCTCTGCTCTTCCCAATTCTCCAGTCGGCCCGACACGAGCTTCATCTGGTTCTTGAACCCTCTCAAGTCTGCCCGCTACTTCCTGTGGCACACCTATCGCTGGCTGCTCCTCAAGCTCCTTCTGCTCGTCCTCCTGTTGCTGCTGCTCGCCCTGTTTCTCTACTCTCTGCCTGGCTACCTAGCCAAGAAGATCTTGGGGGCCTGAGCCCTGCAGCTTCCTGTGCCCAGTACTTCTTCCTTCTGCCTCTGGACAAGGGCTGGTCAACATGCAGGACACACCCAAAACACACACAGATACTTGTACAAGTTTATATGAGTGCACACAGTCTATACATACAGAAGCACACGCATGCATATAAACATACACAAACACAAGCATGTATGTACATCCACATAAGCATGCATTGCAACTTTCAAGCTTTCAAAACCTAATCTTATTCTCAGAATCAGAAATGGCTACTTTATATTTTTATATTATTGGGCCCAAGGGGGTATACAGCTTGAGCAAGGTCACCTGGCTTGTAGCGCTGGGTTTCCTGCCTAGGTGCCAAACTGCCAGTCCAGTGGCTACCATCGGCAGCATTGTCTCCAGACTCTACTCCAGTTCCCAGGGCAGGAGAAAGCTGAGACATGGGCAGGGCCATACAGGAGCAGGGTTTGGCTAGGGTTAGCCAGCTTGTTCTGTAAGTTCCTCCTTGTGTGAGGGGCCTCTCTGGGCACAACTGGTTCCAGTGCCCAGGTCAGTTGTCCCACCAGGGACAGCATTCAAGTTGACATTAGCTGAATACCATGTCCCTGCAGATTCTGAGATTCGCCGACACTTTCCCACTGTGCTGGTTCCCTGAGTCCAGGAAGTGGGAACACCTATTAAAACCATTGTATTGTGAATGAAGAAACTGAGGCTCACCAGTCTGACTTGCCCACACAGCTAGGACTAGAAATGTAGGCACCCTGGACCCACATCCCTGCCCTGTTGCCCCACTTACAATGGGGTAGGGCCTACATCCTTTGAGAGATGAGACAATTGTTTGAAAAAGTATGTCCAGAGTCTGTGGAGGAGGCTCAATGGTTGAGGGCTTGCTATACAAACATGAGGACCTGAGTTCAAATCCCAGTGCTCATAAAAAAAAAAGCTAGGGGACAGCTATAACTAGGCCCGTAACCTCAGCACTGCTCGGGGCAACTCAGGAGGATTTCTGGGGCTTGTTGGCTGCCAGACTAGCCCAAGTACAGAGAGAGAGAGGGACACTTGCTTAAGGAGAGTGATACAGCAGGACCTCCTATGTCCTCCTCTGGCCTCAATGTATGTACACAGGTGTGCCCATTGGCACGTGTGCACGCGCACACGTGCGCGCACACACACACCTATATCCAACACTTGGATTTTGTATTGTGATATTTTATGGTTCCTGCTGATTTGCAGACAGTAGAGGTTAACAAATGGACCTTAGCAAGGAAGCTCTGTAGAAGGCAGGACATGTTAGCACCCTGATGGTGGGCAAGCTGCCGGAAAGGATGAGCCGCTCAGATGCTTGCTATGGACATTATCTGTGGGCTTGTCAGAAGGGGGAGTTTGAGGGCTAGGGATGTAGCTCAGTTGATGGGATGCTTGCCTAGCAGGCATAAAGCCTTGGGTTCAACGTCCAGCGCTACATAAACCATGGGTAGTGATGCAGGCCTGTAATCCCAGCCCTCAGTGGACAGAGGCAGGCAGGGTAAGTCCAAAGTCAACCATGGCTACATAGTGAGTACAAGGCCAGCCTAGGATGATTGAGACCTTGTCCTAAAAAAGGGAGGGAGGGAGATAAGTAGATGGGTAAGTAAGTAGTTGAGCAATTCTGATTTCCTAGGAATATGGGCAGACAGAAGCCTCATGATGATGTGTTAAGTACAAGAACAACATGCTTGGCCTGCAATGCCATGGCCTCTGCTTCACATCATGACTGCAAGCTCTCAGACTGAGGCTGCATGGCAGAGCTGGGGCAGTCCGGCCTCACAGAGAGGCCTTAGCTTAGAAGCCAACCATGATCTGGTATTAGATCTGGGCTCCACCCTGGCTCTAGCACTCTGCAGAAGAGATAGGAGCCCTGCGTGGGTGGCTCCTGCCTGCTGACAGGCCCATGCCATCTTCTCCCCACCCTAGCCGGCCTGACACAGCCTTCGTCTGGTTCCTGAACCCACTCAAGTCTATCAAGTACCTCATCTGCACCCGGTACAAGTGGCTGATCATCAAGATCGTGCTGGCGCTGCTGGGGCTGCTCATGCTGGCCCTCTTCCTCTACAGCCTCCCAGGCTACATGGTCAAGAAGCTCCTAGGGGCATGAAGTCCCCCACCCCGTCCTGCCCAGCATTCCTCCAGCGGCCGCTCTTTGCCTTCTCTCACCTGAACGCTTTCCCAACTCCCTGAGGAGCCCTACCACCCCTGCTAGCCTTGAGCAAGACACCTGCTTGCTAGGCTGTTATCCCCACCCCACACCCAATCTGTCACTTGCCTGGTCTTGCCCAGTCTTGCCTGGGATTTGGAGCATAGTTGGAATCAGTGGCATCCAAAAGCAGATACCCTCTTGCCCTACATTCTACAACGTCACATTCCAGCCCAGCTCCCAGAGTGGCAGGGGCCCAACCCTCCCTTGGGCATTTCAAATCTTGAGTTAAGGCGGCAATGAAGTTAACCAAGAAACATGGATGGGGCAGTGGTCAAAACTTTGATAAGTAGGAACGAGTGGAAAGCACCAGAAATGCCAGCAGAAGCAACAACACACCAGGACAACCTGAAGAAGGCCCACAGTAGCCAGCTACTCTTGCTCATGCTCTCCTCTTGGCTCCTCCTCCTTCCCACAGCCCCCTGCGCAGCTGCTTAGCCTGAGGCTTCACATCTCTTCCCCCTGGCCAGGCCTGTGTGTGCCAGACAGTACACAAGCTCCAAGAGTGAACCCAATGTCCTAGTTGCCCTGCAGGCAACCCTGTCAAGCTTGATGGCAGCCACAGCGGGGAGTCTACACTATGAGCGCTGCCCTTCTGCCTCCACAAGCCTGCTGGTTGCTTTTCCTTTCTTGAGTGTGATTTTTCTCTTAATAAAATAAATCAAACCCTGAGACCGAAGTGGAGCATGGGGAGGATGGGTCTGTGGGGGGATGGTAAAACCTTGTGGAGCAGCATTTGGGATGCTGCCAGCCCAGGCTACTGATGGAAGAGCCTACCTCCAGAGGGCACAACGTGGTGGACCCAGAGGCCCCCAAGTATGGAGAACCTTCTTCGACTTGGGGATAATCTGAAGGCGTATAGCTCCAAAGCCGCAGCTCCCATCCATAGAAACCAGGATTTTTCCAAGAGCAGAAAGGGTGCTAGTCTCACCACATTCTGAGCCTCAGGACAAAACCCCCTCATGCCACTCAGGGAAGGGACCCCTGTCCATCTAGACTTGCCTCTTTAAAGAACTCAGCCTCTAAGCTTTCAAAGACTTTATTAGAACTGTGAGGACCATCGCTGCCTTATTTTGGCAGACAGACACAGTTCTGGAAAACCCAGAGTGGGCCCAGGCTCTCCGCTGAGCGGTGAGGACTCTGACACCAAGCCTTGTAGATACATCTCTATTTTGTGGGCATCCGGAAGCTTTGGGTCGGAGGAACCTGCAGTTCTGAATTGACCTGGAAATTAGAAGGTAAAGGTCATTTTCTTGCCTTCTGGGAAAGCTCAAATGCAGGTGCTGGCTTTCCCACAGTTCCAACCCCTGCAAGCATTGCCTCTCCAAGGCAGGCCTTGGGTCCCAAGGTTGCCAGGGCTTCCCCCCACCCACCTCCGTAAGTCCCTCCCCTCCCTCTCTGGAAGCTGGAAGCTACTTCTGGACTTGGTACTGATTTTTTTAAAAGATAATTATGGCCAGACATGGTGGAACACACCATTGATCCCAGCACTTGGAAGGCAGAGGTAGCTGGATCTGGGTGAGTTTGAGGCCAGCCTGGACTACAGAGTGAGTTCCAGGACAGGCAGGACTGACTACATAGAGAGATAATTCTGAGCCTGTGAGATGGCCCAGCAGAAAAGGTGCTTGCTGCCAAGCCTGACTTCCTAGTCCTATCCCTGGGACCCACATGGTAGAAGAAGAAAATTGACTCCCAAAAGCTGTCCTCTGATCTCCACATGTGAGCCGTGGCTTGTACACATGCACACACATAGAGTAAAATTAATAATAATGAGACTGATTCTACTCTTGGGAGACTGAGGGTGTATTGAGCAGGTGTAGCTCAATTTGTAGGCTGCCTGCCCAACACGCACAAAAGCTCTAGGTTTGATCCCAGCCCCGCATACTCAGGGTGTGGTGGCTGTAATCCCAACTCCCCATGGTGAAAGCAGGATATGTGAACTGCAAGGTCATCCTTGGCCAGGCTACATATGGAATTTGAAGCCATCCCAGGCTACTTGACACATTGCCTCAAAAAATTAAAACAAAATAAAGACAAAAAGAAAAGAAAAAGTGATCACAGTGATACCAAAGCCATGACGACATCAAAGGGACAGAGTTTCCGTCTTTCTGACTTCTGGCCTAGATGGGACTACAGGCAATACCCATGCCCTTTCCAGCAACTGTCTCCTCCTCGGGTATGGTTTTTTATCTTACTCTGGCCCCATGTCCCGACACCCACCTTGGCATGGAGGTACTGCTGTAGCAAGGACTGCATCTCAGCATTCTGCTGCTCCAAAGAGTCATTCTCCATCAGCAGCTTGGCCCTCTGGGTCAGCACGCGGCTGGAGTGGGGCAGAGAAAGCAGGTTAGACAGAGGCCAGCTCAGTATTCTGTCCTCCGCTGATTAGAAGCCAGGCACTTAGCATTTCTGTTCTGCCTGCAAGTAGAGGAAGACTGGGGCATTTCCTTTTCTTCCAGGCTAGCAGTGTCAGACAAGGCAGGTGGGGCTAGAGCCGCAGCCACCCGCCACCTCAAACTGTGTGCACAGGAAACACAACTGACCCGGGACAGGACATAGAAACCCCCTCAGCTCCCTGCCCTTCCAAGTCCCGACACTGACTAATATTTCTCCAAGGCCTTGTACAGCGCGTCCCAGAGGTTCTGCTTGGAGAGAGGGATAACCATGGCCAAGGATGCCCAATACTCAGTGTCCTTTGAGTTATCTTGAATATCTTTCTTCACTTTCAGTACCGGCCGAATGTCCCTGAAAGTCAAAACCAGTGGTGCCATCATTGCCACCCAACACCGTAGTTCCCAAAACAGTGCCAGTCATGGTGCTGAAGCCAATCATATACTTGCTGATGTTAAAAAAATGAAAAAAACCACGAGTGTGTGTGGGGGGGTGCGCGTGCGGGCGTGCGGGCGTGCGTGTGTATACACTCATATGTACGGCCCCTTTTCCACTCACTTGCCACTGATTGCCTCCCAGCCTCCCCATCCCTGGGTCTCAGGCAATCCCTGCATTACCACCGTACCACTACGTACATTGGTTTCTTCAGCCCCATGACAAAGGCCTCCAGAATCTTGAGGACGTCGTTGGGGTGGATGAGCATGGGAGAAGGTAGGTCCTCCTCTGTCAACTCCTTGCCCACAAGGCTCTCATCGCCTTCCTGCAGGGTCTCCTGCTCTATGGACTCCACCTCCGATTTAGACACCAGGCTTTTCCTGTCCCCCTGGGACAAGCTCAGACGCTCTATCGCCGACAGCAGGCTTGTGCGCTCCGTGTGAATGGAGGTGCTGTACTGAAGAGAGGGTGACTGGGCTGGTGACACCCAACACGTGACAAGAAGCAGGAGGAGAAGAAATCAAAGGAAGCTTCCAGGAAACTTTCAGATGCACACGTTTCCATAAAGACAGAAGGCAGGTGAGTATGGGGGTGCACGGGGCCCTGAAATGATTGAGAGCTGAAATTCTGCTCTAAATCCAGTTCACAGGTGTTCACTGTATTGATAATCATGTGCTATAAATACCCTCTGACTCATAATGCAGAATCAACCCTGGTATAATTTTTAAAGTTAACTAGTCTTTCTCCAACTGTCTCCCAATCCCAATCCATTGTTTGTCGCCCACAGGCAAGTTGATGTTAGCAATGCTTCCTAAGCAGCAAGTGTGTCCACTGGGGGAGGGGCAGGGAGAATGAATAAAAGCTGTTTTTGAGACAAGATCTTGTTGTAGAGCTCAGGCTGGCTTCAAACTCATGATCCCCCTGCCTCAGCTGGGATTCCAAGTGTACACCACGGCACTCAGAAAAAACAAAAAAACTAAAATCAAAACAAAAAACAAAAAGCGTGTCTCTGATCGAACACATATGTACTTTTCCTCCCTGTTTTTAATTACATTTACTGATTTGTGGGGATCAGAGAACAACTTGTGGGAATCTTCTGTCTTCATTTACCTTTCGGGTCTGAGACCCAGTTCAGGCTGCCAGGCTTAGCGGCATGTGCTTCTACCTACAGTGCCATAGTTCTGGCTTCTTTGCTGTTCTTATATAAATCTTTGTACATATTCTGTACTTTGCTTCTTTCACAGAACAATTAACCATATGGATTTTTCATATATACTTTCTTGGTCTTTGTTTTGTATTTGAGTAGTGCCCCATTGAGTGCACCATGAATTATTAAATACATTCCTTAAGCATGAAAGCCTTCTATGTCAAATAATGCTACAATTAAAAAAAAAACTATAATATAGGGGCTGGAGAGATGGCTCAGTGGCTAAGAACACTGGCTGCTCTTCCAGATGGACAGGGTTTAATTCCCAGCACCCACATGGCAGCTCATTACTGCCTGTAACTCCAATTTTAGGGGATCTGACACCTTCACACAGACATACATACAAGTAACATACAAATGCACATGAAATAAATTATTTTTAAAAAAAACTGTAATACACGTATAATTTCAACTGTATTAAGAAGACTATCCAGGAGTATGCCTTAATCTCACCACTGGAATGGTAGAGGCTGGAGAGTTAAAAGTTCAAGGTTATCCTCTGCTACACAGAGCTTGAGACCAGCCTAGGCTACATAAGCCCATCTTTAAAAAGAAAGAAAGAGAGAGAGAGAGAGAGAGAGAGAGAGAGAGAGAGAGAGAGAGAGAGAGAGAGTCAAATGTATTAAGATCTATCTATAGAACAAAATCCTAGGAGGACTGTGAAGTATATATAGTGACTGATGCTGTCAAATTGTCCTCACAGCAGGTGACAGCCATTACACTCCCACCAGGTTTTGAGTGTGTCTCACACACGCACGCAGACGGTCAAGCCCTACTGCTGACCCGCCAGGCAGAAAGGAGTTGTGTAGTTCTCACTGTGCTGCTTCCCTTCATACAGGGAAAGCTGGTAGCATGTGCAACGTTGCCTGTCCTAGTCCAGGTGTGGTGATGCACACTTGTCATCCCAGGCGTAAGGTGATCAAAGAGGATGGCTGTAAGAGTTTGAGGGCCACCTAAGCTATGTAGTGAGCCTGTCTCACTCCTTTGAACCATTGGTCTTTTTTCCTAATTGGTCTATGTGAGCCCTTTATATAGTAGATAACCCTTAACTGTGATATTAATGGAAACTACTCTTCCTCAATGTCTTCCTGCTTCCTCCCCCCCAACCCCATGTACTGAGATTATGCTATGGGTCAAACCTGGGGCCTCATGAAGGCTAGGCAAGTACCTTCCACATAAGCTACGTTCCCCAACCCTTGGGCACTCTCTTTCTGAAGGCTATCAGGGAGCTCACCCTGGTGCTAACAACACTAAAACCATTTTTTAATTAAAATCTTGTAACCTTTAATGTGACTCTCCAGAGTAATTGCCCTTTGAAATTCATATTGGAATTATTTACAACGTAATAGTCACAGTGTTACAAAGGAGTCCCACTTCATAGGAGGGGATGATGGATCAAATATGCAGTGTGGTGCAGCCAGATTGCAGTGGTTAAAGCCTGGTTTTGAAGAAATTCCAGGAAAAGGGCTCTTGGGTCACAATGTAGAACAACATCCCATCCCTCCCCCAGGCATTCTGCCTTTTGCAAATAGAAAAAATAATAACTAAGCCAATGCTATTAGCCATTCCCAGCATAGATACCTCCAACTCCCCCCAGACCCAGAGCCAGTTCTCAATCTACCATATTCCCCAAATAGTTACAAGAGAAGAAGGCATGGTGGAGAGATGTGGTGAGTCAGATGAAGGGCACACGTCACAGATAGGGGCAGAGTGAAAAGGTAGGCAGGACCCCATGGGGCAGATAAACCTCTGGAGAAATGAACACTCTCCCCTGCTGCACCCTGTCCCACCTGGGCAGAGGATAAACGATGGGATCGGTATCGAAGGAAGAAGTTCACCAGCTTGTACAGGTCATCCTCACTTTCAATTCCCAGGGCCTGAGGAGAAAACAGGATGGCCTCACCCACAGGCCATGAGCGTGGGGTGCTCACAGACCCTCAGCTCCTCTGAACCAGTATCCCTGGGGCCCAAATAAAGGGTCCAGGGTGAGAGCCAGGACAATGCAGTGAACTGGAACCAACACTGGAACAAAGCCCAGAGTCGGGGGGGGGGGTGGCCTCCACACATCATGACAATGAGGGGGGAGGGGCCTCCACACATCATGGCAATGAGGGGGCAGGGGGCTCCACACATCATGACATCAAAGCCAGTCTGAAGTTGAAGGAAGACAGTGATAGTGAGCCCAGAAAAGCCCGGGAGACTCTGGTGCAGTCTCGGGGTTGAGGTAATGTTGAGAAAACAGGTTCTGTCCCCCACCCCATGTTCTCTCTGCCCGGTGGGACTCACAGAGAAGATGGCATCCAACCTCAGCAGATAGCATTCACTCTTCTCCAGGGGGAGTAGCAGGCTCAGCAGTTTGCTCTCTATGAGGAAACCCTGAGGAGAAAAGGAAGATGGCATCCCCAGTCAGAGCCAGGTTCCAGGAACAAGGCATAGAGTCTGCAGCCACCCACATTGTGACTCTCCAGGGGCAATGCCACAGAGTAGAACCTCTAACAGTGAGCCTTTGGGCAGTGGGACCCTCGGGGAAGGCCATCTAGGGTACCTAAGCCAGTCTCAGCATGCATCTTGGGTTTAAACTACCCTCCACCTCACCCACAAGCCACTGGGCAAACAGCTGAGACTCCACAGCACTTTAAACAAAACCACCCCTTGGTGCCGGCCTCACCCATTTTCCTCCAAATCAACAGAACCCAGAAGCAAGCACTGAAAGAGGAGAATGAGGTATGGAGGAGGAATGGGTCTTGTGGGAACACGCTGTGAGTGACACAGATGGGGTAGGGTGAGGAGAGGCCAAGTACTACACTGAGCGAGGAGGTCATGCTATACAGTTGCATATGACAGAGGGGACCTGCCTGCTGACTCCTTCAGCAGGAATGGCTTCAATGGCACCAAAGAAAACTGCCCTGGTTGCCCTGGGACCACCTAGCTGGGGCTGAGTCAGTTCCAACATGTCTTTACTCCAAGCCCAATCCTTAAATATTTTAGACCACCAGGGGAGTGGCAGATCTGGCAGATGGGACAGAGAAAGGGAAAATGCTATTGTCAACCAACATGGCTCTGATTGGCCCCCTGTGGGAATAGCCTTTGCCAGCCAGGCTTCTCAAAGCAAAGCCTTTCGAAGTCACTCCCCAGGTCCCTCTCTGGCGGTCTGCCTCTCCTGGCTCCAGACCACATGGGCTCAGAGATCTTACCGACTCGTCACACAGGAGCATCAAGATCTTTTTGGTAGTTTTTGCTGAAACTTGCTTGGGCAGGTCCATGTAAGAATCGTCTTCAGAAGCCTCTTCGGTTTCCTCTTCTGCAAGTGGGTCAGAGAAAGGAAGGCAGGGAGAGGACGGCTTCTTGGCTTGTGGACTTTGAGAAGCAATTGAGTGGTTTTCCCTAAGAAAATGGGTCTCTTACTGCTTCTCTGTGGCCAAACACATCTGAGTGCTGAAAAAAATCCTATCATGTAGGCACTAGACTTAGGGATATATCATGATTTCAAAGCCACAGAGACAGAAGTGGCCAATTAAAAAGACAGAATGGCTTCTGCACAGAGGAACACTGTCAGCAAGAGCTGACAGCAGGAGCCAAAGGACCCGAGTTCAATTCCCCAGGCACCCACACCGTCTACAACCACCTGTAACTCCAGCTCAAAAAGATCCAACACCACCTCTGGCTTCCTAAGGCAGATACATGTAGCATACACTCACATAATCTTTTGTAATTAAAGGAGGAAAACACACCAAAAAAAACCCCTATAATTTAATAGAAAACGTTTTACCCTACTAATTCTTACCCTACTAATTCTTAACCAGAAAATGGAGATAAAAATCATGGTATAACAGCTGGTAAGATGGCTCAAGAGTAAAGGTATTTGCTATTAAGCTTGATAATCTAAATTTGATGTCTAAAATCTACATGATAGATGGAGAGAACCAATTCCTCCCAGATGTCCTCTGACCCACAAATGTGGGTGAGACACACCCTCAATTTTTTTGTTTGTTTGTTTTGTTCTGTTTTGGTTTGGTTTGGTTTTGGTTTTTGGTTTTTCAAAATAAGGTATAATGCCCTAGCTGTCCTGGAACTTGCTCTGTAGACCAGGCTGGCCTTGAATTCACAGAGATCTACCTGCCTCTGCTCCTGAGTCCTGGGAATAAAAGTGTGCACCACCAAACCTGGCTATAAAAAAATATATTTTTGAAAACCATGTATCACCCAAGGCTAACTGGTTATTCAAAGAATAAGATAGTACCTATGACCTGGCACATGCTGTAATCCTAGAACTTGGAAAGAAGAGGCAGGAACATCAGGAGTTCAAGGCCAGCCTTGGCTACATAGAGTTTGAGGCCAGCTTGGGCCACATGAAATCCTCTTATACAATGTTGAGACTATGGAAATGACAACGTCTCTGTGTAGTGATTTCCAACAAGCTAACAAAGGCATTTGCCTGTTAACCCAGCAAACGTACTTGTAGGGATCTCTCCCAATAATTTTCCAACAAAGAAAATGAAAAGACAAGTAAACAGGGCTATTCATTCAGCAACATGTGTAATCCCCAAATCAATCAGGCCTGTGATGATCAGAGGGAATTGGACACAGAGTCAGTGCGGTACCATGTGAAGAGAGGAGTTTTTATTAAAACCAGATAATCTCCAGTGGTATCGTAAATAAAGTAAGGGCTGCAGGTGTAACACAGTGACCTGAGCGTGCCTAACATGTGTGAAGTGCTGGGTAGCACAAACAAAAAAAATGAAAGAAAGCATGTGTTTTTATTTATTGCATGTGGGGACACACATGTGTGGAGGTCAGAGGTCAACTTGCAGGAATTAGTTCTCTCCTTCTTTCATGTGGGTTCTAGGGTTTGAACTCAAGATGTCAAGCTTGGCGACAAGCTCCTTTCCTCACTGAACCCTCTCACAGCTCACTGCTAAGCGTCTCTCCTGCTTTCCCCGGGTAAGATGGGTGCGCCCCAGTCTCAGCGACTGTCTCTAGTCACCTGTCTGCAGCAGCAGTTCTTCTAGTATTTGTGTGGCTGACTTCTGCTGCTGCATAGAAATTGGCCCCACATTCTTCATGAACCAGTAATCAGGCATCTTCCAGGGCAGCCCCAGGTGCTGGGTATTGATGACGCAGTCCACATCAAATGCTCTTTGCGCTAGCTCCTTCGCCTCTTCTTCATTCATCAGCCAAATCTCCCGAAACTTCTCAGCATCAATAATGGCGAAGTGTCTGGGGAGGAAAGTCGCTCAGCTCAGCCAGCCCCTGCCCACACCGTCAATAGGATAAGAATATGAGGAAGAATTTTAAATTCCCAACACCAGGACCCTGCGTGGGATAAAATGATGCTGTTCCAATGAGCAATAAAAACAGACGCATGACACAAGAGTCAAGGGACAAAGGAACATATACCTGAGGGGGTCTTCCAGAAGAGCTGGTGATCTCAAGTCTAATGAAATCGCTGCCGCTGCTGCTGCCGCTGCTGCTGCCGCTGCTGCGCCCCTACCAACTCCCCACCACCACCACCACCACCACCACCATCACCCCCAACTCCAGGACAAGTCCCCTTGAGACCTCATAGCTTTCTGTAGCTCCATGAACTGCCCGACGAGGCGTTTGTAGTCAGAGGTCAGGGTCTGGTTCTCCTCTTGAAACTGTTTTATCTGCTTGGCGTATTTGGCTCTCAGGTTGTTAAGGATGTCATGCAAGCTGATTGACAGAAGGCAAGAAAGCAAAGTGCAGCAGCCAAGCGGGTGGGGGGGGCGGTCCTCCCCCTCACCTGCCTGAAATAATTATTTACCATCCACCCCTGCCTGGGGACAGCACAGAAGCCGTGCCCCGCCCTGTCCCCAAAGCAAGCTGCTCACTCACTCACCGGTTGAGCTTCCTCTTCTGCTGGGATTTGATTACAGTGCTCTCTTCATCTCTCTTCTTCAGCACTTGGAAGTTGTACTCTAGCTTCTCTTGGTTTAGTTGGTAAGTTGCTTTCATCTGCTGAAGCTGTTGCTCAAGAATCTGGTGTCAATTTTAACAGTAAATACACACATACATGTATGCGTACCTAGCTGACCCTAGTGTAATGTACTATTCCCAAGGGCCTTGTTCAAGTCATGCTCTAGAGGGACCTCGGGGACATGTGCCTCAACCTAAACTAGAAGTTCTATCTATCAACATAGGGCTGGATTGAAGATGGCTCAGCGTTTAAGAGCATTTGTTGTCATTACTGAGGACTGGAGTTCAGTTTCCAGAACATATGTTGGGGAAAGGATCCAGAGCTCTCTTCTGGCCTCTGCAAACACCTGTACATACATGTGCATACACACACAGACACACAAACACAAAAATAAAAACAAATCTAGAACAAAGTGTCAATAGAGGCAAAATAAAGGACAACTGGATAAAATACAAATGGGTCACCCAGCAGCTAAACCAGCATATTCAAAGAAGAAAGAGTGTGGTGAGTATTTCCCAGTGCAACTAACTCTGGCACTATGCTCCACACCCTTCAATGGGATGAAAAGCTGCCTTTAAAAACACCAGAAAATAATTACCACAGAAGCTTGAAACTTCAGCTGGATGGTGGTGGTGCATGCCTTTGATCCCAGCACTTGGGAGGTAGAGGCAGGTGGATCTTTGTGAGTTCAAGGTCAGCCTATTCATCACTGTTGAAAAGCCGTAGTCCCCATCTAGGCTAAGACAGTAAACACACACCCATGTGAAAAAATTCAAGCCAGGGGCTGGAGAGAAGGGTCAGTGGTTAAAAGTACTGACTGCTCTTCCAGAGATCCTGAGTTCAATTTCCATCAACCACATGGTGGCTCACAGCCATCTGTAATGAGAGCTGATACCCTCTTCTGCCAAAAGGGCATACATGCAGATAGAGCACGGATACACATAAATAAGCCTTGAAAGGAAGGAAGGAAGGAAGGAAGGAAGGAAGGAAGGAAGGAAGGAAGGAAGGAAGGAAGGGAGGAAGGAAGGAAGGAAGGAAGAAAGTGGCAGCCGCACTTGGGAAGCAGAGGCAGACAGATCTCTGTGAGTTCAAGGCCAGCCTGGTCTACAAAGTCAGTTCCAAGACAGCCAGAACTGTTGTACAAAGAGACCCTGTCTCCGCCCCCCCCCAAAAAAGTTCAAAGTATGAATAGGACGCTATGGGAACACAGAGAGGAACTAGGAAACTGCCCTGAGGAGATGGCACCCTCATGTCTGCTGAGACCTGGATGAGTAGGACTTAGTGAGGTGACACTGAGAACCACAGGCTCTGGAAAGAGGAAATGGCATAGGAGACGCAGAAGCAAGGGCAAGAGGTGTTGGGAGAAACCGCAAGCACTTCAGGATGCAAGGCGCGATGACTAGAGATGAGGTGGGCTGTGCAGCTCAACTTCACCAAGCTGAGGAGTTAAAGCATCACCCTGAAGTCAAGGAGGGGCTGCGAAGAGTGCTAGGCAGGGCACCCACTCCCTGAAGAAGGTTACTCTGTCAACTTGCAGAAATATAATTTGAGAGGCTGGACACATGGTGCACGCCTTTAATCTGAGCCATCCAGAGGCCAAGGCAGAGGGACTGTGGGTTCCGGGCCAGCCTGGTCTACATGTTGAAATCTTCAACTTATTAGTTAATTTGTCTGCAAGTATGTAGTATATATATATGTGTGTGTTCACATGTGTGTGCAGGGCTGCATGCATGTAAGTGATATGTGTGGAGGACAGATATTGATATCAGGTGGGTTTTTTATTTATTTATTTTTATTTATTTATTTTATTTATTTATTTTTATCTCAATTACTCTCCACCTTATTTTTTTAAGACACTGAATTTGGAGCTCACTGACTAGTTTTCAAGACAGGGTTTCTCTGTATAATGACCCTGACTACCCTGGAACTCACTTTGTAGACCAGGCTGGCCCTGAACTCATAGAGATCTGCCTGCCTCTGCCTCCTGAGTGTTGGAATTAAAGATGTGCACCTCCACTCCCAGAGGGTCCATCTATCTCCAACCCCCTGCCATTGGAATTACAGGGGCATGCTACCATGTCCAGCTTTTTATGTGGGTGCCAGGAATTTTAACTCAGGATCTTATGCTAGTATAGCAATCACTTTCCTGACTGAGCCATCTCCAAAGCCCAGCTAACTCTTTGAATATTAGAGAGAGAGGCTGAAAAGTTGACAAACACAGCAGGCAGCAGACACTTCCTCTTCTGGGAAGGGGTGATTTCACACATGATCTCCCCAAAGCCTTCTTCCTGGCCCTCTCCCCTAGTCTGCAGATCCCTTTCAAGGAATTTGGAGGAAGTGATTCTGTATCCATTGGTGGAGAGTTAGTCCCAACTCCACCTTGCACTGTCAGCACTGAATACCTTGTAGGCCAGCCTCACAGAAGACACGGGAATGATGGACAGAGAGCTGCCAGAAGCTACATGTCCTCTTCCTGACCACATCTAGCATTTAATGTTGAAATTTCTGATATGAACAAGAGCCAAAGAGACTGATGGAAGATGCTTAGAGCAGAATCAATGGCCTTGACAATGCCTCTGAGGGATGGTCCAATGTGGCTCCAGAGGACAATTCTTCCTCCTTGATGGAAACCACTCACACTGCTCCAAACATGACATCTTCCAGGGCATAACCCAGGAATCTGGATCAGAACCCAAATCATGTGTGCTCATTAGCTGACCAAGGACCAGTGAGATTGGCTCAATACAGAAGTCGGAGACAAAAATTTGATACTGGACATGGTAACATGAACAGGTATGGACACAGAGAATACCATCTCCAGAGGCACTTAGAATTAGAAACAGCAAAGGGCTCTTCTGGTCCTCTCTGGGATGCACAGCATCTGCAGTGCTGGTTTCCAGCCCCCCATCCCATGCTTTCCACAGGACAGCACTCCCCAAACCTCTCCAGCCACAGCGGTGTTTTTATATTCATACTATAATGAGCATGTGAGCTTTACATGCAAACTCTATAACATGAACTCGATGCAAATGTTAGTGTGTGTGTGTGTGTGTCTGCATGTGCATACACTGGTGTTTTGCATGCATGTATATCTGTGTTAGGGTGTCAGATCTTAGCGTTACAGACAGTTGTGATCTGCCACGTAGGTGCTGGGAATTGAACCCGGGTCGTCTGGAAGACAACCAGTGCTCTTAACTACTGAGCCACTTCTGCAACCCCAAAAATGTCATTCTTAAAGGAAGATTATATCAGAAAAATGTATTTTCCTACATACATTTAAAAATACTTTTGCCTTTCTTTAAGAAAAATGGTACTGGCGATCAAATTCAGGGCCTTTTATATACTAGATCGTCATCCTCACACTAAGTCTTTAAAATATATTTAAGGGTAGGGGGGATAGTGCAAGAGAGAAATAACTTCTGAAAGTCATTTCTGATCCTGCAAGTCCTCTGACCTCTATGTCTATACCATGGTGTATGTATACACACACACACACACACACACACACACACACACACAGAGAGAGAGAGAGAGAGAGAGAGAGAGAGAGAGAGAGAGAGAGAGAGAGAGAGAGAGAGGGAGAGAGAGGGAGAGAGAGAGAGAGAGAGAGAGAGAGAGAGAGAGAGAGAGAGGGAGAGAGAGAGAGGAACATGTCCAGTAGCATCCTTTTTTACATGTATGTGCAAGTGCCTGCGTGTATGTATGTGTACCACATGCAGATGAAAGCCAGAACCTAAGTACCAGGCAAGTGCAAGTCATGTGGGAGCTGGGAACCAAGCCCAGTCCTCTGCAAGAGCAGCCAGTGCTCTTAATCACTGAGCCGTCTCCCAGTCCTTGGTACCACGTGGTTAGCCTTGTGAACCACGACTAGTGTCTCACATCACTGAATACAGCAAAGAAACCTTGGAGCTGAAGAACTCCAGTCAGGTTTCCCCTCTGCAATCTGGAAGAAGTTAACTATTCTGATTTTATAAGCAAAACTCCAAAGCAACCAGACCCAGGCAACCCAACCACATCAACCATCATCTGATTGTTTTGATTTGCATCTCTGCTTGCACAAGTATTTGACTATTTGTTGGCCATTTTTGCTTCCTCTGTGGCAAACATTTGCTCCTTGTTCTGCTTGAGAGCAATTCCAGGAGCCAACACCTTGGGCACTGCCAGTGTGCCCAAGCCCTTTGAAACCCAGCCCTTTGGGTTTCACCAGATCTCAGATGCAAGGCTGCTCCCACTGGGGTTTCAAAGGCAATGGCACACAGGGGTTGTTGGCAGTGCAGCCAAGGATCTCACACCACTCACAGAAGCCTGTGTCTCCCACAGTCCCTCTCTGCAGGGCACAGTGTTTATACAGCTGGTCACTAGTTTTTTCTCTTTATGCTTAATGTAATTTTCTCACCAATGCCTTACTGTCAGTCATCACAGGATTTAGTCACAACACAGCTATCCTTGATTCTATATATTAAGCACAGTTTATTGTTGCTTGTTTGCTGGTTTGTTTTAGAAGGGTCTCATGTAGCCTAGGCTGGCCGCCAACTCACTCTGTAGCCAAAAATGACCTGCTGATCCTTCTGCCTTCACCTCGTAGATTCTGGGATTACAGGCATGCACCATCACACCCCTGGCTCCATCCCCAGCCCTGCACTAACTGCCACTGTGCCTGGCACATACTCGATGTTTTGTGGTTAACATCCTGGTATTAAAAACAACAGCTCTTAGTAAGAACTGAGCTTACAATTTTAAATGAGCATGGACCAGTTGGGCCTGGTGGCATAGGCCTACTACCTCAGCCTAAGGCAGAGGCAGGTATGTCACAATTTCAAAGCTATCCAGGGCTCCAAAGCTACAGAGAAACCCTGTCTTGAAAAGACAGACAAACAAACAAACAAACAAACAAATAAATAAATAAATAAATAGAGTTAAACTAAGGGGCTGACAAGATCTGGCTCGCTGGTTAGAAGCACTATCTGCTCTTACAGAGGACCTGTGTGTCTTCTCCTAACCCTCACCCAGTGGGCTCACAACCATCTGTAACTCCCAGCACTTTGAAGATCAAAGTAGGAAGATCAGGAGTCCAAGATCATCCTTAGCTACAGAGTTCAAGACCAGCTAAGACTACATAAGACCCATTCTGCCCTGCCCCACCCCCGCCAAAAAGAAAAAAAGGAAAAGAAAGATAAATACTATACAATGAGACACTGTGAGTGGTAGCTAATAGACACTCAGGCATTTGTCACCTATGGCACCCTGGTCCTGAGGTGGGAGCCATCTCTCACCTGCACATCCCGCTCTAGCTTGATCTTGATTGTGTTGTATTCTTCACAATCCCAGATCCGCTGCTTGTTGATCTGCTTCTCATAGTCCTCCACCTTCTTCATGCGGTTGATGAGGTACTCCAGCTAAGGGGGGGCAGACAGTCAGATTCTCAGATTCAGGAGCCTCCCTCCCAGCTCCACCCTCCAAGAGCCTGACAAGCAGGGCACAGTGCAGGGCCTGGGAGTCTGGACAGAGACGTCTGCTGGCATTCAGAGACCCAAGCGCCAAGGCTTTGAGCTCTTAGAGTCCTGGCTGGGCTCTTATTGTAGAAACAGCAGAGAGGCCGGGGCCGGAGTGGTGGCCCAGCTGTTAAGAGAGAGCGATGTTCCTGCAGAGGACCCAAGCTCCATTCCCAGCACCCACACAGCTCCATGTCACCACAACTCCAGCTCCAAGAAATCTAATGACCTCTTCTGGCTCTGAAGGCTCCTACACACATTCACACACACTCGCATACCTACTTATCAAAAAATAATAATAATCTTTTTAAAAAAATATTTTTTCAAGAGAAGTTAAACACACCCTATAACCTAGCCTTTACAGTGTAAAATAATAGCAATAGTAATGTGCCTTAGTCATGTCTCTTCTTTGTTCTTTGTACCTATGAAATAAAGTGGTACAATATTCCTACACTTTTTAAAATGTGTCCTACAATTGGATTGTATATACCTGCAATCCCAACAATCACGAGGCAGAAGTATGTCCACAAGTTCAAGGCCAGCCTGTACTACATAGGGAGTGCTACATGTTCACAAGTTCAAGGCTAGCCTGTTATACATATTGAGTTTCAGGCAACCCAGGACTACCATAGTGAGATTATCCCAAACAATTAATAACAATAATCCAGTGGAGTGTACTTTGAAAGTTTCCCAAGCTGGGGTAGCTCAGTGGAAAGAATACTTGTTTAGCATGCACATGGGAAGCCGTGGGTTGGACCCCTAGTACTTTATAGACTGGATGTAACATTGTATACCTATGATCCCAGCACTCCGGGGATGGAGGCAGAGGACCAAGGCCATCCCTGGCCGTACAGAAAGTTCGTGGCCACCCTGAGATACATGAGACCCTCTGCCTCAAGAAAAAAGGAAAAAGAAAAACACGAGTGGAGTCTAAAGAGACAATGGGAAGATGGCGGAGTCCTGTGGGACACAA
Source organism: Cricetiscus sungorus (assembly GCA_030556225.1). NCBI lineage: Eukaryota > Metazoa > Chordata > Mammalia > Rodentia > Cricetidae > Cricetiscus > Cricetiscus sungorus. Next base: position 72,651,301 of record JANBXA010000651.1, read on the forward strand.
TCAGCCTTCAAAGCCACACGGAGTAATGATGAGGCACAGAAAGGAGCCTGAGCCACACACATCATACTCCACCCAAGGTATTTGAGACCCAAGGCTCAGCCACATCCAATACTGCCCACGGGTCCACAGGTCACCCTGGAGACCCCCATCCGCTCAGCCGCCCCTTTACCTCCTTGGCGTTGTGAGCCTGCAGCGCTCGCTCCCATTTCTTCTTATTACTGGACAGTAGCTCTTGTCGCTCTAACTCAAAGGCTTTCTACAACCAAGGTGGGGAAAGGTCCTGTTGTCTGCTTCCATTGCAGGGGGCGGGAGGGGCGGGAGGGGCGGGAGGGGCGGGAGGGGAGGTGCCGCACCAGTACCAAAGAACTTTAGGTGACCACACAAGTGCCTAGTCGTATAGGTGAAGTTACAAACAAAAATGGACTTGCCAAATTCCACGTGAATGGAAGTTAGCAGATACATACTTCTCATAAATGCTGACAGGAAGCTTGCCCAAAGTGCCATAGCTTAGTCTACCAGAGCACCGGTACTAGGGGCAAAAGATTTGCTCTGGGTGACAACCACAGGGCAAACCTTGGCAGGTGCCACAAACTTAATTAGCATTTCCATGGCTACAAAGATAACATGTGGATTGGGAAGGCCTTCCATTGCTAAGTGAAATGAGCAACTGTCAGGAGGGTCCCAGCCCTCTTGTCTCCCTCCCGTTTTTGGAAGGCCTAAAACCCAATCTCAATCTTGAACATGTCATTCAAATTCAAGGTAATGATCTCCGATTTCTTCTTGTCACTTCCTGTCCCCATCCCTGCACATACACGGGCAGACTATGGTTCTAGAGCACTAACATCTCTCACTCCCTGTGGCTCATCCCTACTGTCAACTTGAATAGAGGCTCCTGCTTAAGCACACCTCTTTGACAGTCTGACTAACTAAGGAGAAGAGCCTCCTGAATATGGGTGGCATGTTAGATTAGGACCCTGAATAGACTAGGCTGGGGGGTCCAGGTGGGCTAAAGTGAAATGAGGACATTCTTTAGCCCAGGCATATTCCTCTCTGCATCCCACCTTCACATCAACTGCTCGCTGCCACACCCCCTCCACCATGTCGACCTGAACCCTCTGAACCCACCAGCCAGAGCGAGACATTTCCCCTCAAGCTGCTTTGTTCCGGTACTTGTCACGGCGACAGAAAACTGACTGCACATCCTCCACCCTGCCTGCTCTTTCACAGCACGTACTAGTGCCAGCCAAATTTACATGTTTAGTGCTGCTGTCTGCCTTGTTCATGGCCGTCTGGCCTGCCCCTGGAGCAGTGCCTGCCATATGCTAAATGCTTGACTATTACTTGTTGAATACATGAACAAATGAGCAAACAAACCCTAAAGCCAGAGGTCGGAGCCATTGGGGCCCCGCGGTAGGCTGTCGGGACAGGGGCAGCGGCCCTCCCAGTGTCCCCACAGCCCTCACCTCGATGTGGATGAGCTCTTGCCGGAAGTTCTTCATCACGTTCTTCACTTGCTCCTCCATCCTCTCTAGAAGCAGGCTGATGTCGTCCGACTGTTTCTTCAAGTCCTTCACGTACTGGTCATCTTTTATTTTCAACTCCTTGAGAAGGACACAGGCATAAGTCAGTAAGAAACAGAGGCAGAAGCAAGAGCTTCCAAGCATGAGCACCCCCCACCTCCCATCCAAATCTGTAAACACTAGGACCTAAGGCAGGCTTGATGGCACTGCCTAGAGATGGCAGGGTTGTGAGTGTGAATCAGCCTTGGTTCCAGGCCACTCTAGGTTTCATAGTGGGTTTAAGGCTGGCCTGGCCTAAATAGCAACACTTGGCTTAAAAAAAAAAAAGAAAGAAAGAAAGAAAGGAAGGAAGAAAGAAAGAAAGAAATTCAGGTGTGGTGGTGTGTTATAGAATAGTATTTTAACTAGGCAAAGATGTGTTACATTTGTTTATGCTACAGAATATTACTTGAACTGTGTAAAGGTGTGTTACTTTTGTTTACACTGCATTTGTTTAACAATCTAAGGATGTGTGTTTAATTATGTAATGATGTATGGCATCTGCTTCACCTTCCCTTAGATCAGCACCAGATTGATCTAATAAAGAGCTGAATGACCAATAGCTAGGCAGGAGAAAGGATAGGCGGGGTTGCCAGGCAGAGAGAATAAGTAGAAGAAGACATCTTGATGAGAGGGAGAGGGAGGGAGAGAAAGACAGAGAGGAGAGGGGAGGGGAGGGGAGGGGAGGGGAGGACAGAACAGAATGAGAGAAGGATAAGGAGAGAACTGGGCAGATGCCTGAGGTCAGAAGCCAGGAAGCAGTGAGAGTAAGATATACAGAAGCAGGGGCTGGAAGGATGGCTCAGTGGTTAAGAGCACTGGTTGTTCTTCCAGAGGTTCTGAGTTTAATTCCCAGCACCTACGTGGCAAAGTGGGATCCAATGTGCTCTCCTGGTGTATAGACATAGAAGCAATCAAATTACCCATACACATAAAATGAATGAATAAAGTTTTTTAAAAAAGATATACAGAAGGAAAGAAAAGTAACCTCCCTCCCCAGGCAAAGGTAGACAAAGAGAAACAGGTTAATTAGGTTAAAAGAGCTAGCCAGAAATGAGCCTGAGCTAGGCCGAGCATTCAAAACTAGTATGTCTCTGTGTCATGATTTGGGACATGGGTCATGGTCCAAAAGAAAAGGCCTATTCAGTGGGGTACATCTTTAAATCCCAGCACTTGGAAGGCAGAGGCAGGCAGTGCAGGGTACAGCTTTGTGCTAGGCAAACACTCTGCCACTGAGCTACAGCCCAACCTCAACTCAAGAGTTTTCAACACGTCCACACCATGTCAAAGTCCTCTCCATGTTATTGGGGCCATAGATCTAGCTCAGTTGGTAGAGTGCCCATTTAGCATTCATTCAGTTGGCCCTAATTTGGTCCATAACACCACACAAGCCCAGTATAATGGCATATGTCTGTAACCTCAATACTTAGAGGGCATAGGGAGGAGGATTACAAAGTCAAAGACATTCTCAATTACAGACTGATTACAAAGCCAACCAGAACTATAAGACTGTGCCCAGAAACTGAGTATGTTTAAAAAAAAAAAAAAAAAAAAAAAAAAGAGCCAGGGGGTGGTGGCTCACACATTTTGTCCCAGCACTCAGGAGGCAGAGGCAAGCAGATCTCATGAGTTTGAGGCCAGCCTGATTTACAAAGTGTTTACACAGAGAAATCCTGTCTTCGAAAACAATATTTTAAAGGGGGGGCGGATAAGAAGCACTATTGAAATAGCTGGACAGTTCACATGTAAAATATAAAATAGTGCTCTAGCCTTATGTCATAAAACATTAACTCAAATGGAATAAAAGCTTAAAAGCAAAGTCTAAAACAGCAATACCTGGAAGAAAATGGGAAAAGCCTTGGGAAAGTGGATTTGCAGTGGGAACAAAATCAAAAATAGACAAATGAGACTGTGCCAACCTCAAAAGCTTCTGAGAGTTTAAAGAAACTGTCAACAGAGTAAAGCAGACCATATAGATGAGTCAGCGGAACTGGGACCATCTTCCCGAGAGAGCTGGCTCGCCCAACACCCAAGGAGCTTCAGCTTAGCATAAAAATACAATCAAGTACATTTCTTTTTCCCCCAACAGCATCTCACTGCTGTAGCCCATCTGGCCTTGGACTTGCTATCCTCCATGAGCCTCCTAAGTGCTGAGATTCAAGGTGTATATCACCATTACTGGCTTGAATTGTCACAGGCTAGATGATAATGTAAGGCAGGAAAAGCCAAGAACCAGCAGGCCATGCCCCCTTGGCCAGGATGGAAGCCCCTTGCCTGTTGCAGCTCGCTGATCAGCTTGTTCTTGTCTTCTATGAGGCCAGCACAGTGCACCTGCTGGGTGCTGAGCATCTCCCACAGTTCCTGGGGAATCCGCTTTTGTCTGCCTTCCTCCCACTTGGCCGTGATTTCATCAAATTTGTCCTGGCTGGTCTTAACTTCATTCTCCAGCTTCTCGAGTCTGCAAGTAGAAGCATGCCGGGTGCTCTAGATCCTGCCTCCTAGAGGAGCAGGGCAGCTTCTCCAGAGAGAATGACACAGGCTCCATGGTCCAGGCTCTTCCCTCTGATGCTCACCCAAAGCCAAACCAAACTCTGGGGAAGCTATTTCTACCTTAATTTTGTACTGCACTTTATTTAGTGTGTGTGTGTGTGTGTGTGTGTGTGTGTGTGTGTGTGTGTGTGTGTGTACATGCACACATGTGTGTGGGCAGACATGTGCCCCACAGACTGTGTGTAGAGAAGAGAGGACAACCTGAAGAAGTCAGTTCTCAGACTCCACCATGTGGACCCAGAGGTGAACTCAGTTTTTGAGGCAAGCACCCTAACCCACTGAGCCATTTCCATGCCCTTTCTTTTCATATAATGCTTCACCCCAAGTAACTTACATCAAGCACCTGCCAAGACAGACAGACCAGCAGGAAGTTCATCTCTTGACAACGCATACGACAGTGCACAGACTACCACCCTTCCATGTCTCTGCCCACTCTCATGTCCATGCTTCAATCTACATTGACATCTGTGGTGGTTAATGTTGTTTGTCAGCCTGATGGGGTTTGGAATCACCACAGAAACAAACCTCTGGGCGTGTCTGTTGAGGGCGTGTGGATTAAGTTAACTAAGGTGGCAGCACCAATGCACAGGTTAGAGGGTTGAAGGCCAGGGCTAAATTAAAGGAGAAGCTGAACTGAGCACCAGCAGTCATCTTTCTCTAGCTCTTGGCTTTGGCCATAGTGAGACCATCTGCCTTAAGCTCCTGCTGACATGACATCCCTGCATGATGAACTATAACCCCAAAGTGAGCCTAAATAAGCCCTCCCTTCTCTACGCTCATCTTGTCAGGTATTTTGTCCAAGCATCAAGGCCAGTGACAAAGACAAAACCTCTTCATAAACGCCAACCCAGATTTAAAAACAAACCAATGCTAAACCTGCCCGTGCATTTGAATCAGGCCAACTGGGTTGGGTGAGGTGAAGACACGCGTAGAATTATTGCAAACAGCTTAGACTCAGACCCTGACTTTACAGTGAGTGGACTCAAGCCACCCGACCTCCGCAAGCCTCATGCTCCTCCCTCTGGACAATGCAGACAATGAAATATCTACCTTGGTGACTGACCTTTGTGTACCCATTGCTGGGATTAATAAAATGACACACTGTTTGGGGGCGCAGTACCTGGCAGCCACATCACAGGTAGTACCTAAATTCTTTTTGTTGAGTGTCTTGGATGTAGCCCAGGCTGTCCTGGAATCAATAGGTATTCCTGAGTGGCTTCAAAATTGAGGTTATGCTCCTGCCTCAACTTTCCAAGTGCTGAGATGAATGCAGGCATGACACCACACCCAACTCTTAAAGCCTTATATGAACACCATAGCCACAGTGGCTGATCACTCCCCTCCCATCACCAGTAACAAAACCAGGAGTGCCGTTTAGAAATTCCAAAAAGGCCCTGTGAAGGGGTACATTGAGGAGCAGTAGAGAAACTGGCATCAGAGCTGAGGCAGCAGCTATTCTGAAAATGGTGGCTAGGACCACACCATCCCTATAACTCTCTATGTCACCAAAATGAGCACAAACTTCTCTAATGACATGAGCCACAACAAAAATATCCTATAATCACATCACATACCTCCACTATCCAAGCTAGATCATGATACCTACTACAACTTTTCTTTTCTAAAATATGTTGTTGCATATGTACATAACACTGAGCTACCTGTGAGTCTGGTCACTCAATTGATTTAAATTGGTTGATTTTTTTCCCTCCCCTCTCCACTCCAAATCTTTACCATCATGTTGCCTTGAAATGGCACCTCTATATGCCAGCCACAGTAATGTCAACCTTCAGTATGACTTCAGGTAAGGGTCCTGTACGCCACGCTGTTTCCTGGGGTTTTTACGACCATCAGAGGAGCCCAGAAGAGGAAGAAAACCCAGTGCACAAGCAAGGACACTGTCTCAATGTGCTGTTTCATCTGTGCCTCATCTGAGCTCTAGTCACTTCTGCAGAGAGAACACTAGGGGGCACTCGAATCTCTGGTTTCCGTCCAGAGCCATAGGAAAAAAATCTGTTGGCAGAGGAGGGTATTGACTTCAGGTAAATGTGGCCCCTGTGGTCATCATTTGCTTTGTCAGCAACACCTACTCAACAAGCTGCACCTGTAAGAGTCATTCCCGAGGCTGCTGGCACCACCTGAGTCACCTGCCACTCCCAAGCACATTTTGAGATTGCATGCCTCTGCCTATAAAATGCCTACCCAACAGCTGAAACCCTACTTGGCCTTTCCAGCCCAACCTAAAACCTCTGCAGAGAAACCCTAAAGCTTCCTTGTGTGACTTTCTGTAGTTCTTTACCTTCATCTCCATTCTAGAACAAATTATGGTTGAGTGTTCCGTGTTAATCAGAGGCAAGGGACAGGTGTACCCTTTCATGCCCACACAGTTTGGGAACACTTGAGGAAGGCAGGTGGGGAAAAAAGAAGGTGGATTCATGAGGAGCAGAAACGAGATTCACGAGACTAAGTCGGACGGATTTTCATTCCTAGGACTCGGAACCTAAGAACCGGCACACATTGGCAGTACGCAAGCACAGTTGGTGCCTCCTCACCGCTGACGCTTCATCTCCTCTTCTTCGACTCTCCTATGGATCTCTCTGATGTCTGTAGCCACCTGGATATTTGTCACCAACTCAGTACCACAGAGTAGGAGTTTAGTCAATTTCTGAAAAACAAGGAGAATCTGTTAAGCTAGAACATTGTGTAAAGAATTTAGAGGGCTGATGATACAGCTCAGTGGGTAAAGGTTCTTGCTGCCAAACCAGACCACTTGAGTTCAACCCCCAAAACCTACACTGTAGAACAGACTTCCACAAAATTTCCTCTGACTGCCACATGCTCCATGGCATATGACACCCTGACCACATGAATAAATAAAATGTAATTTTACATTTAAAAAATTAGGGCTGGGTGTGGTATTTCATGCCTTTAATCCCGGAACTCAGGAGGTTGAGGCAGGTAGATCTTATTTTAAGGCCAAGCTGGTCTACACAGCAAATTTCAAACCAGCTTGCTTTAGGATCTCTGGTCTCTGCTGCCCTGCCCACTCAGCACAGCAACGGGTTCTCGGGATCTGAGCTCCAACCCTTGTGCTTTGGACACGGCACTTGAAACACTGAGCCATCCCATTTCAATTTGTTTGTCTTTAAGACAGGCTCATACTATATCCTAGGCCCATCTTAAACACATAGCAATCCTCCTGCCTCAGTCTCCTGGATGCTGCTCCCACAGACACGTGCCACATTTCCGGAGACCTCACTCCTAGGGAACCCTCAGGTGGACAGACTCCAGATCAGCCCCATCTAGGGAGAGAGGCGCAGTTTCTGCCTGCAGTCTGTGAAGACCAAGCTAAGGGCTCGGATGTCGCCAGCTCCTACCAGTCTGCTCTCCTCTTTCTGTTTGTAGCTTTTGCTTTGGTCTTCCTCGCTCTCCTTCTTTCCATCCAGATACTCTCCAAGGGCCTCCCTGTGGCAGAGAGATCAAAACCAGGCACTGCTGTCATCCTGAGGGTCATGCTGTCTTTAAGTGCTTCATCTACTGAAAAACAGCCCACTTAAATTTTTTTTTTTTTTTTTTTTTTTTTTTGGACACAGGGTCTCACTTTGTACCCCTAGCTGTCCCAGGCTAGTCTCGAACTTGAAGAGACCTACCTGTCTCTGATCCCAAGTGCTAGGATTGCAGACATACATCATCATGCCAGACTTAGAGAAACTTTTAAATAATAAAATTCCAAGAACTAGAGATATATCTTGCCTAACATAAGCAAAGCCCTAGGTTCGATTCCCAGAATCACAAAAAAAGAATCACCATATACACAATGACAATAAAAACACTGGAAGTATTTACATAGTGAGTTATAGATCATCCAGAGCCAGAGCTATGTAGAGACCCTGTGACACATTCACATACACACACACACACACACACACACACACACACACACAAAGAGGCTGTGGTGGCACCTGTCTTTAATCCTAATTTAATCTAAATTCAAGGCCAGCCTGGTCTACACAGTGGAAACCCTGTCTCATAAGGACAAAAATGAAAAACAACAAAACCCCACACTAGAAGCAAAATGTAGGAGAATGGAGAACCTTAGCAGGCCCAGTCCACCTTTGAATAAATCTGGTCAGGTGAACAAGACTTGAGTGCTATAATTCACCCTGAAGGTTGGAGTTGTCAGTTTCCAGAACCTGGAATTGCCTGGGAGATGGGTATCTGGACCACATAAGGAGTCTGTCTTGACATAGCTACCACGGGAAAATCATCACCTACCAGCCCTGGCTGGGGTCCTTCCCTGCTGGGAACTATGAGGAAAAAGCACCAAGATGGTGCCGGTAGCTGGCATCTCCTCTCTGAGACATTTGTCCACATGGTAATTAGCAGGTGTGGATACCAGCCGATGCCATCTTTCACCTTTCTGACTTTCCCTTTCTCTGCATCACTCTTGTAGGCTTCACCTGGGGTTCCCCAGTAGGGGACAGGTCTGCATGGTATGGTCTTTGTGGAGAACCAAAACCAGCCATTTACTCTACAGTGTGGGCACATTAAGAGAAAATTCCTTTCCTGCCTTTACCATCACTCCTGTCAGTTGACCTTCCTAATGCATAGCTGGGCCTGGACCTTTGGAACTCCTCAGTATAGAACCCTAGCAATCCAGTTACATCCTGTCTTAGTTAGGGTTCCTATTATGGGGATGAAACACTATAACCAAAAAGCAAATTGGGGGAGGAAAGGGTTTATTTGGCTTAAATTTCTATGTCACTGTTCGTCATTAAAGGAGATTGGGACAGGAATACAAACAGGGCAGGAACCTGGAGGCGGGAGCGGATGCAGAAGCCATGGAGGGATGCCGCTCATGGCTTGCTCAATCTGCTTTCTTCCTTCCCTCCCTCCCTCCTTCCTTCCTTTCTTTCTTTTAAAGGTTTATTTATTATGTATACAGTGTTCTGTCTGCATTCATGCCAGAAGAGGGCACCAAATCTCATTACAGATGGCCGTGAGCCATTATATGATTTCTGGGAATTGAACTCAGGACCTCTGAAAGACCAGCTAGTGTTCTTAACCACTGAACCATCTCTCCAGCCCTTAGTCTGTTTTCTTATAGAAGCCAGGACCACCAACCTGGGATGACCCAACCACAATGGGCTGGTCCCTCCCCATCAATCATTAAGAAAATACCTTACAGGCTGGCCTACAGCCCAATCTTATGGAGGCATTTTCTCCATTGAGGATCCCTCCTCTCAGATGACTTTAGAGTGTGTCAAGTTGACACAAAACTGTCCAGCACACATCCCTATTCTCACATCAGAGTAGAAAAGATTTTAAAAGGTTGAAAATACAGGTACCATGTTTACACAATGTGTAAAAATCTGGGCATAAAAGACAGTTTGGTAAAATTGACCAAAATGTGAAATTTGTTTACTCTCCTACCAGCCCTCATTACTAATTTTCTTAAGTTTTCACAGGGACATGAATACAGAAACACAGTGACAGCTGCTGTTACACCAATGGGAACATGAAACAATCTCAGTTGACTTATTTTTAAATGGTGTGTGTGTGTGTGTGTGTGTGTGTGTGTGTGTGTGTGTGGGGGGGGGGGGGGGGGTATGTGCCAGTGCCCACAGAGTCCAGAAGAGGGCGGTGAATTCCCTGGAGCTGGAGTTTCAGGCAGTCATTGGATACCCAATGTGGATGCTGGGAGCCAACGGCTGGTCCTCTGCAAGAGAGGTCTGAGCCATCGCTCCAGTCCCAGCAGCTGACTAAAGTAGCTTACACAACAGCAACAGAAAGAGCTACTTAGGAGCCCAGAGAAGGAGAGATGTAAGGTCAAGTAACATGGAGAGCAGAACACTCTTGGTACTAGGCTGACTCTGAGCCACAGAGTGGACTCTGTGTCCACATTCCTGCCACTGCTGGCAATATGACAAACAGAAGAAAGCAATGACTTAAGAAAAGGGAATCCAGTTTCCGAGGACGTTTCTTCCTCCTCCTCCTCCTCCTCCTCCTCCTCCTCCTCCTCCTCCTCCTCCTCCTCCTCCTCCTCCTCCTTCTCCTCATTTTCCTCCTCCTCCTTCTCCTCATTTTCCTCCTCCTCCTTCTCCTCATTTTCCTCCTTCTTCTCCTCCTCCTCCTCCTCCTTCTCCTCCTCCTCCTCCTCCCCCTCCTTCTCCTCCTCCCCTCCTCCTCCTCCTCCCCCTCCTTCTCCTCATTTTCCTTCTCCTCCTCCTCCCCCTCCTTCTCCTCCTCCCCCTCCTCCTCCTCCTCCCCCTCCTTCTCCTCATTTTCCTTCTCCTCCTCCTCCCCCTCCTTCTCCTCATTTTCCTCCTCTTTCTTCTCCTTCCTTGTCTTCCTCTTCTTCCTCTTTTTTTTTTTTTAACCTAGTTACTGCATAAAGTTTACAAATGGCATAAAACAGACACTTAGGGCCTGGAGAGATGGCTCAGCTCTTAGAGGGAGTACTATGGATTATTGTCCATTTTTGCAATGTTCTTCTCCAGACCTTCAAAAGACCCTGGAACCTGCAGTAACCTTGGGAGGGAGGGAGAGAGGGAGGGAGGGAGGGAGGGAGGGAGGGAGGGAGGGAGGGAGGGAGGGAGGGAGGGGAAAGACAGAAGGGTCTGGAATTCTCCAAAGAGGCAGCAGGCAAATAGCTTGCCGCCCCCCCCCCCACACACACACACTGTTTACTACCAAGAGGCCTCCCTCACTCCCAAGGCACAAGCCGTCATAAGGGTCAGTGGCTTTAAGAAGGAAGCTGTCAGGATTCCAGCATTCATTAGGAAACAAGGAGATCCCTTCACTGGCCTCAGCTCCACCCACTCTGTTCAAAGTCCACCGCTGCCCATTTTTGAGATAAGAAAGCTTAGAGTCCCCACTGGGCTCTGAGTCTTATCCAAATCCTTCTCAACAGTCCTTCTGCTCGGTTTCCTTATTTGAATCCACCCTTCGCTCTCTGGAAAGAACATTGATTGTTCCCTTCAGCTAGGACATTACCAGGCTAACTTACCTGCATCCCCAGGCCCACCTCAAGCATCAGCCATCAGCCATTTAATTAATAACAAACCCTGTCTAAATACATACAGCTAATTCCTGGAACAAAGAGCAGGGCTTCAGAAAGGAGAGTGACTGCTATAAACTCTCACCAAGTTTCTATTTCAACCCCTTTGCTGCTTTAATTCATCTGTTTTGACATCCTGGGCACTGAGCTGACCGATATGGTGGCCACTGACCACATTAGTCAATCGGCCCTTGAAACAGAGGTGAGACCAAACTAAAGTGTGCTATGAGTTTAAAACACACAATACAGGGCTAGAGGGATGGCTCAGTGGCTAAGAACACTTGTTCTTGTCTGGCCCATCCATGAAGGCAATACCTGGTTCCAGGAAAGATCATAAACTGAGACCACCCAGGCACCACTCAGGAACAGACCTAACGGGAAAATCTAATGTTCCAACCATTGTAGATAGGATCATCAGATGTCCCTTAGCCCAGCATACACCCATCCCCTTTCACCAAGACATCCCTAGACAAATGTCAGCCAATCGGGGTCCTGAATCTTAACAATCCCTCACTCCAACCTCTGCTATGACAAAACTCCACCCCAAGTGAGCTCAAGGCTCTCTGATCATGCCAATGCATTGGTCACATGGAGGGTCCAAGTTCAAACTTGAATAAAGGTTCTTTGCCTTTACATATGGGATTCACTGGGGGGGGGTCCATGATCTGAGCATTACAGTTCTCATAGAGAACCTGGCTTCAGATCTCAGCACCCACCTGCCTTGAAATCAGCCACAACCCTAGTTCTAGGGATTGGACACCCTCTGCTGATCTCCCCAGGCACAAGGCATGGAGGTGGTACACACACATTCATGCAGGCAAAACCATCATATAACATAAAGTAAAATAAATCTAAACACAAAAACCGTCCACCAGGGGCTGGGAAAATAGAAACACTGAGGACCTGAGTGTTCAAACCTCCAGCCTCTAGCATCCATAGGAAGCTGGGCATGGTCATACTCTACTGTCCTGTTTTGTTTTGTTTGTTGGTTGCTCTGTGATGGCTGGGAACTCTTGATGCATCTGCTTCAGCTTCCTAAGTACTGAAGTCACTGGCCTGTACCACAACCTCAGGCTCATCTGCACTCTGGACGCTTGTAGGCACTTCTCTACTTTGCATGGACCCTCGCTCCCTCTCTTCCTCTGTTCCTTCCTTTTCTCCTTTTCTTTCCCTTCCCTTGCTCGCCTCTCCACTCCCTTTCTTCCCTTTGTGCTGGGAATTGGCACATGATTGATCACTGAGCTACACCCTCTCCTTACCTGGAGTAGGCCTATTTCCTTCATTGTGCTGAACAGTTCCTTTATGATTATTATTTTATGTTAAAGGTGTTTTGCCTGCAGGTATGTCTGTGTACCATGTGCCTGCCTAGTGCCCACAGAAGCCAGAGGAGGACAGTGGATCCCCTGGAACTGGTGTTAGAGACAGTTGTGAGCTGCCATGGGGTGTTAATCAAACCCAGGTCCTTTGAAAGAAGAGCTGATGCTCTTGACCGCTGAGCTGTTTCTCCAGGCCTCTTTCTGCTTTGTTTTGACACAGGGTCTCACTATGTAGCTCTGGCTGGCCTGGAACTCCCTATTTTGACAAAGCTGGCCCTAAACTCAGAGATATCGATTTGCCTCTGCCTCCTGAGTGCTGGGATTGTAGGCATGTGCCACCACATCTGATGACAACTATTTCTTTTATTTTCTGTTTGTTTTTTCTGTTTTCGACACAGGGTTTCTCTGTGTAGCCCTGATTGTCCTGGAACTCACTTATGTAGACCAGGCTGGCCTCAAACTCACAGAGATCCACCTGCCTCTGCCTCCCAAGTGCTGGTGCTGGGATTGAAGGCATGTACCACCACTGCCTGGCTGACAACGATCCTTTTTTTTTAAAAAAAAGTATCATTTATCTATTCGTGTGTGTGTGTGTGTGTGTGTGTGTGTGTGTGTGTGTGTGTGTGTGTGTGTGTGTGTGTGTACTTAAGCTTAAGCCATGGCACACATGTGGGGATCAGAGAACAACTTTCAGAAGCTAGATCTTGCTTTCTGCCTTGTTGAGGCAAGGTAGAATAAAACTAGAATCTCAGAAGGGATTTTAGTTATATATATATATGTATGTATGTATGTATGTATGTATGTATGTGAATATTCAAATTCCCCCAACTCAAAGACAATAAAGACCATTTATAATTATTTCACTCCAAATACCCAATCACTTAGAGACTTGAACTATAGTATTACCATAAAGCAGAAAAATAATTTTAATATTATGACTAATATGCCAGATGTGGTAGCACCCAGTGTCTCCAGTACTTGGGAGGCTGAGACAGGAGAATTTCAGAGAGTTCAAGATCACCCTAGTCTATGCCAGGAGGTGATAGTGCACGCCTTTAATCCCAGCACCTGGAAGTCAGAGGCAGGCAGATCTCTGAGATTGAGGTCAACCTGGTCTATAGAGGGAGTTCCAGAACAGCCATGGCTACACAGAGAAACACCATCTCAAAAAAAAAAAAAAAGAGAGAGAAAGAAAGAAAGAAAGAAAGGAAGAAAGAAAGAGAGAAAGAAAGATCACCCTGGTCTGTATATTTACAAGTCAGATCCTTTCTCAACTCCTGTACCCCAAAGGTATAACAAATGCATTATGTTTAGACTATGTTTGCATTATGCATACATGCATACATTATGTTTACATTAACAAAGAGAGCTGATAGCACCGGGACAAGGACCTCCGAATTATGATCTACGTGGGCTGCTTCTGTGGGCTGATTCTTTGGCTGCTAAAGATTACTAAAAGACAATTCTCTCCTCAATCTGAGACCCATTTCCAAATGCCTAAAGGAAGTCTCGATTTTAACATCTTACAATGTCCAACTTTGCTTCCCGTGTTCCACAAGTGTGGGCTCGTGATGCAGCAGTGGTCCCACCAGCGTCTTGCCACCATCACCCTAGTTCCAGACACCACCACCTGCCGTCCTCCATGCTTCACTGACTTCTGCTCAAACAGTCAATCAGGAGTGTCCATCAGTTCTCTCTAAACCACCCACCACAGAGTCCAGGCCCATCCCCTGCCACCCACAACCAGAATCCCTGCCTCTTTACTACCTGGTCTCCTCAGTTACACCGCTGGTCCCTTTACACTATTCCCCAAATAGTGAGCAGAGCGATTTGAAGGTGAAAGTGCTACCCTTCCCACTGAGAAAGTAGCCTTTATTTTGTTGAGACATTATTATACACCCTTATCACTCCACTGAATGCCCCAGCTGGTGCTTTCTCAGGCTTCAGGCCACCCTTTCTAGCTGCCTGCCGTTATGTCCCATGTCCATTCTCTTCCTTTCCCTCTTACTGTCCTTGTCTCAGCTCGAGGTGCTACCTACTCCCTTGGTCCACGGTGATTTGTCCTCTCCCCCTCATTAGAGTATAAACTTCCTGAGGGAACTTTTGTCTTATGAGTCACCAAAGCCCCAGTATTACTGTTAAGGCCAGAGCAACAACCAAGAGCATGATCTACAGACAGTTTTGGAGATGGTTAAACTTGGCACGATTTGGAGCCAACAGAAGGACAGACAGCGTCCAGTTCATCTGACCACCAAAGAAAGCAGCGACACACCGAGAATGCCCCTGCCTGGCCCAGTTCCTGAACAAATACCAGTCTTTACAACAGAACCTATTAACTAAAGAGGTAGCAGGGCTCCAGGGGGAAGAACCAGGGACACAATGGCAAATATGTACTATAATGATGCCTATGGCTCCTCCCCAAAGGAGAAGAAGGAGGGATACCCAAACAGTTGTAGAACTATTAAGACAAGATCTGAATTATCATTGATACCTAGAGATGCAAACCATCACCATGGCCTCACCCAACCAGGATGAAGGCACACAGGCACTGACATTTTATGCTTCTGCTGGATCCGTACACTCAGCCAGTGGCCATTTTTCTGCTCATCAAAACTAAAACTGGGATGAACTACTTAGAAGTTGAAGAGCTGCCACATTAGGTCTGGGTAAGAGCTTTCACAGTGTGGATGTCCCTATGACTGTACCTAAGCTAATAAAGGCTTGGTGGCCCGCATCACACCTCCTAACTCACTGGTCTGGCATTCAAAGTACCTGAATGGATTTTAGAAAATGATTATCAATTCTTGCAAGCACAAACAAGTAGTTGTCCTGATCTTTGCTACAGTAGATTAGCAAGCATGAACAGGGGTCCAGTGAGTGTGGCCACTAATTAAAATGAAAGCGTTTATTTTTTTATTATTTTATTTTATTTTATTTTGAGGAGACAGGGCCTTACTATGTAGACCAAGTTATCCTTGACCTCAAAGAGATCTTCCTGTCTCTGCCTCTCCAGTACTGGGAGATTAAAGGCATGAGCCAACATGCCTAGCTGTCCCAAAACTCACTGCTTGAATATTCTGGAAGAAAACGTTTCCTGCTCACTGCAGGGCCCACCCAGCCAGCCCCAGGTCCCGCCCCTCCATCCCTGCTCACCGCCTCCGGGCTTCCTGTCGGGCAGCGATGCGCAGGCGCCGGGCCTGGATACGCTCCTGCGGGTTATCCGAATGCACCGAGGGCCCGTGAATCGGGGTGGCTAAGTGTTCTTCGCCATTCTGCTCTATGACCCCAAGGTTTCCTGACGGATTCATGGCAGTGGCCTCCCGCCCACCGGCAGCTCCGCCTGGACCTGCAGCCCGGTTGCTAGGAACAAGCCGTTGCCAGGGGAAGGCAGTCACCTGACCTACAGCTGGAGCAGGCTGCGCGCACGCAGCTCTTCTGGACTAAGTGGGACCATATCACTTTCTAACTTCAATGACCAATTCATCATCCAGTGACTAAATGAATATTTCTAAAATGAAAACCCCCTGCTACATGAAAAGCATTGTGTTCTAATTATGGATAGTGGCTTCCTTTCCTCAAGCAGAATGTAGAGTGAGTGTAGATCCCACTGCGGATTTTGTCTGTTTGTTTGTTCTTGTTTTTTGAAGCGTGAACCCAAGTACAAACATCAACAGCAAGCGTCTCCTGCAGCCAGGAGCAGAATGGTTTGGGGGAAGGAACCCAGGACACCACCACTCTCTCAAAGCAGGTCTGTAGAACATTCTTCCTTAGGCACAGCATGTCCCCTTGCCAACAAATGTAATGTTCCCTGGTGGGAGAGCTGGCTCAGCAGATGACATCTCTTGCTTAGAGACTGGCCACCTGAGTTCAATCCTTTGGATCCATACTGTGGAAAGAGAACCAGTTCTGACAAGTTGCCTCTGACCTCCACATACTACAGTGGCCCTCCATCACAAGCAAACATACGTGTAAAGGTCTTCATCAAAAAATAAAACCATCTGCCGGGTGTTGGTGGTGAACCCCTTTAATCCCAGCACTCAGGAGGCAGAGGCAGGTGGATCCCTGAGTTTGAAGCCAGCCTGGTCTACAGAGTGAGTTTCAGGACAGCAAGGACTACACAGAGAAACCCTGTCTTACCACTCCCCCACCACCACCACCACCACCAAAAAAGAATTAAAACTGTGAGTGTGGGCTTGTGATGCAGCAGTGGTAAAGGGCTTGCCCATCCCAGCAAGTGGTAGGTGGGTGGGAGCCCCGGGGACAGGACACACATAACAAAATAAAAAAAGCCACCCCTGTAATCACAGCGCTCAGACTACGTAGTCAGCTCCAGGCCAGCCTGGGCTACAGATGAGGCCCTGTCTCTAAATTAATTAAAATAAAGACTGTAAAGCCCTACAAGAAGAAGAGGAGGAGGAGGAATAGGAGGAGGAAGAAGAGGAAAAATTAAAAATCCCTTTACCCAGACATGGTGGTTCACATTCAGCCCTCTAGGAGGCTGAGGCAGTGAGACTGTGAAAAGTTTCAGGCCAGCCTGGGCTACATGAAGACACTATTCCAAAAGCAAACCACCCAATGGTGGTTTTATTTTCATAGCATCGGAGGTTGAAGGTCAGGGTCCACACATGCTAGATGAGAGCCCTGCACTGAATTGAGATAGATCCCAGTCCTTACAGCCCTTTAGGCTAAACTGTACCAGTCTCGCTCTGACCAGGCTTTACCCCATCAGCCATGGGCAGCTAAAGAAAGTTACTAGAATACAAACACTAGTCCTGGGCTTGCCCTGCCACCTTGGACAAAGCATAATTCCTTGAAGGCTATATCCTCTGCTGCCAAGAAAGCATTTACTGTCTTGTCTACTTGACTTAAAGGTCAAGCCAAGAAGATAAGCCCTTTGTGACCAAGCCCTGCCAAGAGGCAAGCAGAGCCATTTTTTTTTCCTATTAATGCATTTTAAATGTTTCTCAAGTCCAGAAGTGGCAAGAACAGGGGCACCTGCTTCTATGACTTAGGGCCTTCTACAAAAGTTCTCTCCTTTGTTATACAGCATGCATTTAACTCTCCTAGGCTCTGTCAGGTTCTGGTTTGTGCTTCTAAGCAATGTGTCTGTGTGTTCTTGTACATGTTTGGTTAGTGGTAGCTGTGAGCAGAACACCACAAGATAATCAGTGGGAATGAGCTGTCACACAAGAGACAAGCAAGAACGAAGGCACCATGGAATTCCAACAAACACATGGGAGACAGGGAGGCAATAAAAAAAAAAAAAAAAAAAAAAAAAAAAAAAGCCGGTGTGGTGGTGTATCTCTGTAATTCCAGCAGAGGCAGAGGATCTCAGTAAATTCCAGGCCTGCCTGGTCTGCATAGAAAGTCTCCAGACAGCAGCAGCTACATAGTGGAGAACAAGAAAAAAAAATCCATGATGCGTAAGCAGTAAGCATATCAGGTGATAGATGCCCCCCCCCCCACGCTATACAGGTATCAGTCTAGCTTCTTGTGTGGGAAGGCACTGAGTCCATTTTTCTGTCATTTGGCTGCTGGCCGCTCTCAGATCTCACTCCTTTGTTCTCCACATCTGGGACTGCTGTTTTAGAAGGGAAGTTGGAAGTAGTTTAGTGATATTGTACTTGCCTAGTTAGTATTAGTGAGGCTCTGGGCATCTCAAGCAAAAAGAAAGGAAGGAAGGAAGGAAGGAAGGAAGGAAGGAAGGAAGGAAGGAAGGAAGGAAGGAAAGTAACAGGATGCAGCAAGAGATAGATCAGCTATGGAGAGCACTTGTTCTTCCAGAGGATCTGAGTTCAGTGCCCAGGACCCACACCAAGTGGCTCCCAAATGCCTGTACCTCCAGCTCCACAGGACATGATACCTTCTTCTGGCTTCCTCTGGTATCCCCCCTACACACACACACACACACACACACACACACACACACACACACACACACACACACACACACACACACACACACACACACACACACCCCCTTCAAAACAAAAACAAGCAAATGCCTAAGTGTTTTTTGTTGGCAGGTGACTCCCAGCATGCCAGGGACTACCATCTACTCTATAACCACAGTAAAGGCTACAGGCTCGTCTTTCCTGGCTCAGTCCACTTCCCGATCAGCTGTTTTTAACCAATCTCAATTATGTAGTAAGTATTTGTTTGCTTTGGGTGGTTTTGTTGTTGCCTTACCTCAGCATCTCACCTTGCAGCCCAGGCTGGCCTGGAGCCCAGCGTGTGGCAACCTCCCAAATGCTAGGCTTACAGATTTAAGCCACAATGTCTGGGCTGTAATCCGGTGTGGGAAACAAATACATGGATGACGATAGAAAGGTCCCTTACTGGACAGTTCTACCAGGGTTTATCAGCATACATGCAGCCCATGGCTATTCTACTTAAAACAACTATCCTAGGGAATAAGGGAGGGGTCCTTGGAGGTAAATTGATCAGTTTTATTTAGCATTGTACACTAAAGCATCTACCATGATACCTGCTACATGGTAAGTGTGCAACACACACACACACACACACACACACACACACACACACACACACATATATATATATATAAATGTTGACTGAAAAAATGCAGATAAATCTGTATGCTTATTCTGGTTACTTATAATTTAAAAACTAATATGGCACAAGATCCATCAAAAAACTGCCAAAGCTGGGGTTGGAGAGATGTCTCAGCGGTTGAGAGCAAGCACTGGCTGCCCTTCTAGAGGACCTGGATTCAATTCCCAGCTCCCACATGGCAGCTCAAACTGTAACTCCAGTTCCACAGAATCTCACACCAATGCACATAAATTGGGATTAAACAAATTAAAAAACAAACTACCAAAGTATTTGTGGGATGATGTAGAATTGAAGAATTTATGTGGCTTTAGAATGATGCTCAAGATCTAGTAAAGAAAAAAAGATGCAGGCAAGTCTCGCAGAAGTCCACCACACCACACCCATGCTTTCAGGTGTCCTACTTTTCTGAGTGCGTTAGTTCTTCTCTCAACCTCTAAGCTTAAATATATATGCATGCATCCATTCCCAACTCTACTTCAAAGAGGAAGATACAGTTCATGGAAAGCATCACCCAATTTATTTAAAACATACACAGAATATCATGGTACAAAGGCCCATGTACCTGCACATGGGCTCAGTGCCTTAAACTGGGTGGGGCAGCTGGCTGTGCAGAAGAATCTGAACCCCCAAGTCCACAGCTGCAGACCCACCACACAGAGAGAAGGGTAGTTTTGTAGTTTTGTTGATACAGGCTGGGTCTTGCAGTGTAGCTCTTTGGCTAGCCGGGCACTCACTCACATTATATGAGGGTGACTTTAAACTTCAGGCAATTTTCCACTGATATTATTTCACAAGTCAACTCACAATTTTACATCTGTATGTTCATGTTATAAATTAGCTTACCGGAAGTGTGGGGATGTCAGAAAAGCCCGCCACACCCTTTAGAAACTTCTGGGTTTATTTGTGTATTTCAATTTGTGTGAATTTTACCAATTTGATTCCCAGAAGGAAATCTTTACAAAATTTTAATATATTTTTAAAACTTGTTTGGCATTATATTTACAGTATGAAGGAAAGGGCCAGCAAGAAGGCTAGGGGGGAGTAAGGGGCTTGCTTTACCAAGCCTGACCATTGAGTTCCACCCATGGGATCCCTGTAGTGAAGAGAAACAAATCCCACAGATTGTCTTGACAAACCACATGTGGGCAGTAGCATACCCCTACCACCACTATGTACATCTTTAAAATTGTAAGAATGAAAAAAGGAAGAGAGGCAGCAGAGAAGCCAGGAGCTGTATGTATGAGCTTGGACAACAGCTAAAGGTTTTAAAAACTTAACCCAGAGGGTAGGGAGGTAGATCAGTTGGTGGAGAGCTTGCCTAGCATACATGAAATCCTGGGTTCAATCCCCAGTGCAGAATTAAACTGGCTATGGTGGCACATGCCTGCAACCTCAGCATCAGAAGATAAGGCAAGAAGATCAAAAGTTCAAAGTCATCTTCAGCCATACAGTATTTGAAGATTGTAAATCTTCAGCCATACAGTATTTGAAGATTGTAAATGGTTAGAAAAAGCAAGTCCGTGTTGATTCTTCCACACTGCCCCAAACAGTGTGGTAAATCAAACAGAGCTTCTGCTGTCACTGTTTGGTAGGGAAGCAAGTCATACCCAGGATGGTCTTTGAAAGCAAGCTGGTCTTTTTATACCCAAAACAAGCAATAACCAGAAAGAGAACAACCCCCTTTTCAGGGCTAGCAATGCAGTCCAGTTGGGACCCCAGCACAACAGGCCCAAAGCACACAAGCCTCCAATCCCAGTAACGGTAAGTGGAACAAGATCAGAAATCCAAGGTCATCTTGGGTACACCCTTGACTACTTATCAAGCCTGGGCCAATGAAGGCTAAGTAAGACTCATTTATTTACTTATTTGATATAGGTGTGTGTGTGTGTGTGTGTGTGTGTGTGTGTGTGTGTCTGTGTGTGTATCTTGACTATTGTGTTTTACACTGACCAATGGTTTTGCATCAAACAGCTGAGACTATTTCCCATTACAGAGCCTTCCCTTTTGCACCTACCAAGGAAGGACAAAAATAAATAAAAAACAAATAAAAACGACAACCTGAAAACAGTTAAAAGGATTTAAAAATTATTTATTTTTATTACAATAAATATCAATAAAAGAATTAAACAACTGAAAACTAAAACCTACTGCTTTACTTTTGGAGTTCACAGCAGCAGGCATGAATGTAAATCCAGTTGGAAGGTCAAGGCTTCTAGAATCCGGTGACAAGAAACAGGTCTTGATTATCTGGACTAGCAGCAGGGAACAGTAACACAAATAATGCAAAAATCACATTCAAACGCCTCAGAGTACTCTACTATACATCAAACCACAAGACTTGGAACATTCCAGTAAAGTTAAGCAAGCTGCAGAGCTCTGCTTTGGCAAAAGCAAGTATCTCCCCGAAAGAGTCCACAGGCACATCGCTACCAAGCTGCCTCCTAGCCAAAAAGGCCCAGCAGACCCAGAAACCTCAGCTCTGAAGACAGCAGCTGGCATTCTTGAAACCAGTCTTTCTGGCTCACAAGTTCCTTGGTGAAAAGAATGGAAAGTGATATACTTAGGGGGCTTTCTCGAGGCCTGAGATGACCAAGGTGTGTGTGGTGCTCTTGGGGATTTATGGGTCCAGGTGGGGAATCGGCTTCAGACGAAGACCACGGACACACCAAGTCCACACAAAGCAACAGTCTAATGAGGGTTAGTCACTACCCGGCTGATAATTAAGAGTAAACTCCATGTAGATACCGTTTTGTATATACACACAGAACAGGTGTACATATTAAATGTGTATATATGCAGGCAGAATAGGCATACATATTAAATGTGTATATACACAGAGCACATGGAATCAGATTAAATAAATGCTACATTATTTATTATTAACACAGCAAGTCCTATGCAGGCCAGTTTACAATAAAAAATACTTGAAAGGGAGCAATTTTACATCCTTTTTATCTTTATGCCTGGTATCTTCCTTCTTCACAGCAGACACACCCTGCCCACTCCAATGCTGGTTTTTAGGTGCCTGGCAAGGGATGGAATTGCATTCTTGCTTCAGAAGACTACATAAAACCTACAGGGAAACGGCACCAAATTAAACTCCCCAGCCACAGTTCCTGCCACAAATTCTTAGCATAGAAAGAACATGAAACTTACTCAAAGTAGTAACTTAGTTCCCTTCACCTGCCGTCCATTTAATCCACTGCTGGGTGGGAAAGGAAGAGCAGGTGTACTCCCTTACACATTGGTCACCACTGTCTTCTACTTTGCCCAGAAAGGGGAAAAATTCTTTTTAAACTAGAATTCCGAGTTCAATACTGAATTCTGTTTTCTTGGAACATTAGCCTATTGATGAGTAACATTAATTCCAATAGATCAGTGATATGGCCAAGTTAATACAGGCCACTTCCATAACCTGCTTAGTTACCTCGAGTATGAAATAAGCTTCAGGTCATGAGTTTTCCTCTCTAGACATTAAAAAAGTGCTTATCAAACACAATCGAGAATTCATCAGGGATTAGTTTATGAAAAACCCAAATTCAAAGCTTATTTTGATTGGTACCCAAAGAAACTGCTTGAAAGATCTTGTAGCCAACATGACAGAACCTCCGCCCTATCTCCCCCCTCCCCCCAACCAGTATTTAGTCACTCCCTGGATAGTCAATGCGATCTTTGATTTGAGTTTCAGAGATGCTGAAGTGGACACTGGCTTCTCTTTCTATTTTTAGACTCTCAATGGCCATGATCCAACTGTCATAAAAACAGCCCAACTGACTTAGTTCAGCTTTCTAAGAAGGAGTCTCTGGAAGAGAAGACAGCAGGAACAGCCTAAAAGCCCAGAACAACTTTTCTGTTCCCCCTAAAGGTGTTTCCTATAGAGACAAGCCCTTGACAAATAATCTAAAATCAGTCAGGTGATGTTTTAAATCCGGGGAACCCAGCCTTCTGAATGAACAAAAACTTGTTCAGGCTGCCCCTGGGAGAGCTCCCGATGGCAAAACTCCTGCTACTCTACATGTGAGCTCATCACATGTCTTTTTAAAAAGGACATACCTCTGCTTAAAAGCCAGAGACAATAGCCAGCTGGTATGCTATCTCTTAAAGAGCAAAGCACACTACTAGGATGCAGGTTGGAGAGAGAGTAAGTGACATTTAGTTTGTACTGTAAAAACACTGGAAATAAACAAGGCAGCAAACTCAATTCCCATGGCTCTATTTGAGAAAGAAATAAACTCATCAGCACTTTCTCTGGAAAAGTTAAGACCACCATGATTCACCATGTACCCTGAAGCCACTGCCTGTTATGATGTCAGTCACCACTGTTGAAGATTAAAAAACAAAACACAACAACAAAAGGCCAAATATACAAATCACATGGATTACATACTCAAAGAAAGGCAGAAATCTATGCTAGCTTTTTAAAAATTCCCAGAGCCTCACACATTCAAGTTTCACAGAGATTAATTTAATACCATTTTACTGTTAGGAATGTCACTTTAAATGTACATCCAAGTGCTTCAATACAGCACACTAGTCAACACTCCTCCTGAAAGGCTGGAGTAGGGACAGCTAACTATAATGAGATTACTCACTCACAGGATGTTCAAGATAGCTGCCTTAAAATGACATTTCACAGGGCAAAGAAAATTCTGATCTGACGCCACAGATTTCCTTCTGACAGTCAAGCCCAGGAGTGAGTCAACATAAGGACACTCTGAACAAAGGCATCATCACAACTAATACAATTTCTCTAACTGTTTCTGGCTTATTGGGAGACCCAAACTCAAATGTTGTGATCCACAGATTTTGCTTTCTCTCTGGGGTTGTTCCCAATCCTTTAGCAGCCAAACCGGGGCTCAGTGAGCTGTTTCTGTCCTATGAGGTGGCTATAAGTAGGTTTCAGGCTATAATATAAAAGGAGACAGTTCACTGGGTGGTGGTGGTGCACACTTTTAGTCCCAGCACTCAGGAGGCAGAGGCAGGCGGATCTCTGTGAGTTTGAAGCCAGCCTGGTCTACAAAGGGAGTTCGCCAGGACTGTTACACAGAGAAACCTTGTCTAGAAAAAAATACAAGCAAAAAATAAAATAAATTAAAAAAATATCTTTTTATTCTTCATAGGTCATGGAATTGAAGTCTGCTTCAGGAAGCAAGGTGCCGCCCATATACCCTCTGACTACAACATATTCCCTTAACATTCGTTCCAAGTCCCACCCAAGCAACACTCTGGGCAAGTACTTAGCACGTGCTAACCCCAGATGTGCCTCCAGAGAGAACAAATGGCAGTATTAGCAGTGGTACTGTAATATCCTAAACCATGTTCGTTGTTTTCTTTTCAAAAATGTAATTAAAAGTATGCCAGTCATAATATTGAAATGCCAAGGAAGAATGGTTATATTTTTACTTCGAAGTCACTCTACTCCTCTAAAACCTATGAACTATTACTATTTTTCTAGACAGTGATTGTGGCAATTTCAAACAGTGTGCAGAAATAAGATAATCAATATCATTGAGAGAACAGAGGCGGCGGCAGCCATCTAAGTACTGTTATGTTTTTCTGTCTCACATCCTCTCAGACACAGGGAGATTATTTTCTGACAAGCCTGAAAGGGCTTTTTCATACCATAGCCTTCTAAAGGTAACATGAGTCCAGCAGTATAACCTGGCTTAGGCACTCTATTCCATAAGTACAGACACAGCATGAATGCCACTCCCCAAAAGGCAGCTCTGTGTCACCAGGGAAAAGATATGGGGTAAACTCACCCAAATAGAGTACATAAGTTCTCAGTACCATTTACACTGGGGAGGTATAGAGGAAGGGACATGACAGAGATGCACAGAGCTCCTGTATTGCTGTGCTCATACAACAAATGGGTCTTTTAAGATGCACCATCAAGATGCAGGACAGCTAGGAGGGACTCACGAGTCCACAGGATCCTGAAACACTGGCTGCCTGGGTTTGCTTTTCAATTAGCAGCCTCCTCTTTCACTCTACAGTGTCAACAAACTGTAATAGAGTTAGTTCTTTACCATCACACAGACATTTAAACACAGAACAAAAGGCACAAAACATTTTTCAAATCCACTTGATGCAACAAAAAGAGGACAAATACACATTTCTGGGGAAAAAAAAGATCCCCCAGATTACAGGACATGATGCTTCAGTATACTGTACAAGGTGAAGAAAGCCTGTGGTCCAAATTCATTCTTATACATAGTTATGTTATTTTCTTTTATACAAATGAATGTTCTTGTGTACACGGTCAAGAAAACAGTAAAAAGATTAGCCAAAAACCCTTATAACCAAGGGTGACTTACTCTACAGAGCTGGAGAACACAGGACAATTATCCTTGTGCAAACAGCTTGTTTTCTGACCTCCATGATTTATTAACAAATACAGAATCACTATCCACTTTCTACATCAATTTCTCATTGATTTTTGCTTTCGGTTTTAGTGTCAGAGAAAGTCCCCAAACATACATAGCCTTACAAACAATTAAAACTGAGCACAGGGCTGTGGGTTAGCTCTGGGACTCATTTTCAACAGCCTGGATGACAATGATTAGAATTTAAAAACATTCAGGTGGAGTATCAGTTGGTTACTTTTTACAAAGCAGCAGACACAAACCCAACAAAGGAATGAGCTACAATATTTAAGGATGGTCATATTCATAGGTAAATAACAGTTACAAATTTAATTACATATCAACACAGTGGTGCCTATCTTATCCAAGTGCAACCTGCCCAAAAATTAAAAAAGGGGTTTAAGACACACTCTTCATTTAAGCACAAACCTCATTCAGTGAAAATAAAATCAGCAAGTAAAATTCACCATCACCAAACTAAAGGCAAAGTTCCAAGAAAGAAAATATCCACACATTCATAAAAAGAGGAGATTTGAGATAATCAAAATACAGCAAAAGGGAGTTTTTGTGTTGTCAGTAAACCTCAAAACCTACCGAGTCATATTAAGGGAGTAAATACTCAGTAAGGCATACATATCGAAAGTTTTCCTTAAATGGGAAGGTGGGAGAGTCAGGAAAGAGAGACTGTCTCTCTGCCTCATCCCTGTGAGATTAAAAACTATGGCACCTCACCCCAAGAAGGAGAGAGAAAGCAAGCAAGCAAGCACAGGTGGACAGGCAGTGCCAGGGTGCTAACCGTGATCATCATGACGTTGTGAGGTTCCTAACTCCAGCTTAAACTTCCTCTCACAAGGGACTTCATTTGCATCCTCACAAATAAGAATGGGACTGCCAAACACAGCCTCCAGAACCACAGCTCACAGAACCCACTCCTGACGGGAGGAAACGCCACTATTAAACCATGAACCGTGCCACAATGGCGAGCTGTAATTACAACCCATTCTACACCAAGTAACAACGGAACACTTCTCTCTATCAGAAAAGTAAACCATTTATCAGCATTTAGCCACAGTAAGAGCCAGGATACCAGACAGTCTCTCACAGTTCACAGGAGAGCAACCAGGATTTGGCAACTGCACACTGGTATTTCCAGCCAGAGAGACTTTTTTGATGCTTCTCTACATTAGATTTGGGCAGTCAACTATTTCCATAGCTGAAGACATTTTATAACATACCAAATATTAGGACATACTGTGGCTATTTGAATGTTATTAGCATTCCTGAATCAATCTGGGGACTTTAAACACAGAAATAAAGCATCTTTAACTCTATGAGTCAAAACATTATGGACTCATGAAGCTAGGAACATTTAGCTGGTTTAATGTACACTGTTTAACCAAATGTCTCACGGTTTCATAAAAAAATAAAGTTGGGAGTTAGAAAGTCCGAAGTTCCACAAGCTCACTCCTGCCGTCCACACGCCACACTGCGATCAATCCCACATCTGTCAAGCAGACCAGTTTAGTTCGATGGTGATGTATGAGATATTTACAAGCATCTATTTACAGTACTTCCTGAAGATTACAGGCCGACATTCTTCTCTTCCATTCCTAGTCAGTCCGAGTTTGGTTTCCTCAATGAAAATGGATAAATCTGAAAATGGCTGCTCAGCTGCTTCACCTACAGAAAACCAGAACACAAGATAGACAATGACAAGCACGCACCTGAATCTTCTGCAAACAAACTCAGAATTCACCCTCTGCAGACAGTGCTTTACTGAGAGTAAACTGCCAGAAACAAGAAAGGCTCTGCTAAACCAAATTCTAGTCTTTCCTGAAGCCTTCTAGAGCAGACAAACATATCCTCAACCCTATTGAGAAAACTACAGGGTTATCTGACCTACAACAAACAGCTTGTAAAGAAAAAGATTACCTAGATACATTAGCATTTAGCTTCAAAACACTGCTAGGTAATGAATGCTTCCTAACCTGGGTAACATAGAAAACATCAGATCTGTGAATCTGAAAGTCATATTGGATATGGTATCCCCAGCAGGAGGCAATTCTTTGATAGTTTCCATTTATTAATAAATCAAGATTTTGTGTGGTTTCTAGTTAGAAGTAGTAAAGAGCCAGGCTGTGGTGGTGCATACCTTTGATCCCAGCACTCGGGAGGTAGAGGCAAGCAGATCTCTGTGAGTTTGAGGCCAGCCTGGTCTACAGAGCTAGTTCCAGGACAGGCTCCAAAGCTACAGAGAAACCCTGTCTCGAAAAACCAAAGGAGCACAAAGACAGACAAGAAGGATGTTCTTTCTGTTAGTGTGTTCATTTTACAGATTTCTTAAAATTACAATTTATTTTTAAGTTTAATTGTTTGTGTCTATGGGTATTGCTTGAATGTATGTCTGTTCACCATGTGTGTTCAGTGCCCAAGAAGTCCAGAAGAAGCATATGGTCCCCTGGGGAACTGGAGTACAGATGGCTGTGAGCCTTCATGTGGGTGCTGGGAATCGAACCCAGGTCATCTGGTACTCTTAACACCTGAACCATCACTCCTGCTCTCCATTTTCTTTTTAGATTTATTTATTTGGGGGGAGGAGCACAAGTGTGCCACAGCATGCAGTGGAGGTCTGATGACAGCTCTGTGGAGTCAGTTCTCCCCTTTATGTGGGTTCCATGGATCAATTCACGTTGTCAGGCTTGTAGTGCAACAGCCTTCACCTGCTGAGCCATCTCATAGGCCCTCTTGTCCAGATTTTAACAAAAAATCTGTACACTTTCATAATGTAAAAAGACTGGGAAGGCGGCAGTGGGTCGAGTAAAGTACTTACAAAGCTTGTGTAAGACACTCCTATTGGGGTTCTAGAGACGGCACAGTGGTTAAGGACATGTATTGTGTGTATAGAAGACTGCAGTTCAGTTCCCAGACACACACTGGGCAGCTCCTAACTGCTGGTAACTCCAGCCCCACAGATCCACAGGACCAGATAGATTCCCTTCTCGGGCCTCCACAGGCACTACCCACACATCACAAATCCACACACACGAAAGGGATGTGTTCTGGTGGAGAGTCAGTTTCTAGCCAGGTGTGGAGGCTCACCTTTACTCCCAGCTCTCAGGAGGTAGAAGCAGGTGAGACAGTTATGTGAGTTCCAGGCCAGTCTGTTCCAGACCAACCAGGACCACATTACATAGTGACAACTTGTTTTGAAACTTCAAGACACTGGCAATAGCATTCTATATCACTCTTACAATCAATGAAGAGCAAGATAATGTCCAAGAACATTGGCAGAAAGCATATGATAAACTTTACAAGTAAAGACATAAACCATTCTCTGACATCACAGTTCATTAGGGATCTCACAACAATAATCTAGAAGAAAAAATGTTTTGTTCATCAAACCAACTCTCAGCAGGGCCCCTTCCAAAACAAAGGCAGGGAGCAGATGCTAGGGCTGCAGTGTGGGTACCCAGTACACCAGCCCAACCCTGCAGTAATCCTCTCAATGTGACACAAGTCAAAGAAAAGAATGTTTCAATTTGTTCTGATCAACAGTGTAAACATTAAATAACTAGGTAATAAAATAAACTGAGTAGGACTAGTTAGACTGATTAACTATGTGATCTCAGTGGTGAAATACAATGTAGCAACAATTAAAATATGTAAACAAATAGAAAACTAGTTAGAGTGGGAGGGAGAGAAGGCCACATGGTTCTGGCATCACTGTATCCTTCCATTCATCCTGAAATGACTTTCTTATTTGTTTATATTTGTGGTTTCTTGAGACAGGATCTTGCCATACAGCCCAAGTCAGCCTCAAGCTACCTTCCTGCTTCTTTGTCCTTAGTGATGAAATGACAGCGGTGCTCTACCACACCTGGAAAAATTCTAACCATTTTCCTCTACACTTTTTCATCATTTGATGATAAAGGTAAGGGCTCATGAGATAAAAACTGAAATAATGCAAATGACTTCCTCTACTCTAAAACTAATCTGCCTGTGCTGACCAGTTGCTTTGTTTTGTTTTTTAAACTTGACACAGAGTTATCCAGGAAGATGAACCTCAACTGAGAACCTGCCTCCATCAGATTGGCCAGTGGGCAAGCCTGTGGCTCATTTTCTTGATTAATGATGGATGTGGGAGGGTCCAGCCTACAGTGGCTGG
Source organism: Cricetiscus sungorus (assembly GCA_030556225.1). Lineage (NCBI taxonomy): Eukaryota > Metazoa > Chordata > Mammalia > Rodentia > Cricetidae > Cricetiscus > Cricetiscus sungorus. The sequence continues at coordinate 72,680,892 of JANBXA010000651.1, forward strand.
TGCCACCCATGGACAGATAGGCAGTCATTGGTGCTGAAGATAGCAGACTGAGCAAGTCACAAAGGGAAAACCAGTAAGCAGCAGTGCCCCTCCAGGCCCTCTCCTTCAGTTCCTGCTCCAGGTTCCTGCCTGTGATGTGAAACTATAGGCTGAAATAAACCCTTTCTTTCCTGAGTTCCTTGGGTTATAATGTTTATCACAGCAACTGAAAACCCTAAGATACTGACTGCCCTTCTCCATTTCTCACAGGATTAGGAATAGACAGGGGCATACTATAAACCAATGTTACTTGTTTGTTTTCCCCAAATTAAATTAATAAGCAATAAAAAACATCCTAGGACTAAAGAGGCAAGAAACAGAAACTAATGGGATTATGTGGTTTCACATTATGACAAGCACAGTGTTTTCTCAATAAGAAAATCACTTATATGATTTAAAATAAGAACTAATTACCCATAATCACTCACTTAAATCATTTGTAGGTGCTGTAATATAATCATTAGAAAAAAGTATCTGAAATGACACCCTTACATATCACCTGAAATTGAGGCATCTGCCCCACATGTCTAGTTGTCACACTAAGCAACCCTCTTGTGCAGTTTCCCACTGTGTCTTCCAGACTCCTAAGCAGCAGACGGAAGCCATTCTGCCCTGCTCTAGATTACTCACCACTTGTACTCCATAATGGATATGAGCCAGTGTGAAGGATGCTGTGAGAGCGTAGAGGAGAAGACTCTCCAGGTGGGAGGCTGCTGCGCCTACATTCACTGCCACCACAACCAAGAAGAGAGGAAGCAGCAACCAGTTCAAAGGCGGGCACCGCGTGCTGCTCATTTGGCAAACAATCAGCTGACACTTGGGAGAAGCAAGAAGAGGGAGGAAAAGAGGGGGTATGAATTAGCAAAGCACTTTCAAAACCAGCCACATTTAAAAAGCTTTCAAGAGTCTATCTGTTGTCAATCGTTCTCAGGTGCTCAGGGCCCCACCCTCGAATCTTAGGACGGATCGGAAGAGGCTAAGACAATGAAGAAAGGGTGTCGTGCTGTTGCTGGTCACTCTCAGCTCTCAGCTCGACTAGATTTACAGTCATCTCGGAAACACACCTCTGGGCATGTCTGGGGGGTGGGGGGAGAGTTTCCAGAGAGGTTTAAATGAGGAAGGAAGACCCACTCTGTGTGTGGGCAGCACTGCAGAGTGCTGGAGCCCTGGACTGAATAAAAAGAGAGGAGTGAGCAAGCAGACCCCTCTCTGCAGCTGCAGTGTGACCAACTCTGTGACCTAACACCACGACTCCCCGCCATGATGCACCACTCCCCTTCTTAAAGCACAAGCCAGAACAGACCCTTCCTCTCATTGCCTCTGTCAGGTACTCTGCCAAGAGACGAGAAAACAACTAACATGGGTGTTACAGAAGGTGTTTTCTAGCCGGGTGTTGGGTGGTGCATGCCCTTGATCCCACCCCTCAGGAGACAGAGGCCCAGCCTGGTCCACAGAGCTAGTTTTCCAGGACATGCTCCAAAGCTACAGAGAAACTCTTGTCTTGAAAAACAAGAACAAACAAACAAACAAACAAAAGAAAAAACAAAAACAGAAGGTGTCTTCTCACAGTATGGTACCAACTGAGATAAAAGTAGCTCCCAATTTTAAAACTTTATTATGTAAACAACCAAACAGCCTCCTAAACCTCAACACAACTCAACTTCTTCATGGTAATGAAGTTAGGAAGCAAGACCTCTGACCAGCAATGAACACTTTCAAAGCTGCTTCAATTCTTTTTTGTTTGTTATTTTGGTTTTGTGAAACATAAGTTTCATGCAGCCCAAGCTGTCCTGGCATAAGCTACCACATCTGGCTTATATGATTTTTTTAAATATAAGAAGTCTTACTGTGATATTGGCAAAAGCTGTTCCAACCATGAAGTAGAATATTCTAGGGTGTATTTCTAAAATATCTGAAGGAGACCGGAGGATCCACACTGTAGACAGAGTGAAGAGCAAACACGGAGAGAAGAAGGGGACCATAGCTTCATAAAAGGAATTGTGCTTCAGGGTGTTGCTTTTATAACTTCTGAAAAATCAATACAGAACATCATTACATACAGGACACACACCTAACACTCGCCATCTCCAGACTCCTCTCACATATTCTTATTGTATATTTACAACCCTATGGCACAGAGAACCAACATCGTTAACCTTGCTTTAAAGATAGGCTAAGGTTAGGCTGAAATGCTCTAAATTTATAATTGCTACCAAGGCCAGGATTACAGCTGAGGTTCTGACTCCCGATCAACCACCCCCTCCTTCATTTCTTTATTTCTAGACAGTCTCACTATGTAGCCCTGGCTGGCCTGGAACTCACTATACAGATCCACCTGCCTGTCTCCAGGGAGTTGGGATTATCATGTCTAGCCCCTTTCTTACTTTTAAACCATTGGTCAACAGCTGTGTCAGGAATGCAAAGACAGGGCTGGAGAGAGGGCCTAGATTATCGATTCTCAACCTATGGGTCACAACCCCTGGGGGGGAGCTGTTAAGCAACCCTTTCACAGAGGTCACATATCAAATATTTACATTATATTTCCTAACAGTAGCAAAATTACAATTACAAAGTAGCAACAAAATCGCTTTATGATTAGAGGTCACCACATGAGGAACTGCAGTAAAGCGCTGCAGCATTAGGAAGGTTGAGAACCACTGGCTAGAGGTTAAAAATCTCAACCGTCTTTCCAGGGGACCCAGGTTTGGTTCCCAGCACCTACATGGAGGTTCATCTATAAGTCCAGCTCCAGGGGATCAAACATCCTCTGGCCTCCCTGGGCAAGAGGAATACATGTGGCACAAACACATACATGCAAGCAAAATACCCATACACATAAGAACAGAAAACTTCAAAGTGATAGATTTACAGCAGACACACTTTACACAAAAGACCCTGAAGAGAAATAGCCAGCACATTTTGGTGTCCCTAAATACACTAGGAGTAACCCAGAATGCTGGCTCACCTAAACAGAGCTCCAAATTCTAGTCGTAGTTTGTGTATTGATCACACTACTTAGGACAATGTATGGCCCAATCAAAGACTAATCTATAAGAGAAGGAAATGACTCAAATGATCAGTACGGCTTGCGAATTTTAAATGCTATTACTTTTTCTTTCTTTTTTTAAAGACAGGGTCATACCATGTACTGTTGGCAGACCTGATACTCAATATGAAAACCAGGCTGGCTGGTCTCAGCTTCCAAAGTACTGGGTTTATGAGTGTGCCCCATATTTGGCTAAAAAGTATCACTTCTGTAAATGACCATCATTACAACAGAGGCTATATAGAGCTTGTCATGACTCGAGGAAGAGCCTATAAGACAGATCTGAGCACTACAGTAGGAGCAACAGGATGAAATAAGGTAGCAGAGGAAACAGGCAGACCAAAATTACAGAATCATGAAAGAACAAAATATATCTGGACAAGACAAGGCAAGTCAAGGCAGCCAGCAAAGCTATCGGACTGAAAGCCCGCCTCTAAGCTACCTCAGAAACTACTCCCCAAAGGCAGGAAAGTCTACACAACCTCCCATGTGAGAACAACAGCACAATTTGGTCCTAAGCCTCACACATTTATAAGTGCTATGATCTTATAAACCTCACTCATAAAAAGAATGTGAATACATCAATACATAACAAGAAAATACCCACTCCTTATGACTCAGTCACAAAAGTGACAAACTTGAAAAACTGTTGAGCCCAAAACCGGAGAAAGTAACTGGCCGTTTACAGTGTGACTGAGCTGACTTACTATGAACAGAAATGACCTCAATCATCAAGTTCTCACTCTAGATCTGAAACAGGTATGTTTAACCCTTTTCAAAATGTCCAGATTAAAAAGCAACAGTTAGCCAGGCCTGCTGGTGCACACCTTTATTCCCAGCACTCAGGAGGCAGAGGCAGGCAGATCTCTGTGAGTTCCAGAACAGCCAGGGCTACACAGAGAAACCCTGTCTCAAAAAACAAGCAAATAAACAATAAACAGTTCCTTAAATTCTAATAGTACAACTGTTACAGGTTGCCTTTTCCCCACAACTTAAAGAAAAAATACTTACCTAAAGAAGTTTAATAAACTCATTGGAAGAGTCACACATAATGCACAGCCTAAAAGAAGAATATTTAAATTATGAATTTTTAGAGTGATTATTTTATAGTAATTGCATCCATGAAAAATGTCTAATATTTTAGGGCCAGTAGTCTTCAGGTTCATGTTTATTACTATGGCAAAACTACTCTTCTACACAGCAGCTGTAGGTGAAAGAGACTGGCGTTTGGTTTGTGAAGTCAGCACAGTCTCAACTCACCAGCCTGGACTTCAATTTCCGTCTGCTACCAACTGGTCACAAACCATCACACTCTGAGCAACCTAATCTTTCAGTCAGAGCCTCGTTTTCTTTATTTTTGAAGTAGGAAAATAGTAGTACCAACCACAGCGCTTGAAAGACACCAAAACAAAGCCAGAGCCGAGCACACTGGAAAATCGATGTAACTCCTACAAAGTGTGTGTGTATGGGGAGGGGGGGGGGAAGTGTCTGTTGCTTCCTGTTTATTTTTAATCTTTCTAAAATCTTCAGTTTCTCTCCCCCAGCCCCATCCATGCAATATTTATTTTCCCTTAAACCTAAAAACAATGTATAGTCTTTCTGAGAATGTCCACTGATTCCAGGACCCTATGGCACAGCTTACCCTGTCAGTTCTTAACATTCATCTGCCCCCAGGAACTATACTCTTGAAATCTAAGCACAGGAAGCATGTAGACAGTCTGTGTTCTATGCAAGTTACCAAGGAAAAGAAAAAGACTACCTTTATTTCTTCTCTAAGTAGAATTTATTCTACATTTTGTAAAGAACACTTAACTGTTGAAGTCTTATCTCTTAACCTCAAAACTTCAAGTCTACAATGGAGATGAAACCTTCTTTTCATATTGCCATAATGTAAGGCCAGAATTTAAATACAGAAAATGGAATCTCTACAGAAAACAGACAACTCATTTAAGGAAAAAAAAAAAAAAAAAAAAAAAAACCTTGAAATGAATATCTTTTTTATTCCTCACATTTCTAACTTATCACATAGGAACTTAAAAACACCAAGATGAGGGACTGGAGAGAGATGGCTCAGCTGTTGGGAGCACTGTCTATTCTTTCAGAGGACTCAGGTTCAATCCCCAGCCCTTCATGGTGGCTAATAACCATTTGCAACTCCAGTTGCAGGAGATTAGATACAATCTTCTGGCCACTGTGGTACACAGACATACATGCAAACAAAACAGTCATATACATAGAATTTTAAAAATACAAAGCTAAGCCATCAACATGGGGCTGAAAGATACAACAGTTAAGAATTGTTCCCTACTCTTGCAGGAAATCCAGGTTCAAGTCCCAGCACCCACGTGGTAGCTCACAATCATCTGTAACCCCAAATTCAGAGGAGCCAATGCCCTCTTCTGGTCTCCATAATCACAACCCATGCATAGGCTACAAAGACATATATGTAAATAAAACATCCATACGCATAAAATAAAACTAAAATCAAACACAACAAAAAAAGTATCTTAGAGAAGACAACAAGTGGGAGAACTGTAATTAACCAACCCCAAAGATTAATGTACACAAAACACAAGGGTCTAAAGGAAGTGCTCAACAATTCTATTGGGAAAAATGGGCTAGAGTCTAAAAGCACACAGAAAGACAAATACAAATGGTTATTAGCTTAGCCAAGTTCATGAGAAATCCAAATTGAAACTATACCAATGTATTATTTCTTACCCATAGGTTAACAAATATAGCAATATACTATAATGGTGAAACTATAAATAAACAAGCATTTTCACAACAGCTCATGGGCATGTAAAATCAGCAACACTGTGGGGCTGAATATGGAAGTGTTCAACATAACTGCATGTATTTGTCTTTTACTAACAATTCTACTTCTAGGAATTTCTTCATACTAGCCTGGCAAAAAATATGAAGAAGACACATGTACGAGACTATATTTACTACAATAATATGTGCAACAGTAAAAGCCTGGAGACAATCCAAATGCTGGCTGAAGCACTCTGGTACAATCTACACAATACAGTATCAGGAAGCTGGGAAGAGCGAGGAAAAGCCTATACACTGTCAGGGATATACTAACAAATGGGGGGCACATGCTACAAACAAGGTGATAAAACAATGCACGCATTGCTAAACCATAAATTAAAGCTAAGAATAAGGCTGGAGAGATGGTTTGTCTTTATCCAAAGACACTTGTTGCCAAGCCTGACAACCAGAGTTCTACCATGGTAAAGGAGAGCTGTCCTCTGACCTACACATGCACATACTAAGTAAATAATGGGCGAATGACTAAGAATGGCTGAGGGGAAAGGAGAATAGGTAGAATAAAAGCTATACTTCTCACCAAAAAAGGGAAAAAGAAAAAAAGGCCGGGAGTTGCTGGCACACACCCTTAATCTCAGCACTCAAAGAGGCAGAGGCAGGTGGATCTCTGTGAGTTCAAGGCCAGCCTGGTCTATAGAGCAAGTTCCAGGGCAGGCTCCAAAGCAATACAGAGAAACCCTATCTCGAAAAACCAAAAAAAAAAAAAAAAAAAAAAAAAAAAAAAAGCTTTACTTCTTTGAGTATATCCTTTTTACTTTGTATTCATGTTTTCTAAAACTATAAAGAATAAATTTCAAAAAAAGCCAATGCTTATAAGTTAAAATAAAAATGAAAATAATAATCATTATTATTTTGATTATTTTGGCTTTTCTAGACAAGGTTTCTCTGTGTAGCTTTGTAGACCAGGCTGGTTTTGAACTCAGAGATTCTCCTGTCTCTGCCTCCCAAGTGCTGGGACTAAAGGTATGCGCCACCACCTCCTGGCTATAAAATTTAAATGTATATATCAAAAAATGGTGTCACAACACAAAGTGGTATCTTTACTATCAGATTCCATTTGGAATCAATATTTTCAATTCCTTTGTGTATTTTTATCACAAACTGACTTTAGTCCCCTATCTGGCTGCCGAATGAATGACTAAACAAAGATCTTCAATGTCTGTGAGTACTTTTAGGTGAAGAGCATGCACATAATTGGAACTTACATACAATACCTAAACCCTCTCATCACTATTTAAAACAGCACAACTAAACATTGTGTGCTCCCTAGTATATGCTCATATTAACTTTTGAGTTAGCCAAGGTAGGTGTCTGTAGGCAGCTGACCGTGCACGGGACAGCATGAGTGGTTTTGAAAGCAGCAAAAGGCAAAGAGTCTACGCTATTACTTTAGGGGTCCTAGAAAAAAACACTAAAGAGCTAAGAACAAAATGCATACATGCAGACCATGGATCTGTTGCTCTATCTAAACACAACCCTACCTATTCCTGCTGGTGAACCCTGGTAAAGGCTACAAACTAGATAAGGCTCAGAAACTGCTGACTGCTGTATAGGCACAGACCTTCCTGTAGTCTGGGCCACATTCAGGAACCACTCTATTTTACAAGCAGATGTTTATCAATATAAAGTGGTTCTGTTTGAGTTATTTTAAGCCTTGAAAAAGTTACTTTTCCTTCATACCATTTAGCAAATCTCTCAATCAAGCAGCTTGTCCCATGGAGGTTTACTACATTTCATATTTAAATGTAAAATTTAAAGACTATAGAAACATGTACTATGTGACACTTAAGCCAGACATGGTGACACACATCTCTAATCCTAGCACTTGGGAGGTAGAGGCATGAGGATCAAGAATTCAAGAGCAGCCTTGGTCCTATAAAATCCTGCCTCAAAGAAACAGAAAGGGAGGGAAAAATGGGGCTGCAGTGGTGGGTGGAAAGAGCACCTGTGAAAGGGGGGATGGGATAGGTGGGAGTAGGTGTGATGGCTTCTGTTTACTGAGAAGGTTACCTTCAAAGGGAGCAACAGACAGGGTACAAAGATGACAACCACAACCAAAAGCTCTAGTGCTCAGTGACACATGAGGGAAGGTGTCCAAGAGGAAGAGAAAATTAACAATTTTCAACTTGAAACGGGTATAAAGTATCCACTAAATGTAGTCCTTCAATGCTGTCTAGACTAAACCGGGTAACAACTTTACAAAGCATATGTGCTGATCTACTTTGGCATTTCTGTCCAGTCAGGAAAAGCTTGGTGCTCAACATCAACAACAAAAATCTTGTTTCTTTAACATTCTGGTAGAAATCCTGTAGGGCTGTAGGGTTATTCTGCTTGATGGAAAACAAGGAAAGAATGTTATCATTTGCTATGGTCAAACACTGGCTTTTGATAACAAAGTGAGGGTTAAAACAGGCTTCGACATGGAGCTCCTTACCAATAATCATTGCAGTGAATAGGTCTCTATATAAGAAATTAAACAGGAAAGGTTCATACCAGGCCTCAACTCCCACCACTGCAGTCACTATGTAGACAAAAGAAATAGTCTGAAAGGAAAACACAGACAGAACAAAGAGGCATCAGCAGCTGAACAATCCAGGAAACAAACATAGTGTTTTGTGCATCATTAAGTCTAATCAGTGATTACTAAAAAAGTGCTTAAACTTGCTATATGGCAAATCTCCTTGCCTATAAGAGACTCCCCCTCCAATATTGCCATCTAATAGCTGTAGGCAATGCAGACAAGTGGTCAGTCACCATTTGGAGCTCTTCAAAGGCAGTTAAGTCATAAGATGATGACTCAATGTGCCCACCTAATCTAATCAACCTCCATCGGCAGACACACCCCAGGCTCCCATGTCTCTGTTGGCAACTTATGGCAAATTGAGAAATGGCAGCACGAGAAGCTGAGACTCTAAGGCAGAGCTAACACAGGTCTCTCCACAAGAAAAAGCTGAAGTCAGCAAGGAAGGCAAAAGGCCAAAACTTCAGTCTTATGTGCTCACCTTTCTCTAAAAGTAAAATAAGTCAACATGCCAAACTAAATCATATTTAATAACATTAAGATGTTATAACATTTTAATACAACAGTGGCACTCTAATATTTTTAAAACTTTTCTCATTTAGAGATACATTACAAAATACTTAACCACATTTCCTATAAAAGAATGAGGAAAACACAGACAGCACACAAGAAACTAGAGGCCATGTGTTGATAACTGCTAAAGCCAAGTACTTAGTACGTTAAAGATTCACTGTCATGTTTTACTTTTGTATGTTTGAAACCAATGATGTACTGTGCACATGCCTTTAATCCCGACACTCGGGAGGCAGAGGCAGGCAGATCTCTGTGAGATGGAGGCCAGCCTGGTCTACAGAGTGAGTTCCCGGACAGCCAGGGCTACAGAGAAACCCTGTCTGGACTACCTCCCCCCTACCAAAAAAAAAAAAAAAAAAAAAAAAAAGAAAGAAAGAAACCAATGATGCTGGGAAGAATAGAATCTATGGACTTTTACATGTTAGGCAAGCATTCTAGCACTTTATTACATCTCCTCCCTTAGCCGTCCTCTCAGGAAAAGAAAATGTTAAAGCATCAATTGCTTTTTTGAAATTTTTATTTACATTTTTTTTTTAAATTTTATGTGTGATTTGCCTACATGTATGTCTGTGTACCATAATTGCCTGGTGCTCAGAGATCAAAACAGGGCATCAGGTCCCCCAGAACTAGAGTTACAGACAATTGTAAACTGCAACATGGGAGCTGGGAATTGAACCTGGAGGCTCAGAAAGGAGAGCCACCTCTCCAGTCCCACACATCAGTTCCAACTTGCTAATGCCTAACAGCAGTAAAGAAGGGTAGTAAAAACTTTAAAATATGCGGATCATCGAGGGTATAATGTATACTTACCACTTGGCTAATGTCATAGCCCCAGGGCAGGAAAAGAATGCCTGTGTTATACTTTTCCCAGTGAGACAGGATGAAAGAAAACAAAACTACCCAAAGCAGGAGATAAAGAACAAAAACACTGACACCGGTTGGTCCTCGTCCAAAGATGGAGTACACAGTCACAACAAAGTAAACACATGACCAGCTATCCAGGCCATGGTCAAACAGCTCCCCTAAAGGGGTGCTGGAATTGGTTCTACGCGCTTGTTTTCCATCTACTCCATCTGCAACAAAACACATATCACAGAAAAAGGTCAACATCTGGCCAGCATGGAGAAAGTCAACTTCAGGAAACTAGTAGAAAGAAGCAAAACAAGTCTCAAGTGCCTCTCCCAGCCATTACTCTGGAGTCAAATCTTTAATTACTGCAATTCAAACATTTCAAAAATAAAATACGTAATTTCTTTTCTTAAAGATTTATGTAATCATTCATTCATTCATTCATTGTGTGTGTCTGTGTGTGCTTGTGTGTGTTTGTGCAAACACTCAAGCCACGGATGAGCAAACGGTGATGAAGGCCAGGAGGGCATTGAATCCCTAGGAGCTGTGATTACAGGCAGTTGTGAGCCACCTGCCATGGGTGCAGGGACCAGGACTCCAGTTTTCTGGAAGATCAACAGGACTCTTAACCACTGAGCCATCTCTCCTCCAGCCCTACTATTGTTTAAGGTGGAATCTAAGAGCTCACATCATATTACACTGAATGGTGTCATTTTAGATCTAAGAAGAAAGCATTCTAGCTGGACTCCAAACACCTCCAAATGAGGCACAAATTCTCAAGTTCCCACAGCATTCTCACAGTGGCTCATCATAATTATCTAGCTGAAAACTTCTTGCTCCAGGAGCCCAAAGTACTTTAGTCATCACACTCATTTCCTCCTCTGTGACCAGGGCCTTTCTTCATAGCTCTGCTCTTTCTCTCCCTTCAAATGCTTTCAGAATACGAATGCAGTAAGGTGGTCAGCAAATATTATGACTGGATCTGCTGAACTTGTACAACACACTCACTATTCTTGGTGCTATAAAAATGACAACAAAGGGTAGGAGAGACAGCTTAGCAGTTGGGAGCACCAGTTGCTCTTCCAGAGGACTTGGGTTTGATTCCCAACACCCATGTGGTAACTCTGTAATTCTAGTTCCAGGGGATTTGACAGCCTCTTCTGGCCTTTGCAGGCACCAGGCACACACATGGTACACAGACATATACACAGACAAAATACCCCAAATATGTAAAATTAAAATAAATAAATAAATAAATAATATAAGAACCTTACAATTGAGTTTGCCCTTGGGGTGTTTAAAACTGAGAAAGGGATAGAAGACAGTCACTAAAGGCATGGTGAGTCACAACCAGCAAAGAGGCCAAAAAAGACCAGGGTTCCCTTCAGATAATCTAGACTGGCCTTTAGAACACGATGAAATGTGAGCAGGGACATAAAACTGAGTTGGATCTCAGCAGGTAAGAGATACAGGAGTATGCCGTTTCAAGAGGAGAGAAGTGCTACCAACAACATATGTTGACGGAAACCACAGTGCACATGCAGAAGCCTGAGATGTCAAAAAGCACACTCACGATCAGAAAATGCAAGCAGCATCGTTTGATGTAAGTGAAGTCTAAAAGAAGGGCTGGAGAAATGGTTTAGCATTTGCTGCTCTTGCAGATTCAGTGTGTAACATCCACACAGCAGCTCAAGACTATCCCTAACTCTGTTCTAGAAGCTTTCATCTGGCCTCCTCATATACTTGACATGCACATGGTACATATATATACATGCAGGTAAAACACTCATACATTGAAAAAGAAAAAAAGTAAACCTCATACTTGTTTCTTTATTTAAAAAAACAAACAAAATCAGCTGGTGGCACACGCCTTTAGTCCTAGCACTTGGGAGGCAGAGGCAAGAGGATCTCTGTGAGTTCTAAACAGCCTGGTCTATAAGAACTAGTTCCAGGACAGCTTCCAAAGCTACACAGAGAAACCCTGCCTCGAAAAACCAAAACCAAACAAAGAAAACAAAACAAAAATGTCTAATAAGAGATTTGAGCCGCTTCAAATGTTTTAGGGACTAGAGGGAGCTATTAAAAGATATATGAAAGAATAATAGAAACCATGAGACAAGAGAAAAAAATCATGTTTGCTGAAACGGTGCGACTGACATGCTGGAGACAGAGACCCTAGTGAGTTACCTAGACAGAGATGGAGTACAACGGGAATGCAAAGCTGGTGAAATAATAACACAGAGAGATGGAAACTGGGTGTGGGAGTGCAGACTTCCACTCAGGTGACAGAGGAAGGAGGATCTCAAGGTGAGCCACAAGTGAAACTCAAAGAAAACCAAACAAGTAAAAGTTAGAGAATACGTCAAGATGAGATGCAAAACCCAAGAAAACAACTGCATAAGTTTCCAGCCTGGGTACCAGGAGAGCAGCAGTATTCCTACGGAGAGGAAACCAACTAGGGCAGGAGTGTGGGATACACAGGGTTGGGATTCTTTTCTGCTTCTATGAATCTGAAATATCTAAAACAAAACAAATAAACAAACAAACAAACAAAAAAATCTTTTACTTATTAACTGGCTTAACAATTTTCTAATTTCTGTGTAAATCATATGGTTAAACCCTCAGTACCACAAATACATATTAAGTAGATTTTGTGCATTTTTTTTCAGCTTCATTCCAGCTCCCTATGTTGGGTCTGAGTATGTTTCAGAATGTAATTTCTTCCTCAGAATGATGATGACTTAGGGGAGATTTCATTATTATGAAAGACATGCTTGACACTAACAAAACTACTACAGTGCCAAATAATTTTTGTAATACTCCTACACTCACACTTAATAAAGATTATAAACTGCCTCATGTTAATTCATAACTAGTTATGCAACAAAAGTTGCTTATGTCAAGTCAGGGTCTTTGCAGAAACTGTGGCCCTGAATTAACGGGAGCCTTGTAAGGCTCGGATGAATGCTGTGTGCAGCAAGACTTCACAGGTCACCTCGCCTTCCCCTAGTCCTCAAGGCAGCCCTTGGCAACAAACTCCATTAGCACATTTTAAAACCTGCTCCCCTCCTCTAACAAGTGTATAAAGCCTCTATCCAAATGTAACCTTTAGCCAAGCCCCTGGCTCTTAGAGACCTCACTGGTCTCTTTACTCTTACAGCTCTTGCCATCTGCTATGTCAGCATTAATGTACCACATTACACTGGGTCTGTAAGAACAAACTATTTTTATCTAAAAAGACTTAAGCAACTTGAATTTCAGGTCTGCTATTTTACATGTATTTGAAAACTAAATATTGAACTGCTACTGTGTGCCAGGCCATGTTCTAGAAACGTAGGATGCAATAGTAAACAAGAATACTCAGTCTAATATCTATGTTAGGATTTCTTGTGAAACTTAAAGCAAAAATAATGTCTTACTCCAAGAGCTGACAAACCTGTGGCAAAGGTCAAATAATGGGATACTTTAGGCTTTGTGAGGCACACCCTTTGTGAGACTTCGCTGTAGCTTCTCAATGGATCTTTATTGCAGGAAGGCAGCCAGAGACACCACGTAAAGAAAAGCACACACTCTGTCCAGCAAAGCTGTGCCAAGGGAGAATCCATCTCTTCAGAGGTGTGGTCCTTGGTAGACTGCCCATGCCAAAGGACACTTTAACCACACCCACACACGCACACATGGCAGCTCTAACTGGACTTGGTGGGTTAAAAAAGAAAAAAGGGCATAAAGTTGGAAGAGATGTGGAAGGGACTCTGAAGAAAGTTGAAGAAAGCGGGGTTGATACAATCTAAATATATATTACTAAAGAACTCTTTAAAAATTCTTCAACAACAAAAATAAAACACAACAAATAAACATCAACAAAAACCTTCCTTCCAAAAATAGACAGTTCTCCAGGTTTGACTTGCAAGAAGTCACCTGCCAATTCCTACTTTTATTCTGGATCCCTAGCAGTAAATAATATCGCTTTTCATAGATTCAAAAATATAAATGATCAATTTGAACAAGACATTAGCATATTCTAGTGAAAATGAGTTAAGCATAGAAGAAAATGTTACTGAGTGCTTAGTCTTGCTGGTGCACCCACCAGCCACCACGGTCAGTCTCTTACCTAGAGTGTAGGCAACAAAGTTGAGGATGCCCACAACGATCCACACCCAGTCAGGCACATGCTTATGACCTGGTGCTGTAAAGGAGAGTAACCAAAATTTTAATAGTCTAACTATAACAGCTCTCACCACCCTACCTGCTGCCAGTGAGAAATGTTGCTGCTTCTTAATGAGAAGTTACTTTATAATGTATTCTGAATGCAGAACTAAAATATTAAAAGTTAGCAGATCCCCACTTACAGTTTTAATAAGCTATGCTCAAGACCAATGTCAAAAATATTTTAGAAGCCAGGTACCTTTTATCCCAACACTTGGGAGGCAGAGGCAGGTGGATCTCTGAGTTCAAGGCCAGCTTTGTCCACAGAGAATAAAGTGTTCTAGGACAGGCAGATTTTTCGAGACAGGGTTTCTCTGTTGTTTGGAGGTTGTTCTGGAATTAGCTCTTGTAGACTAGGCTGGACTTGAACTCACAGAGATCCACCTGCCTCTGCCTTCTGAGTGCTGGGATTAAAGGTGTTGTCACTACTGCACGGCACAATCCCAAAATCTTATATAACATTCTAATACCCAGAACTTTCAGAAACATAAGCATCTTAGATTTAAAAATTAACTAACCACACCTTATTCTTTGCTACTCAAGACATTTAAAATTATGTATTAAGATAATAAAATTCTTACCTGAGGCATAAAAGTCAGGATCGAAGTATGTCAGAAGTAGAAAATTGAATACAACCAGCAGAAATCCAGAAAAGGTTATAAGATTGGGAGCCAGCCAAGTAGGAAATACCTGTGGGTTGTTTTTTTTTTTTTTCAAAATTAATTAATTAAGTAAAGAAAGCTCTGTTTAATAAACATCACAACATACAAATTAGGTCATAAAAGCTACCAGCTTGAAAGATCATATGTAGGTACCCTGCATATTAAAATACAAACAGTAACTCCAGCTGGTAGGTATTTCTTTCTTCTTCCAGTCCCTTAGAGTCTTTAATTCACAAACTTTTATAATGATAGCATTCAGTTCATTTTAGAAGGTTTCAAAGGCCTTTTATAAAAATGATCAATCACTAGTATATATATTTAAATTCCAACAGGGAGTGACCCCAAAAGGGAGAGTTGACTGGGAAGGGGTGAGAGGGAGCACCTCTATTAGAGCTTACTAAGAACACTGTTGCCTGGGCCTGCAAGCACAGCCTGTAATCTCAGCTACTCTAGACAGTGAGGCAGGAGGATTCCTAGTTCAAAGCAACTCAACGAGTCCCTATTTTAAAAGTAAAAAGTGCTGGAGAGTGGCTTATTGGTTAAGAGCACTTGTTCTTCCAGAGGACCTGAGTTCAATTCCCAGCACCCCTGTGGTAGCTCACAACCATCTCTAACTCCAGTTCCAGGGCATCTGATGCCCTCTTCTTACCTCCGAGTGCTCTAGGCACGTACCTGGTACAGACATACATGTAGGCAAAGCACTCATACACATAAAATAATAACTCTAAAAAACAAATTTTTTAAGAAGCAAAATGCTGAGGATACAGTTCTGTGTGGACCACTGTGACAGCATGTGAGGCCTTAGGGTCAATAACTAGAACTGCAAAGAAAAAACTGAGTGGCAGCAATAAGACTCTAAAATTAGTTAAAATACTCAAAACTTGTTTAAACAAAAAAATGCATGCTGTTAATAATCTTACCTTCACTATAGTGTTCCAAAATGGATGCATGATATACAGAGAGAGCGGGTTGGTATCCAAAGCACTGTACTGTTAAGAAATGAAACATTTTAGAGTTAACCCTTAATTACTAAAAACTGTAATAACAACAGTGCAAACTAACCATGAAGAGCACATCTGTTTGTATGCTATCCCCCTCTGGATAACAAAACTAGAGTAGCAATATAAACAGGGCAAAACTGTCAAGCTGTCAGGTATTACTTTATGGACAGAGGGAAGGGTCACAGAGGAAGTAAACAGATCAAAGGCATGGCGTTAACCCTAATGTGGTTGCTTCATTCACAAACACCAAGTCCAAATGGCCAGGGTCATCACTAACTCATTCGTCCCCTCTCAATCAACTTTATAATGTTGTGGTGGTTCAATAAAGACATTTACACCATGGACCAGGGATCGAGCTGAGTGGCAGAAACTGAGTTTGGGCACTGGTGCTGAGGGAACACTTTTACAAGAAAGGATATGTGTACACACTTTCAGCTGTTATAGTTATTACACAGGTTGGGAAATATGTATGCTGTGCACATTGAACACACCAGGCACGTTCTCAATCCCCTTTAACCATCTTCACCTACAGGTGTCTAGTTGTCCCCTCTCACACACACAACTTAGTGACCTCTCTGTCTTATTCACCTGTAAACTGAATATGATAGCCCTTACCTCAGAGGGCTATCACAAGGATAATACATGCAAGTTAATAATAATAAGTTAATAATAATAATAAGTTAATAAGTTAATAATACATGCAAGACACCTAGGATAGTACATAGCAAGTGCAATGTAAGAATTAGCTTTATCACAGGAGCTGAGCACCAAAGGAACAACAACCCTCCCAGTAAAAAAAGCAGACTGTATAAATGAAGGAGCAAACACAGAAGTTAAGCTTGTGTGGTAATTGAGTTATATTACACCCCAATTACCAAGTAATAATTGGTAGAAGTAAGAATAGGGGAGTGAGGAGACTTGCAAAGAAATTTTAGCAGATAAATATATGTAAATATGTACAAGTTATACTAATAACTCCTTTCTCCCTCCCCTCCCCCAATGTGCCCTCTATCAGGCAGAGGGAAGAAGAGATATAAAACCAGAAGAGCCAGACAGAGAGATGCAAGCTTTAATCCCATTACTGATACTGAAGCAGAATGACGAGTCCCAGGTCAGCCTGGGCTGCACAGTGAGACCATGTCTCAAAAGAACCACAAACACCAACAAGATGGCTCAGCAGGAAAGGGCATTGCAGTTTATCCCCAGGACCACATGGCTGACGCTCCTAGAAACTGCTCTCCCACCTCCACACGTATACACGTGCCACATTAAGCACATGCACACACACAGACACATATACACTGGCCTCAAACTCATGGATATTTGCCTGCCTCTGCCTCCCAAGTACTGGGATGAAAGGAGTATGCCACCACCACCTGGTCAGCCACTATTTTCAATGCCTCAAGTACTATATATGAACAAAACAGAAACTGAAAATAATTAAATATGGTTAGCACAGTAACTCTAATATCTACTCAACAGGTTCTATGTGTGACATTCTCCCACTTCTCTAGCCCATTACAACCAAAATGGAATGAAAGACCTGACACAGGCAGTAAAAAGAAAAAGATGTCGGGGCCGTAGCTTGCTTGCTCTGGCCAGAGTCACATGCACGGGGCCATCTCTAGACTCTCACAGGCCTCCTGTGACTTTTAGCAAACCACGCTGTATGAGGCTTTCACCACATGGGAAGCTCCACAGAAAGAAGACACCTGCTCTGACAGCTCACCTGAAGCCTCCAGACCTGGACAGCTGGAACATTACAGCACAGATGACTCACTCAGTGGGAGTGTCCTGGCCTCCACTTAACAAACTATACCCAGACCATGTGATGGAGCCAGGAAGCCAGAAAAACTGGAAAAGCACCCATTTCAGGCCCATCTGCTGGAAGATGTTCAAGTGAGAAGGACACAGTTTAAGGCACAATGAATATCTAATGGGCACAACGTCCAAAACTCCACTTATTCCAAGAGCCTCGTTCATTAACTCTTCATAATTTTGAATTAGATCCAAAATAAAGGTTTTTGGTTTTGTTTTGAGACAGGGTTTCTCTGTGTAGCCCTAGATGTCCTGGAACTAGCTCTGCAGACCACACTGCCTCAAACCTGCCTCTGCCTCCTGAGTGCTAGGATTAAGACATGGACCACCACTGCTGGTCCAAAAGAAAAATCTTTAAATGGATGACATTTCAGTGTGAAACCCTCTTTTTATAGACTGACACTTTAAACCTCCACTCCAGAATAGGTTAATAATAATATAAAATAAACACAAAAGGGCCATTTTATCCTCTAAGATTCTAATTTGACAATCAATAGTAGTAAGTGAGCTGAAGTATACTATAGCAAGATCAGCAAACGACAGCCCTAAATAACACTTGGTGCTCCCTACCTACACCCATGCTGCTGGTTCCTCCTCCTCCTCCTTTCTTTTTATTTGTTATTTTTTCTTATTTTACATATCAATCCCAGTCCCTTCCATACCCCTGACTCCCAATACTGTCCCATTCCCCACCCACTCCACAGGGAGGGGAATGCCTTTCTAGAAGGGTCATCAAAATCTGTCACATCATTTGGAGTAGGGCCTAGGCCTTCCCATCTGCCTCTAGGCAAAGGAAGGGAGTATCCCTCCAAGGGTAATGTGCTCCCAAAGTCCTTTTGTGCACTGGGGTTACATCCTGGTTTCACTGTTAGAGGTCCCTTAGACTGCCCAGGCCTTCTAACTGAGACCCACGTTCAGGGGGTCTGAATCAGTCCAATGCTGGTTTCCCAGCTATCAGTCTGGGGTTCATGAGCTCCCACTTGCTCAGGTCAGCTGTTTCTGTGGGTTTCTGTAGCCTGGTCCTGACCCCTTTTCTTATCACTCCTTCCTCTCATGGATTCCTGGAGTTCAACTCAGTGTTTAGCTGTGGGTGTCTGCTTCTGTTTGAAACAGTTACTACATGAAAGTTCCAGGATGGCATATAAGTTAGTTTTCAATCTCATTATCAGGGAAGGGCATTTAAGGTAGCCTCTCCCCTGTTGCTCAGATTGTTAGCTGGGGTCATCCTCTGGCATTTCTCTACAGTCAGTTTTCTCTTCAAACCTATAATGGCTCCCTCTATTATGGTACCTCTTTTTTTCCTCTCATCTATTCGTCCCCTGACTCAAGTCTTCCTGATCCCACATGTTCTCCTCTCCTCCTCTTCTCTTTCTCCTAACTCCCTTTTCACACACTGCCCCCCCCCCCAAATATGCTCAGGAGATCTTGTCCCTTTCCCCTTCTGTGAGGAACCTTGTATGAATCTCCTAGGTTCCTCCTTGTATCCTAGTTTCTCTGACGGTGTGAATTATAGGATGGTGATCCTGTGCTTTAAGTCTAAAATCCATGTATGAGTGAGTACATATCATGTTCCTCTTTTTGTGACTGGGTTACCTCACTCAGGATGATTTCTTCAAGTTCCACCCATTTGCCTTCGAATTTCAAGATTCCATTGTTTTTTTCTGCTGAGTAGTATTCTATTGTGTAAATATACCACTCTTTATCCATTCTCCAGTTGAGGGGCATCTAGGTTGCTTTCAGGCTCTTGCTATTACAAACAATGCTGCTACATAGTTGAACAGATGTCTTTGTTGCATGGATGTGGATCATTTGGGTATATGCCTAAGAGTGGAATTGCCAGGTCCTATGGTAGACTGATTCCCACTTTCCTGAGGAACTGCCATACTGATCTCCAAAATAGCTGTACAAGTTTGCACTCCTACCAGCAGTGGAGGAGTGTTCCCCTTTCTCCACATCCTCTCCAGCATAAATTGTCATTTCCCTGATGGCTAAGGATGTTGAGCACTTTAAGTGTCTTTAAGCCATTTTGGATCCCTTTATTCAGAGTTCTCTATTCAGTTCTGTATCCCACTCTTTAATGAGGTTATTTGTACACCCATGCTTCTTATGGTCACACACCATTTAAACAAACTGTAACAGTCCCAGGAGTCAAGAGGAGGAAAAATGACAATACTTCATCATGAGGGGAAAACAATACAGACTATTAAAGGTGGTAACTAAATTGGACATAGGTGTTTGCTCATGTTTCTGACTTTGCACTGGGAAGTTCTGGTACTCTCCAGAGAGTGTGAACCTAGCAATTCATCCAGGTGACACTAGCATGACTTACTCTGCTCCACAGTCTATAGGGAATGTCTAATCCTCAGCTGAGCAGTCTGAATTACCTGGCTCTTAAAATGCTTCCAGTTACCAAGAATAAAACAAGACTCAATCCTTCCTGAAAGAAGACAGCTTTTGCATACACTAATAAATCCTCAACCCCAGTATCACAATCCTGTGTTTCCATTTGCTCTACAAAGTTAAGCAGAGGAGAACCTAAGTATCAGGCGTTTAAGTAACTGGAGTTGTCAAAGCAACTCCTCCCTTCATCTGTTCCCATACATGCATCTTTTGAGACTACTCTTTGAACATCTTCAGTCTTGTTTGCCTCCTAAGTGTAGTTCACTAGACCAAGAGCTGGAGAGCTTCAGTTAAAGGTCTATTAAGTAATAAACACTTTGGGCTTTGGAGGATAAATGGTCTCTGCAACAAATATGCCACACTGCCACTGAGAGAAAAGCAATCACTCAAAATACATAAATAAGCATGGCCTTGTTCTAATAAAGTTTTATTCACAAAAGCAGGTGCTAGGAGACAGCTAAATTGCTGTTTGTTAATACAACACAGTGCTTGACTGAGGGCAAAAGGAAAACTGAAAAGAAACACAATGAGAGGCCTAGGCCCTCAACAGGGTGGCTCCTAAGACAGTTTATGTCCTCTGGCAACAATCTCACACCACAGACTTCAGATACCTTCAGTCACCTGGACCCTCTGAACTGTCCTATATGGACTGCTGGGCCACCCTGCTCTATACTACCACAAAGATAACTGTCAGAAGGGAAGCATAAGACTACACTGGCCATTTAACTTCATCTTGCTAGAGTCAACTCATTTTCTATACTTCCCAGGTAGCTTTATTTTTAAAATCTAGATTCAATTGCCCTGAAAAGTTTAGCATGTCTCCAAAACTCTCAACATGTCATACTAATAACACCATCCTTAGGTCTCATAAAACCGCCAAGTAAGGCAGAACTTCTAGGCTATTGCATTACATCTCATCATTTTCATTTGGATACAGAACCCTGTAATGCCATCTAAAGCAATTATGTCTACAGTAAGAGACTTTCATAGTCTAGGTGAAATCCACAATTACTCTAAGCAATGTTTGGTCAAAAAGCCTAAATCAGTTTTTTTTAACATTTTCAATGAGTTGGGAAACAAAACATAATTCACTCTTCCCTTATTGGTCGTAGGCTACAATATTATGAATACCTGTGCTTCCTGACAGAGGCAATGCTATATCACTGGAGGGAGAATAGCAAAGCCAGTGTTCAGTGTGCTTGTCCAGTCTGTATCTAATGTGAGATAGGTCCTAGGAAGAACAAGTACACATCAGGAGGGAAGCTAAGACAAATTATGAATGACATCAACTGTGTGTATGAGGAAGGAGACACTACAGGGACAAGAGCTAAGCCTGGAAATGCTGCCACACAGCAAGAAATACCCAGAGCCACCAACAGCTGAGGCAGAGGGATTCCCTTACATTTTTAGAGACGATGTGGCCCTGCAAGGTTTTCCAGCCTCTAGAACTGAGAAAATTAAGTTTATGTTGTTTATGGCCACCTACTGCATAACAATTCCTATGGCATTTCTAGGAAACCAATGAAGTGTGACCTACCCCCACTATGTAGTTAGAGTGCTCAGACCAACGGCATCCTAAAAGGTGAGATGGTAATCAGTCAACGTACACAACACCATATCAAGTCAAAGAAGCCAGACCTGAAAGAGAACATGTTTCTACCATGTCCATGACATGTATGAAGCTCAAAAGAAAAGCCAGGGACTGGTTAACAGCAGGTATTGCTCTTGTAGAGGATAAGAGTTTGGGTCCCAAACCCATTTCAGGTACAGGAGCTTTAGGGTATGCATTTATGTACACCACATGGTGCAGGTGCTTCAGTGTGTGTATGCATGCATGTATGTATGTGTGTATATATGTGTGCATGTACACCACATGGTATATGTGTGTACACATGGTATAGCTGCTACAATGTATGTATGTATGTGTGCACGTACACCACATGGTGCAGGTGCTTTGGTGTATGTGTGTACACATGGTGCAGCTGCTTCAATGTATGTATGCATATATGTATGTATGTGTGCATGTACACCACATGGTGCAGGTGCTTTGGTGTATGTGTGTACACATGGTGCAGCTGCTTCAATGTATGTATGCATGTATGTATGTATGTGTGCATGTACACCACATGGTGCAGGTGCTTTGGTGTATGTGTGTACACATGGTGCAGCTGCTTCAATGTATGTATGCATGTATGTATGTATGTGTGCATGTACACCACATGGTGCAGGTGCTTTGGTGTATGTGTGTACACATGGTGCAGCCGCTTCAGTGTATGTATGTATGTATGTATGTATGTATGTATGTATGTATGTACATATGTATATATGTGTGCATGTACACCACATGGTGCAGGTGCTTCAGTGTATGTATATATGTACACCGCATGGTGTGGTACCAGCAGAGGCAGAAGAGGACACTGGATCCCTTGGAATTGGAGTTACATGTGGTCATGAGCCAACCAAGTGTGTGCTGGGAACTGAACCTGGGTCCAACCTCTACACAGCAATGTTTTAACATCAGAATGGGAAGCTGCCCTTACTGGTCCCTATTAACAGTACCATATTGTGTTGTTTTGTGTCCAAAGGACAATCTTACCAGTCACCTCACTTAACATTATAAAGCATATATGACAGTGTTAATTGCCATTTGACAGATGTTAACAGGGTGGGGAAAGCCATCTTATTCGAGTGCCATTCCCTGGGCAGGGACTCCAGACTGTAGAGTGGAGAGCACCAGCAGAGCAGCAACAGCTGTCATCCCTCTTCTCCTGCAGCCGCTTCCAACCCCTGCTGCCTTGGCTTCCCTGCCATCAATTGTGAGGTAAAATAAATGTCAAGCAACTTAATCCTTAATCAATCCTAGCAACAGGAAAGGAAATTAAGGTAAGGACTATCTGTCCCCATCTTACAGATAAAGAGGCTATAAAACCAGATTAGCACAACTGATAGATGGAAAGGTCTAAGTTAGTCATCTTAGAACACTCCAGTGAAACTGATTGCTGTGCTGTGTGAGACAGACTATGCTGTCTTGACACAATCATAAACTCCTATATCAGGGCTTCTCAATCTGAGTCGCAATCACTTTCATGGGGGTCACATATTAGACATCCTGCGTATCAGATATTTACATTACAATTCATACAGTTATGAAGTGGCAGTAAAATAATGTGATGGTTGGGATCACCACATGAGGAACTATATTAAGGGTTACAGCCTTAAGTAGATTGAGAACCACTACCCTAGATTCAATGCACTAAAAATCACAAGCTCTCCCAATATAGATTTTTTCTCTCCCAATGTGTGGTACACACATCTCAAGGTGATCCCCAGTAATTGACACCCTTGATGGGTCATTCTGCTTCCCTGAGGGTAGAACCTGTGCCTTCCTTCAACAGAACACAGCAAGGATAATGGATGCCACTGTTTTTTCCTGAAATGTGTTGTAAGCAGAAGTATGAAGGTCAGAGGTAACCCTCTGGTGCTATGCCTCAGATGCCAACCATGTTTTTGTTGTGAGACAGTCTCTTAGAGGAACCTGGGTCACTGCTGGCTAAGATGGCTGGCTAGTGAAGCCTAGGGACCCATCTATCTGTTTCTGCCTCTTCAATACTGTATTTAAAGCATGGACCACCATGCCTAGCTTTCTTCTATGCAGGTCTTCATGCACTTTATCTTCCCAGCACCAGAACAAACATGCTAAGGCCTGGTAACACATTCTCAGTACTTGGGAGGAAAAGGCAGAAAGATCTCCAGTAAGAGGCCAGTCTGGGCTACACAGCAAGACTCTACCTCAAAACAACAACAACAACAACAACAACAAAAAGAACCAGGGCTATGGCTCAGCAGCAGAGCACGTGCCTAGGATGGACAAATCTCTGGACTTGACCTTCAGTACCACAAAGGGAAAAAAAAAGAAAGAAATCACAGCACTTGATGTTTGAGAGCATATATGTATAGCATAGTTCTCAAAGTGTGGGTCTCAAACTGGACAAATTATTGGTCCCAAGAGTGGGACCAGGCAATCTGCCCTTTTTATTTATTTGTTTACTTGGTTTTTTTTTTTTTTTTTTTTTTTGAGAAAGGAATTCTATGTGTATGCATGGCTACCCCGTCACTCTGTAGACTAGGTTGGCATAGAACTCAAGAGGTCCACCAGCCTCTACCTCTGTAGTGCGGGGATGAAAGGTGTGGCTACCACACCGGCTCAGGACCTGCCTGTTAACAAACCTTTCTGAAGCGAAATTAAGTGCAGCCTTGATCCCTGACTGAAGGAAAAGGCCACTAACAAGAGCTTAATGGCCAACAAAGACACCTCCTGGAGGTAACACCAAACATCACATTGCAAGCAAAAGGCAAACATAGTTTTAATAAACTTCAAGTATCCATTAAAAGTCTACTAAGTGCAAGAAAGCACTGTGCCACAACCAAGAGATGAAAATACTAACTCTAAACTTCAGGTGCATTGGGGCGGGGGTATGAACCTTGAACAGAAACAGTTCCTTACAGTGTCTTTGTGACTATGAGGCTCTAAGAACTACACCCACAGACAACATGACTCAAACAGTAATGAGATCTCATCTCAGTGAGCACTGTCACATCTGCTAACAAGTCAGAGCAGCCTGGAGAATTACAGCCAGGAGATGGGCAAGCCATGATGACAGCCAGTCCACCTCAGTAAGGGAACAGAAATATTTGCTGAGGAATCTGGATATCAAGCATATGATAAATGCATAAGGCCCCTGCAGATTCCTACATTGGAGAGTCATATCTAAGGAAAAATATTTATTCTGCCTATTGTATTATGTATATAAGAACAGGAAGAAATATGAGAAAGACTGCAGAACCAGAGGAGGATTTGACACATGCCTGTAATCCCAGTTCTTGGGAGATGGGCTAGGCTCTTCCACATCCATCATTAATCAAGAAAATGCCCCAGAGATTTTTGCCTACAGCCCAGATGAAGTCATTCTCCCAAGTGAGCCTCCCTCTTCCTAGATGACTCTAGTTTTGTGTCCAGTTGACAAAAAAAAAAAAAAAAAAAAAAACACCAAGGTTTGTGTGTTGCTTGGGAGCTTGGGACCTTGGGTTTTTGAGAAAAGGTATCATGTACCCCAAGCTGGGCTCTTACTGGATCCTATGAGAATAAAGAAATGTGCCACATGCTTCAATCTATCTGTCCTGGAGTTGGGAAGATATAAAGCACACAATGACCTGAGTTAGATTCCCAGAACCCATGTAAGAAAGCTACACACAGTAGCACACAAATGTTACTTGGTGTAGCCTCAGCATGAAATGAGTGGGATGTGTTAATATATTACAAGCAAGGAAACGTGAATGGCAGGTTCCAGTTTTCATATACTCAACACTGAACACCACACCAGGCACTTGGCAAATATTAACTCATATAGCTTTGAAAATAACCCTGTGAAGCTGGTAGTGGTGGCACGTGCCTTTAATCCCTACTCAGAAGGCAGAGGCAGGTGGACAGAGGCAGGAAAATCTGGTCTACAACAGCTAGTTTCAGGACAGGCTCCAAAGCTACACAGAGAAACCCTGTCTTGAAAAACCAAAAAAGAAAAAAAAAAAAGAAAAAAGAAAAAGAAAAGAAAAAAGAAAATGATTCTGTGAAGTTAAGAGTAAGAACTATCAAATTTCAGAGACTGGATTTAAGAAACACACACAATAGAATATATGTATTTTTTCCTTAAATATTAGCCCCTGACTATTTAATAATAATCTCAGAGCTGTGAATGAAATGGACCCCCCCCTTTTTAAATCCAGTTTCACGTGTTCTGTATCAACCATAGGAAATACTAAACAGAAAACTTCAGAAAGAAACAATTCATAAGTTTTAAAATTTAGTGCTGTTCAGGGTAGCAGTGAAATCTTGTTCCTGCCCAGGTAGGGATGTGGACTGTCCCTTTATTCAGCACATCCACGCTATACACACTCCCACCTATTTGTCATTGGGTATGGGCCAAGGTTTATGCATCAAGTATTTTGGAATAACACTTTATTTTCAAAAATCACACACCCCCAATGCCTATGTCACTCACCTCACTCGGCTAACCACTAGGCACTGTATGTCATGTGATCACAAGGCGGCTATAGTATTTTGACAGAGATCAAGAGAAACCATATTAATGGAACTTTTATTATAGTATACTGTTACTGTTATTACCCTCTTGCTGTGCCTAAGTTACAAATTAAACTTTACCATAGGTTTGTTTGTCTCTGCAGCAAAATTGCACGACAAAGTTCTGTGTTACTCAGGGTTCAGGTATCGGCTGAATGCAGAGAATACATCCCCTGCAAACAAGGGGGCTACAAGACTCAATGAAATGCACAGCTAGCAATATAAGCCCACCTATGCCACTTTTGGTTTCCACTGTACATTTTCTCATCTGCAAACCATTAGACACATACCCAATTAAGCATATTATTGAAGATTATTACTCCAACCTCACATACCCAATTAAGCATATTATTGAAGATTATTACTCCAACCTTACATATCTTGTACAAAACACAGCCAGTACCAACTAGGAATAGCTTACACTCATTTCTAGGTTTAAGAGGCAGCATAGTGCCGGGCGTTGGTGGCTTTTAGTCCCAACACTCGGGAGGCAGAGGCAGGCAGATCTCTGTGAGTTCGAGGCCAGCCTGGTATACAGAGCAAGTTCCAGGACAGGCTCCAAAGCAATACAGAGAAACCCTGTCTCAAAAACAAAAACAAAACAAAACAAACAAAAGAGGTAGCATAGCATGAAGAGACTAGCTTCAGGATATAATTCTTCAAGAGATATTTGAAAGGGAAAGAAGGGAGGAGGGAGAGAGGAAGGAGGGAAAAGGCACGAGTGAATTTGGAGACATGGTCTTGCTATGTTGCCTGGGTGGCTTTAAATTGCAGCCTTGGTCTCCCCAGTGCTGGAATTACATGTATTCATTATCACACCTGGCAACTGTCTATCTTTACCAGCATCCCTAGAGTATGTCCAAGAAAGTACTAGGAATAATCTCACCAAGGCAACTAATGTACCGATGATGACAGGTTATTCTTGAATAACAGTGACATCTAGGTATTGCCATATGTACATGTAAGATGACACTGCAGGCAGTTTGCGGTCACAATAATTAAAACTCAAAAAAAAAATCAATAATTTCTCATACTATTTCTACTGAGGCTCAGGAAGTATCCTAGTCTTCGAAATTACAGAAACTGTCTCTAACAGAGGACAACCAATTCACAAACCATAGCTGGTGTTCTGTTTCCTTTTGTTCTTTTGAGACAAGGTCTTGCTGTGTAGCCTAGGCTGGCCTCACATTCTTGCTAATCCTGTTTTAGCCTCAGAGTGCTGAGTTACAGGCATGTGCTACGATGCCCAGCTTAAGAGTTCTTTAGAACAATTAGTTCTCTTTTCATTCTAAATCCACAAACTACACTTTCATGTGTATACCCCCCAAAAAAAGCCCTACTCCAAAGATTACTGCAGAATCATAGGGCCTGTCATCACAACACTTGGGAGGGACAGGGAGAAAGACCAGGTGTTCCAGGGCATCTTCAGCTACATAAGACCCCATTGCACACAAAAATAATAATAGAGGATTTTTTTTTAAGCATTACAGTAAAGTGCTTCACAAAACCCTGCCTCACATGACAGTTACCTCCCTCCACTTAGTCCTCCTATTACCAGATCCTGAGTCACCCCAGCTTCTCCTTATCTTTTATGTGCCCCTCCCCTACCCCGATACCATCCCCCAGCCACTCACTCAGTTACCATGTTCTGTCACTCTTAAATCAGGGACAGAAAAGGTCAAATGAACAAAGACAACCTATATGAGACACATGAACCAGCAGGAAAATGGCACACTGGAGAACACATACTCTACTTATTTATTTATGATTTTTGGAGGTTTTTCCGTTTTGTTCTTGTTTGAGACTATGTTTCACAGTGGCCAGGATGGCCTGAAACTAGCTATGTTCCTGAAGCTGCCCTTGATCTCAGAAGCTTGTGCCTCTTCATTCAGCCATATATCCCTTCCCTTTTCTTAGACAGGGTCTTACTATGTATCCTTGGTTGGCCCGGAACTCACTCTGTAGACCAGGCTGGCCTCTAACTCACAGGAAACCACCTGCCTCTGCCTCTCTGGTACTGGGATTACAAGTGTGTGCAATCACACCAAGCCATATACCTTTTAAAAAGAAGTTAAGCAGTGAGCCTAAACTAAAAGAGGAACGTCAAGAACAGTGTTACCCAATATTCTGATTTTTCAAGAGCATCTGGAAATCAGAACTTTTATGGGAAAGATTAATTTTTAAGACAAAAAAGGACCAAATTAAATGTGTTTTCTGAATAAGTCCAGTATAAGCTTTCCAGTTGTGACCTCTTTTTAGAATCTCCTCACCCTTACTAGGTGTGGCAGCTTATGCCTGCAGCCCCAGAACTACACAGGCTGAGGCAGGAAGATCAGTGGTTAGAGGTTAGCTGGCCTCCAGATCAAGACTGTCATAGAAAAAACAGGGAGAAGGAAAGAGGGTCTCTGCTCTTTTGGGGAACATGGTGGTACAGGCCTGTCAGCTCAGCACTATGGATACCAAGGCAAGAGATCATAAGTTTAAGGGACACTGAGACACAGACAGACAATCTCTATTCCCTCTCCTCTGTCCCCACTGCCATAATACTCAGGCCACCAACATCTCCTAGGCATGGATTTACTCACTGGCATCAGAATCACTTGGTGGAGAGTAATCACCACCCCTCCACACACCAAGTGATTCTGATGCCAATAAATGTGGGCCACAATCACTAACCCACGGAACAAAATTATCCCCACTCTGTTCCTTGCCGGTTTCACCTGCCATACCACCACTATACTCAAATACCTTATTTTGTGGTTCTCAGAAAAACCTCTTGGGTCCATCTCACATCTCATGGCTCCCTTCTGAGAGGATGACTTTTCCCATCTGCATTCTTACTCAGTTTTCATCTGTCTAGATTGGCCTTGCCTCATTTCCATCACCTCAGAAGTCTTCCCCAGATCTAACATCCACTCTCACCCCTATCTATCAGTGTGTGCTGCCTCCTGTCCACTTCTACTGCACCTAGAACATATGATCTGTATCCACTGTTTATAAAGATTTGTTTACCCATCCCTACACCACCCGACTGGGCTCTTTGAAGTCAGGAATTTCAACTTAGCCTAATTTTGCAACCCCAGTGCTATGCCTGATGAGCAGATCTTCCATAAATGCTTGCCGAATAAATAAAATGACAGGGTATGGTCCAGAAAGACCAAAGGCCAATTTGGATTCTGGTTCTCTGGCTTTGCTATCAAAATGCAAATACAGTTCCTCTTTACAACTTCTTAATTATAAAAGCAATAAATTCACAATAACTACAGTTCCTGTATCAGGTTGTTGTCATCAGTAACGTTAATTAAACCCCCTACAGCTGGAACCAATTCCTGAAATTCTACTCTTGAAACTAAACAAAGTATTTATTTAGCTCATTTCCCCTCTAAACCAAAAGGATACAATGAGACACTAGATGCAACACTATAAATTACAACTGTGCCTTCCCCAGGTCTGACTAAGCATACTACAACAGTTTAACCCATAAAAGTAGAGTTCCTCAACAATAAGTATATGTCTAGTATGAACAAGAGGAAAAGGGGGAGGGGGAGGAACAACCAGTGAGTAGAGGAAAGGAATGATAAAACCCATGAAGGCAAAGGTAGAATACTTTAACACAACTGTCTGAGGTTGCTATAGCAATGGAGCAGAACAATAGCATTTCTAAATTGACACCTTCACATTCAAAGTGAAAATTCAAAAGAAGTCTTCCAGGATTCACATGCACAGCTACTTTTACATACTTAAAATACCTTCTATTCTTTCCATTTCTATTCCTTCGGTTTTTACTGGGCATCTCTTTGGCTCAGGATGCTGTGGAGACACTGATTATGTTGAACATGACTGCTATCAGCCCTGCCCACCTAGAGCTCCTGTCGTAACACAGAAGGCAGACATTCAACTAATTAAAAAACTAACTATTGAACAGGACTGTGTTAGACGCTCCACCAGAAGACACGAGTATTAAAGAGAGTCTATAAGGCAAGTCCACACAGGCTTTCTTCTGTGCTGAAATCATCCTTTTCTTGCTACAGAAACCTAACTAGCTCTCCGTGTGTCCCCCTCTCAGCGGCAGCTGCTCTGTGCAAGTGCCAGGTTTCCACTTGCAGCTCTCAGATCTCCTCTAGGGCCGATAAAGAAAGTCAACTGGTTCAAAAGTAATTTTTCCACCAGCTCTTCTAAGAGTATCATTTTTTTCCTCTATATCTTTGCTGGGTCATAGAAGGTCACAGTGGAGAATAAAAACCTCTTTAAGAGTTCTGATTGCACATCTGGGGGTGGTTTAATCCATGAAGCTGTAAAGCAAGTGCTCTCTGAAGACCACACAGTGAGAAGGCAATTAAAAATAGATCTCTGTGTTCAACTCACATGCCAACAAAAATGACCACTCAGATTTTTCTTTCCTTTGGACACCTCTAATTCATGCTTTTAAAATGAACATGGTATATGCTATTAACTCCTTCTACTAGAAGAATGTTAAGACAATAAATTTGTATTTGATTTTGGGTGTGTCCCCCCCAAAAGACTCATTTAAGTAAAATGACAACATCAACAAACTATTTCTCTGAAAGAATGTTAGAGCACTTGCTAAATTGACCTTTGTTTTCCAGGATGATAGGAAACATGCCGTCAGATACAGGAACTGAATTAGATAAGGGAGAGGATCTCTGCAGAAAACCACATTGAAATGTCTGATAAAGGACTCCAGTCCAGCAAAAATATAGACCTAGAGAAGGCTGTAAGGAAAACAAGGCTCACTAAATAAATACTACTGCTATTTTATTAAAAAAAAAAAACAAAAAACAAAAAAAAACTTGCTCTGAACGTCTGGCTCTGGTAGGGAGAAAATGTTTTAGCTGTCAGTCTTTACAGAGTGTAGCATAGATACTAAATGGAGGGGGGGGGCGCTGACGACACAACAGGAGGTAGTAATAGCCTTCTGAAACACAAGTTACAAGGCCCTGACCCAAGTTAGCCTCTGGAACTTCTTCCCAGTTACAGCGTTAAGACAAGTCACCACCTCAATTCAGAATAGTAAGGTCCAGCGCTGCTTCAAAAAGGGATATAAAGCCCCTTGGGGTTTTTTATATTTCAGTTAAACAAAATTAAGAGTCCCCCCCCCCATACTCATTCATTGCACAAATGTTTGCTGGATGCCAATTGTGCAGTGTAGTACTATGCTTTGGCCATGCTTCATCATTGGACGTTCTATTCTATTCTACGGGCACATTAATTTCATAAAGGAACAGACTGGCCTGGAAAGGCTTAGCAAAGAGGAAACACTAAAGCCCATTATTCCAGGCTAAGATGGCTAGATGGCCAGTAGTTCCCTGGTGGGAGTTCTAAATCGGGATTAAAAACCATCATTATTTCCTGAGGGCTCATTACATGCCAGAGTCTTTTCAACCATTCACAATCAGCTAAGCATGACAGAAATTCACACTTGAGCTAACCACCTAAAAGAAAGGCAGAGTGGGGTATGAACGACTCGCCCAAAGCCAAATAGAAACTTGACTTTGGCATCAGGTTTCTATGTACTCGAAAGCCCGCGCGCTCTTTGCACTACACAGTTCCTTCTAGTGCACAATGTCTCAAAAAGCAGCGCTAGCGCCACGAGCCACAGTGGAAGCCTCTTTCCAGGGGCAGGGTGGAGCGCATCTGCATCAAGGCCTGGAGAAGTCACTTCCCCTCCCTTAGCATCCGCCACAGGACCATCCCGATCTCTGAAGTTGTGAGCACTGACAGCCAGATGAGAAGTTCATTCAAACGAAGACCAATAGAAGGACACAGAGGGAACGGTACCCTCTCTAGGAGAGGCTGAAAAGGCACAGCAGTGACAAGTAATAAGGAAAAGGAGAGAAAGGAATTCTCTCTGGGTGCTCTAAGGAAAAGGTAGTCTCCCGCGGGGAGCGGAGACCGGGCGGCGGGCCTAGGATGATCCCACGCTCCCCGACCGCGAGCCCCACTAGGATCCCCGCAACAACGCCTGCCGGCGCGCCACGCGGCAGGCACAAGGTGACACGGACCGCGCCGGCCCCTCAGCCGCCAGGGCGCGGCCGGGGCGAGGGGGAGAGGGGTGGCCGTCCGTCCGTCCGCCTGCCCGCCCGCCCGCTCTACCTTGTACTTGTCAAATCCGGCCAGCTGCTCCGGGCTCACGTATTCGTATCCAGCCATGACGACCCGAAAACCCAGCGCCCACTCCGCAGCGGCAGCGGCAGCGACTCTCTGCGACTGGCAGATGAAACACCAGCAGCACCACGGCACTGTGCAGGGCTGGGAAAGCCTGGGCTGGTAAAGAAGGTACAGGCGCGCTCCGCCCACCGCGCACGCGTAGCCGACCCAGCGCGCAAGCGCAGCCCCCCCGCGGCTCCCGCCCACTCGGGTAGGGACGCCGCCCTTCGCACGGCCCGCCCCAACCCGCCTCTACCCAATCGGCATGGACTGACCACCTCTAAGTCCCGCCCTCCCGCTGTCTTCGGCGATTCATTTGCTAGAGTCAAAGTAGGTGAAGTGAAGTAAGAGGAGAGGTGAAAGGTCAACTTCCCGGCAGCCTTTGCTCTTGTCTCTGGGATAGGACCCTCGGGGGTGACTGTGTGGGATTCCCTTATAATCTTGTGGCCCGGGTGAGTGTGTGCGCGGGAGTTTGGGAGGAAGGGCGGAGCCATGTGCCTGCCGCAGCGGGCTTCGAGTTCCTGGAGCCACGGGATCCTGAATTGATTGCCTGGTGAACCGGAGACTGGGAGCGTTCCAATAAAGGGACTTGAAAAGCCATCGGAGTCTGTCCGCCTCTGATCGGTATTGCTTGTGAACCTTGGACTGCCCCGTCATATTTCACTGGTTCAATACGGTGCGAATTCCAATTGCTTAAATCTCGATCGCCCATGAAACCATTGATTTCCCAGTCTCGTCGGGGCCATAACTGTGTTGCAAGGAGTGTTTTTACACAGCTAGATACCAGTGCTTTGTAGAAAGAAAAAGTCACTAGTGGTTACTATGTGTCTAATCATAGGAAATGTTTAATAACGATTGCTACTTTTTAGTTGAGTGCTCTACCTGCCGAGGACTTTGCATACATTATCGCCAACCCATTGAGATGGGAGGTATTTTCCCCACTTCCCCTAGCACAAACCCAGGAATTGTGTATCTAAAATACCAGAAAAAAGGAATTTAGATTACATTACCTCCCCAGAGACAATTTATTTGGTTGGAAATGGTCAACCCAATTAGAAATACAGGCCTATTAAAATCACTATCTCAGTCTCCCTAGTTCCTGGAATAAGGGCAATTAATTTGAAATCTCTTTTTATGTTTCTTAGAGTCATTCACTTAAATACTTACTATGACCTAAAATATGCTGAGCCTAATTTTTGGCTGTATCCTCCCTTCTAAAGGCAAGAGGGTGCGTTTGGGTGGAGTTGTTGATTTTTTGAATCAGGGTCTCATTACTGTAGTCCCAGCTAGCCTGAAACTCACATACAGCCCAGACTAACCTTAGCTATTATCTCGGTCTCTTAAGTGTTAGGATTGTAGGTGTGAGCCACAACACCCATTTCTAAAGTGTACAATTTTTATGAGATGATACATATAAAGTATGTGTTAAGATAAAAGCTTTGCCATGTATTTCTTCTAGTCAATATAAATAAGAAAAAGAAAAGGATCTTGCCATCAAATGTTTTAATATAAGGCTTGTATTATTCCGTCAGAAATACAAACACAATACTTAACATTTTAATTACTTATGGAAAACCATTTAAAAGTAGCATGATATGGCTGGAGAGATGGCTCAATGTTTAAAGCACAGGCTGGTCTTCCAGAGGACCTAAGTTCAATTCCCAATACCCACATGGTGACTCAACCATCTGTAGCTCCGTTTCCAGCAGATCTGATGCTCTCTTCTGGCCTCCAAGGGCACTGCATGCACATGGTGTACAGACATGCATACAGGCGAACACCCCATATACATAAAATAAAAATTAATTTTTAGCTAGGTGGTAGTGGCACAGGCCTTTAATCCCAGCACTCAAGAGGCAGAGGTAGGTGGATCTCTGTGAGTTCAAGACCAACCTGGTCTACAGAGCAAGTTCCAGGACAGGATCCAAAGCTATAGGGAAACCCTATCTGGAAAAAAACAAAAAAAGAATCTTAAAAGTGACATGGTGTAAGCTAATAATAGTACATAAACACCACTTGTTAATTTCTTCGTATGGAAGTAAATTCAATGTGGCTTTTCTTTATTTGATTTTTTGAGACAGGGTTTCTGTGTGTAACAGCTCTGGCTGTCCTGGAACTTGCTCTGTAGACCAGGCTGGCCTCTAACTCAGAGATCCGCCTGTTGTTGACTCCTGAGTGTTTGAATTAAAGTTGTATGCCTCCACCACCTGGCTTGCTTGCTTGCTTGCTTTCTCTCCTTCCTTCCTTCCTTTTTTTTTTTTTTTTTTTTTCTTTAACATTTTCCCCCAGAGCAGAGTGTGATGATATACACTTATAGTCCCAGCTTGCTGGGAAACTGAGGCAGGTGAACCACTTTAGCCAAGGTTGACCTTACACTCATGATCCTCCTGCCTCAAAAGTAATTTAGTAAATATGCTTTAAAAAGAAACTTTGAATTTTTAAAACACTTTTTTATTATCTTCAATTATGTGTGTGGTATGAGTATGTGATTATAGGTGCCTGAGGAGGCCAGAGGCATCCAATCTTCCTGAGCTGAAGTTACAGGCAGTTGTGAGCTTCAGGTGCCAAGAAGAAACCCTGGTCTTCTGTGTGGCAGTAAGTGCTTTTAACTATTGAGCCATCTCTCCATCCCCACAGCTTTTAATTTTGTAAAGGCAAGCAGTTGTTTCCTGCCTCTGCTTTGACTTAGAATCGATTATAACTCCTGAGAACATCTTAAACAAAAACATAGACATTTGTCTACATCATGTTATCTGAGGAAACCTCGACAATTCAGTTTTTCTTTGCCCCAGATTCTATTTTATTTTCTTTTTTAATAATGTATTTATTTGTTGGGGGTATTGAGCGTAGGGAAGTTAGAGGACAACTTTCCACAGCTGGGTTGGATCCTGAGAATCTAAGAGTGTCGGGCTTGGCAGCAAGCATCTTTATCCTTTGAGCCATCTTGCTAGACTAACGCTAACTTACTCTCTGAAATCCAATGGGACTACATCATTTAATTTTGCAGATGAAACCAGCTCATCTGGGGGAAGATGCTTTCCCTTCAGTTATTGCACAGATCATGTGAAATGATGTGGCTTAATGTGGTTAAATTAAAACCAGGCAAGCATAAGATAGGACTTCCTGAGGCCTATGAATCATAGGAGTGGGTCAGCTTCCCACGCACTTAGAAAATGCCTAGAAAGAGAAAAGTGTTAAAGTTGCTTTTGGAATTGAACAGCTCTCCTGTCTCCTCTTTCCTGAATCTCACTCAAGGAGGCGTTGATGCCCATAGTAACTGTCTTATATTGACCTGGCTGTTTCCCTTTGTATCTCTTCCCAGTGTGCCACAAAGGTGGGTGGTTTATTGTTGCTGTGCTTCCTTTGAATTTTACTTCTTCTGCCTTCCTACCTGTGTCACCCCGTCCCCCTCTACCAGTATGGAGACTGAACCTAGGGTCTTCCTCCCACTAGGCGAAAATCTACATCTCAAACCACACATTACCCTCATGCTTTTAAAAAAATGTCATCTTTGTAACATAACATGAAAAGAACTTAATTCTTGTAGATTCTGTTTTATTTAGTCAGAAAGAAGAATGTGTTAGATAAGTGACAATAGCTAGTAAGTTAAAGGACTAAGATAATTAATAACACCAATAAAAGTTATTGAAGTCATAAAAATGAACAAAATCTTTCCATGGAAGTTTTTAAAAAAATATAACAGATTTATTCTCATTTTTAAATAAAAATGAAGCCACATGTTGTGGCTCTTTCCTGCAATCCCAGCATTTGGAAAACCAATACAGAAGAATTGCTTTAAGTTTGAGGCTAGTGTGAGTTACAATATGAGACCTTGTTTTAAAAAAAAAGCGCTCTCTCTCCTGCTTTCAGTTGGCCACCAACTACCCCCCCTTCTTCTCTCCTCTCTCTCCCTCTCTCCTCTTCTGTTCCCAGTGCCTCTATGTCTCTTCCCTTCTCCCTCACTCCCCCCCCTTTCTAAATAAACTCCTCATTTAAGCTCTTAAAAATTAAAATTAGGACCTGAGGTATAATTCAGTGTTCCATGAGTGTTTCATGTGCATGAAGCCCTGGGTTTAATATTAACCCCACACAAAACAATACACTAATAAAAAGTAATGGTTCATAAGTTTTACAGTCTTTGGCTGGGTTACAGCACTTAGCCTCAAGTGCTGTAAGATTCTGGGTTCAGTCCTGGTACCCTAACACACACCACCACCATCACCAATTCTCAGAGCAATCGAGCATCACTTGTTCACCCTAACAACTCTGGAACAAGCCAGAGTTGTTCCAATTGAACAGAACAAAAGAAAAGTCATATATTTTGTCTCCAAATTATTCAATTTGAAGTAAATTAT